>OY856187.1:326247084-326429522 GCA_963693315.1 Diogma glabrata | reverse complement strand
CTTCGGTTCATGCTGGTGAAGAAATGGCTACTATGAACTAATTTTGTTTAAAGCTAACATATGTATGTTAGCTTTAAACTTCGCGGGTACTTGACGCATTTTATAAATACCATAATTTTATTACACTATGGTATAATAAGGAATATTTCCACCCCAAGCAGTGACGGCAAAAAGCTTCAATATTTGTTACAATTTCACCAAAAAAAGTTAGTTACACACCTGGCGACGTCTCGTCTCACATAGTCTGTTTTTTCTGTATTTTTTTATGAAACCCTCCGCAAATACCAAACACAAGCTTAATTCATCTCTTCAACTTGCAAATACTGATAATACAAGAAAATAAGTAATAACGGAAGTAAATATCTGGTTCATTTATTTTGTCTTTTGTATGAAATTTAAAAATTGATAGTTCAACTGTATGTTTTCAGGAGCCCAAAAAAACTGAAAGAAGTTCAGGAAAAGTGAGGATATGAGGAATACGGAGTCTGTCAAAAGAGTACGTCTGGTGCATTACAACAATGGCATTTGTTACGAGCCTAAACCTAGTTGGAAGCTTTTTAAACATCTTGATAGGAGAATAAAATTGTCATCTTAAATTTGTCTTCCATTCAATCCATTCAAATAAATCCCGTAGCAATAAAGTAAAAATGTCAACATTACAGAATTGGATGCTAATCTTGACGTTGAGTATCTAGAACGCATTTCTACTGATATCACGAGAGCACTATCAACAATTCTTTTCTTTACACAAAAATCTTTTACTTAAATACAAGAAAATTATATTGCCCGAAGTATGGAATTTTGAAAGCGTTCAACCTGTAGAAAAAGGAGAGTCAAAAAATTGCTACACTAGCACTACAGAAGCCTTCTCCAAACTTCATTGAGTCACCATATCTTTTGGAAATGAAATCTAATATTTTAAATTTTAATATCAAATGTTTCAATTATCTTTATTTAGATCATTTTTGGTATCTATTAGATTTAAAGATGAAACTGGATATATCTTCTTGTCTTGTGTGTCATATTTAAAAATGTTACATATTTATTTAAAACTACTCTTCCTGTAGTTCATGTTTCAATTCATTCTTTACTTTACATGCATTTTAATGTTGTTACAAATTAAAATCCGGGGCAAATTAGCTAGAACTTTTGTTACATACAATTTTAAAATAGGCCAAAAACAATTTTTCATTTTGCTTAATCTGAATATGAGATTTAAAAAAAATGTTTTTCCGAATAAATCCATATATAATTTTCAAAGAAAATAATATCGATATAATACAATCTTTATCCACTTATCATAATTACTTTTAGTAAAGTCACGTCGTTAAAAATAAAATCGTTTAGTAATTCACCGCGAAGAAATAATGTTTCCTTTGCACAGGAATTAATAATAATAATGAAAGTGTTTGGAATAATAATTAATTAATGAATTATTTAAATTAATAATTGTAAAAAAAAATTACTGGATATATTTTATTACATTTATGTTATATTCAATTGATTGTCTGTACTCAATAGACTAATTACTTAGCCGTACACCGAGCATATTTTTAGTTTTTCCCCACAAACAATTGTTCAAAATATATATCTACAAATTCTTTGTTTCTTTACTTAGAAATTTTAAATTTGTTTTTATTTATAATTAAAGTAAAAGTAACCAGACTTAAATAATATAACTTGACATTGAATTGATTTTTATAAAACGAAATAAAATATAAGTATATAGTCAGGAGTAATTTGTGTAAATGTATAATTTTTGTTTCTGAAAATATAAAAAGCGCACCCACTTACAAATTTTTATAATAAAAAGATCAATGAACTGTTGCGCGTAATAAACGTTATATGTCGCTTATGCGATTGAAATAAAAATTTTAAATTATCGAAACTTGTGAAAATATTTATTTAATTCCATAATGAGTGCATCGTGATTTATTTGTTTTTATTTACTTAAAAATCGGATAATGACCCAGAACACACTAACGTTTGGTTCGTTCCTATAAGTGATCGTATGTAATTTTATTTACTTGGTTTTAATTTTCTGTTATAACTCATTATTCATTTAGGGATTAAATAAACATTTCGACTGCATTTTAACACATAGAAGATATATACATTGTCTTTGTATAAAATAAATGTATAAACTTTACAGTGCAGTTGAGACAAATTATCCAATTTGAAACGGAAATCTTATTTATCAACACATTCATTTTTATAAAAAACAATTAGTGTAAAAAAATTAAATGTCATCAACAAACATACGACAAGTTCAAGTTTAAAATTACAAAAATATGTAGTGGATTATTGTATTTAGATAATGTTTTGTATTTGTTGTTTTTTTATCAGGTAACCGAATAAGTACCAAATAGTTGAAGTTGAATGATAATGGTAATGAGAATTGACCTCTTTTTCCGCACCAATCCTATCATATACCTAAAACCAAATTGTTCATGTGTTATTGTTGTATTTATTTGTATTTACCAAAATAAGATTCTAATTTTCAACCCCAGGTTTTCTTCTTCAAACAACAGTGACGTTACAAAACCTAGTCGCCAAAAAATTTAAACAGAGTAAAGGTATCAAATGCCTGCTGCCAAACATTGGCAAAACGAAAAATCTATCTCTACAGATTGTGAAAGAAGACTGAAAGAACTCCAAACCACTTCTCGCCCTATTCAACACGAAGATGGGAAAGATACAATTTGTTTGTTGTCATCATCATTAATAAAACATATACAAAACATCATTAATAAAATGAACTTTACCTACACAGTAGACTATTTGCTAGAAATTGCTTTTAAAATCCAAAACTAGTTTAACTTCTAAACAAATCTACAATTTGTTGTGTATAAACTCTTTTGTGCATGCGTTTAAAAAAAATGCTCACAATTTATTTATATAACCACAAACTATGTATATATAAAACTGCAAAATGTTTATATCTGACGCCAGGCAAATATAAATTTTAAAAAATAATTGAATCAAATATAAATAAATATGAATATCACCCACTTACGAAATGTTGTATTTTAGATAACACAAGGCATTTATGGCATTTTTAATTTCGTACTGTGTTGAGCCGGTTATTTGTCTTATTTTTTCTATTTATTACTTGTGAGACGAATTTGATGTCGCAAAACTAATGAAACAACACCAAAAATTAGTAAAAAATTAAATTGATTTTGAGCTTATTTTCGCCATTTTTGACTATTTTTATACGCTAAAGTCTACACTAATATTAATAAACCACAACGCAGCAAATAAAAAACAAAACGAATTATCAACAGGTAAATTCTATGAAGTGCCCCATGGAATAAAGAATTGGTTACCACATTAATTGTATACGGACGGAACAATCAACCATTTAAAAATCTACGGTTGTGACAATTATTTTTCTATTTTTTTTTTATTAAATGTGTTATGTTGTGTGTGGAATTACAATATGTGTCACAACAATACATAAAAACCGTTTAAGATCAAGATCCCACAACATGCGTTCTAAAGTGTTGATGGCCGCAAATTTGTTTTTTTTTTCATTTTTCTTATATTTATATTTTTTTATAGAAGGAATAACTAAACAATAAATCCTATCACATATAAAATATGACTTAGGCCAATATTTCGTGATAGGATAGAAAAAATAAAATTAAAGGTAAACAGTAAATTTGTTTTAACAATTTGCAGGAACAAAACTAAAATGTGGTTGCCAATAATCCAGCTAGTGGCAGATTCCTTGATCATGCGACGAACTTCCTTCCTCAATGATTAAAGTCCATACATAGGGTTATATGAAGGCTCGAATTCTTTGAGTCAGCAATAACGTGGCATCATCAAGGAATAGTCCTAGAAATGAATGTATTCAATTGAATAGAATGAAAAATTGCTTTGAAAAGTGAAAGATCCGTAACAAAAGTTTTATCTCAATTCCGGTCGGTTCGGGAATCGAACCGGCGTCCCTCTGATCAAAGTTTATATGGTTAACTATTTAACCAACTCGACCAACGACGAGATAAAATTTTGTTTTTGGACGATCGACTTAACATCACAATTATTTAGTTCATTAAACGTGTTCGTAGAATAAATAAATAAGACAAAAAATTGACATTAAAAATGAATTAAATAATTGTGATGTTAAGTCGATCGTCCAAAAACAAAATTTTATCTCGTCGCTGGTCGAGATGGTTAAATGGTTAACCATATAAACTTTGATCAGAGGGACGCCGGTTCGATTCCCGAACCGACCGGAATTGAGATAAAACTTTTGTTACGGATCTTTCACTTTTCAAAGCAATTTTTCATTCTATTCAATTGAATACATTCATTTCTAGTGTCTTAGAATTCTAAACTACATAATGGTTAGATCCATTGCAAAACTCTTAATAAAATCTTGAAGGAATAGTCCATAGCTAAGATTGAGGGTGCTACCATTGACTGAATAGAGTTCATCCGCCTGCACCCCTAAGATACCACCTTGGCTAGTGATATCTCACTGCTTTTGCCAGTGGTATGTGATATCTCACCTTAGCTCAAAAATGAAAAAAAAAATTTATAAATAAAAAAATTGATCACTCCATGAGGGCAAATCGCTAGTAACCGTGATGAATTTCGATCCGGCTTAGCTTGGCAAGATAGCTTCAAGACACCATAAACAAAATTATGTACTCGTTGTCAAAAAATAAATAATTCTGTGTCGATACATGTCCAGTTTCATCATAACGTGAACCTTTTTCCCTATGCCTCTATAACCTTTTGGTAGTTAGACTGAAATTAATTTTCTTTCGTCAAGCTCAATAAAAATGCCTAGCTTCCCATTATTTCGTGTGCTGAACTGAGAATATTCGATATAAAACCAAAAAATGACAAAAACTATATAGTTAAAATTAAACTAAATTATATTTATCTCGAAAACTATCAATTAAAAATAAATTTTATATTTAGAAATTTTTATTATTTCACGAAACAATCATCATTACCATGAAATTGATTAATTTTAATTAATTATAAATTTTTAAACGAATATGAATAAGTCTTCAAATTATTCACATATAAAAACAAGCCATTTGATTATTTTCTCACAATACCTTGACACTACTTCCGTTTCAACAAAAATAGTTTATTTATATATTTTAACAAAAGATGTTGCGTTGCATATACTCAGTCATAGATTGATAAAAATTTATTTCTGATTTTAGGTTTTAATTATAACATATTAATGTTATCGTAATCGTGATGTTTATAGTAAATATACTGTGTAAGCTTAGAAACCGTAAAACATTTACATTACGGTTAAACTTTAGATTAGAAGTACTTAAGTAAACATAATATGGTTATGCTATGCTTAAATCTGACTCATTATTGTAATGTTTGTTTAAGGGAAAAATTTTAATAAGAACTTGATTTTGCATTTAATTTATTTGATGGTTAAAGATAAATCCACACGAGCGCTATATAATATGTAATAAACATAGTCTTGGTCAGCCTCAACATTTCTAGCAAATATCACTTCTTAAGGCTTATTTTGTTCGTGCATATTCAAATAAAGTCACATTCACGTCGAGAGAATATATTGTAATTCATGATTCATACTCAAACATTATGAATATATTGTTCATGAATCTGTTAATAATTATATTGTACAATTTGCCCTACATAACAGCTCAAATCGTTTCAAGGTAATAATTGAGATTTCTTGTATTGAAATTGCAAAATTGTATTATGCCAAAAAATGATTACCTTTTATGGATGAAAAAAACTTTGTCTTATAAAAAACGTAAGTATAGTTTTCACTATATTTCAGTTGATACTCTATGGCTAGTTTTTTTTTGTTCCAATACATGTAAAAAGAATCTGAGTTGGCATTAATATTGTTATAACTATTGAGGTCGAATTCTTAACTTACAAAAATGATTCGATTGAAAATAAAATAATGAAGAAAGAAGATAATAAAATAAAAATAAGAATATATTTTCTTCGATGAATAAAAGATATATTTAACAAATAAATAATGCTACTAAATATTATAAAATTATTGCTGGTATTCAAGAAAACATAAGCTTCATCCATTTATTACAATAAGCAAAAGGAAACGGAACGACGAATGTGTTTGTGTGGTTAAGAAAATGACTCACCTAATCTTAGATTGTGTTCTTTTGAAGAAAATAATTTATAAACGTCGTATGTTGATTTTTATTTTCATTATAAAATATAAATACGATTTGTGACAAAGGTAATCAATCTATCATTAGTTTTATATTTAACGACAATCTTTGTTGATGTTCTTTAAATATAACTTTATGTGTATTTAAAACCGTTAAACTTTTCATAGCTTTTGGTTTGAAAGTGTTGTAACTTAATTTCTCATTCCAAAACAATTTGTGTCTATTTGCAGAGTTTACTAGCGCAATTTTCAAAAATCAAACTGATCGATAACTATCACTATAATTAGTGGAGTTTTGATGACAAACAAAAACGTCATTGCGAAATATCATGTTTCCTAGAAATTGATTTATTCCTAGATCCCTTTCGTTTCAATAAAAATAAACTGGATATCAATTTTCAAATAAAATTATCGAATTTCTATGTGTAAAACGATGTTAATATTAATTCCAATAAATAGGATTTACAACAGATTTAAGATTAAGTCCCACATTTATTGAAATTTAAATTTCAAATATACGCTACAAATATAAACTGAATTGAGTGACCCATTGATTTTTGTACGAAGAATTAAAATAATAACTTGTGTTATCAAACCATATTATTTTTCATGCAAAAGGAAATTCTGCTACAAGTTAACATTAGTCTCTCTCTCTCTCTCTCTCTCTACCTCCCTCCTTCCCTCCCTCCCTCTCTCTCTCCCTCTCTTTTCTATCTCTGTCTCAATAAATTGTTTCCATCAATCAGGAACCATGACATTCACTCCAGATTTGAAATGCTATACCACGAAGATCATAAGAGACATCTGCGTTATCTGAGTCAACAACTACGACGGACACCACCTGGATATTGTTAAGACACTTTCTTATGTTGTTGTTGTAGTGACGGGTGCGGTGCTACTCCTCCGGCTCCATGTCCAGATTCAGGAACTCTATTACGGTACCACAAATCTTCCTTCGTTAGGTTGGTTGGTTTTTCTGGACAATTGAAAAAGTGGTCTGCATCATGTGGCGTGTCCTCGCATATGGGATACTTGTTATCAATTTTCGGGTCAATTTTGTTCATGTAGTTATTTAAGATGCGTGACCAGCCGGATCATAACTGCGCTAGAATGCATCTAGTGCTGCGTGGTAGTTTGACCTCTTCTGCAGCGACCTGCTCAGCATGTTTATTGAATTTAAGTAAAGGGGCGAATGTGCCTCCCCAACACCCTTGGATTTTTGACCGTTGGGTATAAGTATTTTGTCAATGCAGATGTTAAGTGTTCTTTTCACCTTCTTTGTCCATGTGGTGAAAAGTGTAGAAGTTGACTTTTCAGTGGATCGTTTCAATTTTATGGTTTTAAACCATACATTAAGGGCATTAAGGTAGGTTGCCAGAATATTAGCGAGCTGTTCCTGATTGTTTTCTGTGGTAAGCACTGAGGATATGACGTGATGGTTATTCCTTTTAGTGGGGCAGGTAAACTGCTTAGGTAGAGCTTGAACAATGAAGGTGAGAAAACTCTACTTTGTGGAACCCCTTCTCTGAGTACTCTAATCTTAGATTTGCAGTTACGAAACTCAACATATGTTTGTCGGTCTCTTAGGTAGTTGCACCTTCGTTTTTTTACGTCGATTTCTGACGATTATGTTTCATTATTGATTACATATCTTATTAGAACGGCCGTAAGTGACCCGTTGCAACCAATTTACTTTTACCATCTGTTACTGGTGAGAGGGCTGATAATTTAATGATATAATGGTATACCATGTGATAGAATATGTAATTTTCTATGCAGGTTAGCTAACTAAGCTTTGTTGCCTTCGAGTGTGTTCAGTAATTTTTTGTTTGTTAAACATATTTTTTTGATGTCTTGTTTAATGGGAACTGTAAAAAATCTATTTTTAACCGTGTAAAAATAGAATTAGATTATTTATAGAAACCGTGTTATTTTAAAAAAAATTGTCAAACGAACAGTATTAAAACAGGTTAAGGTATATTCAAAAACAGGAATAATATTCTGAGTTACTTGTTAAGTAAAACTTAAAATTTTCGTTATAGGAATTACTAATAAAAATCGTGATAACAATTTCTTATCAGTTACTGGTTTGAAAGTTTATTATGGTTTGTTGTAATTTATTTGAAGAAATAAACAACGAAATTTATCTAGAGTTCATTTTTGTTCGTTTGACAGATAAGTTTATTATATGAATATGATAAAGTGAAATTAAAAATGAACAACCACACCTTTTAATAGCCAACGGATTTAGACTTATTTGTGTATTTTTTCTTTGATTAGTTTTAGTTGCTTTGATTTTTTCTTATTAATGACTTTTGTTACTAGAGTTTAAGTTGGAATAATTCCGTATATATTTTGACTTGCAAACTTCAAATATTATTTTAAACTGAATAATATACTAGTCAATTCAAAGATTTGTTTTTAATTTGTTCTCTCTTAATGTATGTATTATTGCTAGATTTAGACACCAAAAGATGTTAAGTCTGAAACTTAATTGTCAATTGAAATCAAACAATTACGAAGAATTTTTTTCAGTTGTATAAATATTTTTCTTTAAATAAATCGCAATAAACTGGACACTTTTTAATTTTAAGTAGATATTAAAACAAAGAATAAGCTTACATCATTGTTTTGTTATTTTTACTTATTGATATTAGTTTTTACTTTTTATCTATTATCTTTATTATATGGTATATTTATAAGAAAAACTAAAATATGAATGAAATTTATTTAGTCTTGCAAAGGTACTTGAGAATGGTTCTTGAGAATGGTTCTTGATTTTTTTTTGTTGGTTCTCTGTTATCTTTTTGTTGTGTTTAACACAACAATTATATTGCGAGGAAGCATTCGAAATTCATTCAACATTTGCCGTTACTCTGTTTAAACCGCATAATTGTTTTTTAAAAATAGTAATAGAAATCTTAGCATCCATCAAAAGTTTCGGGATTTTGTGAGCAATAGAACTCAAGTAACTAAGGAAGATTGTACTAATTTGATTTTTTTTCAATCCAAAGGTATGGTTGGAATTATCTCAATAAAACTCTTACGTGTTTCGGTTAGGATTCGAACTCGTAAACCTTATCAATGCCAGTGAGTTCGGATCCTTTAACGCTATCCACTTCGCCACCAATGCGTTGATATTTCGAAGTTGAAACTTCATCATCATTCTATTTACTTAAGTTGCATTCTCAACTGCCATTGTCAGAAACAGTTTTAGAAAGTTTTTAATGTTAGTTTGGCTTACTATAGTAGTAACTCCATTCCTGGCACAAATCATTACCAACAATAAAAAAACAACAATTTGTTTGTGTGCGACGGTACGAGAGTAGATAGATAGTTCATTAAGCTTAGTAAAAACTAAAATAATGGCAAGTTGTATTCAAAATTATTTTTATACCTCGATGTGGGCGGAGATTAACCCACGCTAATGAATTTATTCATTTGTTAATTAATTTGAACAAACCATTAAAATAAAATAATTTCTCCTGTTCTTTAAAATACTCTTCTACAGCGGATATTACTCTACTGTTATTTGAAAGTCTGAAACTCTCTTAGATTTTTAAGTTTGTAAAAACTCTTAAGGTATGTGTGGCATTTCATTGAATTTGCAATCTCGTAGTGGTTGTTGTGCACAACCGCTCACGCTGCCCGCCTCACTTATTTCTAAAATTACCTTAGATTTTCAGTATAAGAAATTAATTTTTATTGGTAAAATATAATAATAATAGTTATTCTTATATACATAGTTATATTATACCGATATACCGAACTTATTTAAACCTCGTAGTTGTTGTATATCGGCCCGTTCAATCGTTCATTAATATTTTAATCCCCGGGTAAGGAAAAGCTAAGGAGCGAATCCTGGGCCAAGACCGCGCCATAGCTTTTGGGGGTTGGTCCAGACTAAACATTTTCAAACGACTCAAGCTTGGACTGATGTCCTGGGGCCAAGTCTGGCAAACCAGGCTTGGCCCGAGTCTGGCAAATAAGACTTGGGCCAGGTCTACCAAACCAATTTTTTTTTCCAGACCTTTGAATGTGTGGAAAGAGTAAAATAATATATGAAAATAAAGATAAACATAATATGGCCTGCACATGTTTACAATGCATTAGACTGGTTAATAACGTGTAATATAATAAACTGAATCTTGGTTTAGTCTAGAGGCATTTACACCTGGCCCAAAGCTCACTAGACACGGCTTGGCTCGCCAATACTGGCCCGAGGTTGGTCCGTTGTTTAACATTGGCAGCTCCTACCCGGGTCAGTAAACAAAATACAGCAGAAAAGATAAACAAAAAACTTAAGTTTTTAACCCTTAGAGGTCATGCCACCTGTCCTTCATTATTTTGCCTCTCTTAATTTGCAATTATTATTATAGTTATAGTATACTGCCCAGTTTCTCGACCAGCGGTTAATGGGGTACTTTTTTCATTTTTCGTTTGATATTTTATGAATCACTGTTAAAATAAATAATCGACGTTAGGGTTATGCAATAGTGGGACAAATTACACGTTTTCCCAATTTTGACCACGTTCCGTTGTTTACATTTACATTACATCCTATTTAAACATCTCCAAACAAGTACTAATCTACTCTTCTAGTTTCGTATTTTGTTAGAACTTTTCTATGAGTCTAAAACATTCTGCATCGTATAATTTGTCTATTTCTATTGCTTTGCTTTAAAAAGGTTGATAAGCGTGCTAAAAACTATATTTTTCTAACGATTTCTCGTGTAAAATTTAAAACTAAGATATATACCCTTCTACTATTTTTTGTTTTACACTTGGGAGCACTCAACTCACTTCCATGAAATTGTTTACCTTCATTATATAGCATTACATTAATATCTCGAAACATCTGAACCTTGATGTTTTCAATATTTTATAAAAATGGCCAGCCTTCCACATTTTTCATAAAGAAAGTCAGACAAGTGCAAAAAAAATTAGCTCGCAAGGGTTCCGTGAATGTAAAAGAACACAATATCAAAAATAATTGACAAAAAGTTGTGTTGTAATGTTTGTAATGTTTTTATATTGCCAGACCATAGACGCATAACAAAATAAATGTTTTATCGTCAATAGTAAATTACAATCATTAATCAAAAACGATACAAAAAATGTTGCTTCAGGTTAAATCTTATCGTTGGATTATGCCTGAACGCCTCTAAGGTCGTATCCAAGCTAGTCTGCGGAAATTGAAATGGGGTTTTTCATAGCTGTTTATGGTAACTCAAGAAAGATTCAATTACACCAGCTGGTAAACAGTTTAAATTTGATTATGCTTTCAATGAAGTGTCAAAATTGTGTGGGGTGGGAGGGTTCTTAACATACAAAAAATACTTTTTTGAAAATAACTCAAAAACTGTGCATCGCAAAATTCTAAAAAAATTGAAATGTGTTCTAAATTAGGTGCTCTTGTAAATGACACCACACTTGACCACGTTTTAAATAGTGTTTTTCCACTTTTCAACCCCCCCCCCCCCCCCCCCCCCACCCGCATAACGCTGGTTATGGCCTGGTTACAGTTGCTCGTAATGTCCGTGAGGTTCTTGGCTACAACAACGATGAAAATGTCATCTGCATAGCCGATAATCGTTGTTTGTTCCGGCACACGTACTCTGAGAACACCATCGTATATTATGTTCCATAACAGTTTCGATCCTTGGGGTACTCCTCCTGTTATATTGTACTTCTTAGGACCAACTTCGGTCATCATAGACCAGAGTTCTTCCCGGGAAATAACTGGCTATTATACATAACAGGTAGTTAGGTACGTGCAGTTCGTCTAGAGCTCTCAGGATTTGGTCTCCGTTGGGAAAGTTAAAGCAATTTTTAACATCCAGGGTGACAATAGCACAATATTTATGTGTATCTGTGTGTCTGTCTGTCGGTGGACAAGATATCTCAGAAACCACTTGACATGATGATCTTAAATTTGGTACACAGATATTTTAGGACAATACCTCCTTTGGTGTTGATATTTAGATTCGCAGAAGATCAATAGTGACCCGAGATATGGGGAATCTGAAATTTTATCTGTTTGTTTGTGTGTCTAGACATAATTTCTCAGAAACTACTTGACCGATAGAAACCCAATTTGGTAAGCAGGTACCTTTCTCCAATATATGCTATGGTATTGACTTTCAATTAAGATCATAGATATAGTGGTCAAAAGGTGTGTGTCTGTATGAGAACACGAAATCTCAGAAACAACTAGGGCACTATTGGCTCCGAATTTTTAGGCCAATATTTTTTTTATTTAAATTTTTTTTGTTTTATTTTTTAATTTTTTTGTTATTTTTTGTTTTATCTCCGTATGTCGTATTGTCGTATCTCCGGTTTACAGTTCTAGTTTTTATTGCTTCCTACTTTTCTTCATTCACCTCTAAATTTAAATTTTACTAGAAAATGTTTTCAATCTGTCGTTTCGGAATTGCATCACCCACTATAAAAATAGTCTTATTATAGAAATAAATCCGGTTGAGATTGATCTGTCAAGCAACAGTTAAAACCTTATATTTCATTTAGATCATATGCTAAAATAGCTTTCTAATTGATGAATATATAACCTTCCATCAAACACAGCGTCATTCTGATCAACACAATATTTCTCTTTAATAAAACTTAACTTTTATTTCAAAATTTACTCTTATTTTAATTTCACGGTTTGGTTTACACAATAACCGTGTTCTATTTCCAATTAATTCTATTGTGAACTTCTTCACATACTATATCAAACTATCACTCGTTCTGCAAAGCAAGGTTGGCATGATATATATCAATGATATATATCCGATATATATCATTGATATATATCACGATATTTATTCCCTGATATGTATCATGATATTTATAAAAAAGAAAATATTAACTATTCCTACCTAAAATTTGAAAAACTGTTGCAGCAGTGCAAAGAATAAGACCATAAAGCTGACATAGATCCCGACATAACTAAACTTATGACATAAATATTGTAATGCATGCTAAACATATGCTTTATTATCTAAAGACCATAGCAGTCGCTTTGAACCGAACTCCAAAATATAAAACGACTATTGCCGTTGTTGTTGAAATTTGGCATAAACTGGAAGTCGATCTTAAACTAGAGCAACCTGTAGAAGTTAAGAAACTTTTTTATTGAGCAGACATTTCTTTAAAAAACATGTCTTTAGAGGCACCTTATCACATAGCTAATGTATGCTTGACCATTGATTTTTAGGTAAACGTTTGAAGAGCCACCAAAGAGAAGAAGCATATATGTACTTCCTTGCTTAAATATAATTATTTCAGATTTCATTACGTTTTTAATGGCGCTTTTAGCTGAAATTACACCATTTTCAAAATATGCATTTTAATCTCAGTTTAGAAACTCCACCAATGGTGTGGTAGAATGGAATTACTACTTAAGCAGGCTTTTCCAGAATTTGAAATACCGGCAAACACTGGTCCATTAATGGTTAACAGTATGCGACTTTTATTATTATGCCAGTACTAAAATAGCCAGTATTTAGTTAACTGTGAATGGCCAAGCACTGACCCATGAATGGTAAACAGTAATTGGCTATTGTTATTGAGCCATAACTATAGATCCATGAATCATAAAAAATAGCCTGTTTATTTTACTTTAAATTGCCATGTAAAACACGCCAATAGTTAACATTAATTGGCTATTGTTATTGGGCCAGTACTGAACCATGAATTGGCCGATCTTTGTCATTTGGCTAAAATTCACTAGATAATCCCAGAATATCCATTTTAGAAATATGTATTTTGCAAAATTTCACCTATAGTTGTCCAGGTTGGTATAAGTTTTAAATTGTTTTCTTAAGACATTTTTATGTTATAAACATAAGATATTTTATAATGGCCCAGTCATGGTTGCCAGTACTCGGCCATTGTTGCAATACTTGTCAACATTATTTGTCCGTTACTGGGTCAGCTGTACAGTGTACAACCTTGTATGGCTCAATATTGTTTTTTTCTCTGGAAAATAAATGACAGTCGATATTATCAACAAATAAAATTATGTTAGTGGCCGAGTTATAGTTACCAGCACTATGAGTCGTGGTTGCCAGTGAAATATTTGGTCGCCAGAAATGGACCATTACTGTACCAATTCTATTTCCTTGTATGGGCCATTACTGGCTTTTTTTCTGGCCCTTGAACGGCAGTCATTTATTGTTCGAAGTTATTATCCAGTAACATTATGATAATGTTCCAGTTATGGTTGCCAGTACTTGACCATTGTTGCATTACTGGTCGCCGGTAATGGACCATTAATAGAGTAGTTCTACAAACTTGAATGGGTATTGATAATGCAACTTGACAAAATAAACAAGACAAAGTGAGCGAGCGTATTCTCGGACTTGTGCAATCGAATATATAGACGAAAGGCTTGATAAATTGCCTATAAAAACTGAATCGAAGTTGCCGTATTTGAATTTAGTTTATATGTGAAGAGGTAAGAAACGAAGGAGTGTGGAAAGGTCCACATATTGTATTATATTTAAGATAAACAACTGATTCAAAAATAAATATCAGAACTTGATATATATCGGCTATATATCTGATATATATCGGATATTTTGATATTTATATAAATATCATGATATTTGCCAACCTTGCTGCAAAGACAACTGCTTAGGAACTTATATATTTCAATCTAGAAGGAACGCACCATAAAATTCCTTGATCAAGAACGTGCATTATAATGCATTCAAAAAAATTGTTTGGCTCTGAAAACATTTTGTTTCTTATTTGATTTCTAAGAACTAGAAGTTAGTTTTTAGTTGTTGTGTGTTATTTATTTGTCAGATTTGTAACAAATAGCAAATATTTATCGATGGTTACACGATACAGTATATTCTGAGTTAAATGCTGCTAAGGGTAGTTGACAGTAATATTAAATCAAAATCATTTTCGTTTTTGATGCAAAAGTCCAACGTTTCGAAAACTTTATAAACAAAAAAACAACTACGATTTCCAAAAACAACAGTAAATTCCTATTCCTCATACAATATAATCTTGTATCGGAAGTTTTAATGAGTAATTAATTAATCGTTATCTATATAACATGTCTGTATCTACATTTTCTGAAGAATGTATTTAAAAGAAAATCCATTTGATTTTGTTTATTTTTTAGTAAACAAAACTTGACCTTTTAAGAATAAAGTATTTACCCTAACATATCCGGTAGAAAGATGCATATTTCTTTAAAAAAAATCTATACACTCTAAGTATTAAATATTTTAAAGAACATCTGTTTTTTAAATTAAAATATGTGCAAATTCGTTGATATGGCCAAATATAATAAAACTCATGAGAAAGTTGTTTTTTTTGCGGTTCTGCGGTTTTACTCAACGAATGATTCACGAATAGATTAATATGTCGAGGTTATTTTCTCAAAATTTTAATGCATGCATAAATTTAATACATCCATCACTCTTTTAAACTTGCGGCCAAAAGGTTAATGACTGTTTTATTACTTGTGTCATGAATTTACGTTTATTTTTCATTGATCGATATTCTTTGTTCCACCTTTACTTAGTGTATTTTATTTTAGTGGCTATAAATTTAAAATATTTTTACTATTAAAAATTTTAATTTTAAATTTAGAAGCAAATATAATATAAATTGAGAATTATTAAATGTCATCCGTTTTTATTTGAACGAAATATTACTTGTTGGTCTGATGAACTGTGAAACTTTTCTTTGTTCTGTTTTTGTTAAATTTGTGATAATAACAAATAAACTAAACAATTTAGTCACAATACGCAAATGCCATCCACGGTAATGGTGAAAATAGTGTAAATAATGCAATTATAACATTAGTTTGTCAGAACTACACAGCAGCATTCTTATTCACAAAGAAATTTTCTTAAATAAAACACTTTTACTGATAACGTCTTATCAGTTTCCGTTATATGAATTTCAGTAACACATTTTTGCCGTCCACCCACATTAAATTTCGTGCATATATTATAAATCGAATATGTTATTCGCCGACTTATAATTGTACATTACATAAACTTATTGGTTTGCCTTAAAAACTAACTTAAGTATTAATTATAAAAAACCAGTAGTAACTATTTCCTTAAACTTAATGATTTTATGATTGAATCTATCATTAATTTTATTAAGATAATAAGTTTAGCTAAAGAAAAATATATAACAATAATATAATTTTTATTATATGTACTACATTACATTTCTGAACATGCACCAGTGACTTTTGGTAAAAAAAATGCACGTGTTTGGAGACATCAAAAAATTATGTATTTACGTGAATAAATTGTTCTAAAAATATCAAAAATATAAAAAAATTGAAAGAAAAATGTTCAAGTTTGAAAGATATAAATCGTTTTTAAAAATATAATTTTAAATACAACACAATTTTTTTATTGCGTTGGATGTTAGTCAATACGAGAACTACCAAAAAGTATTTTTTTTTCTCATATAGGTACTCGTATCGTCCATATATATGTAGTTATTTTTTACAATTTAGTTTAGTTAACAATAACAATTGTGGTTCCAAATTTTTTTTTAGCTAATGACTTGTTAATAACAACTTTTTATTTACTTTTGATAAAACAAACGGGAAAATATCTACTGGGTATCGTAAAAACTTATTGGAATAGAATTAAATAATTAAAACAAGAAATTATCTAATAATTTATTTAATTATCAATTTTCAAAGACAGTATTAAAAATATAATCTTTTTTAACATAGAGAAAACTATCCAAAACTGATTCTTTAACACGTTATGGAGATATTTTTAAAAGTTTTTCAAAGTAAAATGGAAGAACTTTATGATAATGAAATAAAACAAATGATTTAGTTTTTGGTGATTTCCTGTTGTAAGTAGATTGAAATAAGGGATTGCAATCCCTGGGTTAGCGTTTTGTGAAGTCCAGGACTTCGGGATTCATGAATTTTAATTCCCAGGGTCCTAGAATCGCAGGATTTTAAATTTATTAATCCCGGGTTTCGTGAAGCGCTAATCCCGGGATTGCAATCTCTAATTAACACAAAAATAATGTTACTTGGGTTCGATTTAGTTGAAACGGCATTCGTGTGAGTTCGCACGTTATTGCGTAACTGAAGTCCTATACCTTGCTCACAAATTGAAATTGGGTCTAGACAACCAAACTGGAGAAGTAAAACGAAGAATCCGACTTGGCTAGCCAGCTTATGGTAAACTCAGATCGATATTCAAGAGTAAAATGAACAACAGTCTGAAACGTAAATTATTCGATTCGTGTGTCCTTCCAGTGCTCAAGTATGAAGCTTAAACACTCGCATTAACAAAAGCATCGACAAACAAGGTATGAATAGCACAAAAATAATGGAAAGAAGTATGCTAGGAATTTCTTTCAGAGATAAAAAGACAAATAAATGGATTCGACAACAAAATAAAATACTTGATGTATGTCATGGAAAGAATAGCGTCGTTAAACTGGGATTGGGAAGGACACTTTGCAGGAATGTCTGACGAATGATAGACCAAAAAAATTATGTCGTAGAAACCACCTACAAAAAGACCAATGGTCAGATCACCAGAACGATGGACAAACAGCATTAAAACTGAAGGAAAAGAAATATACATGTGCAGAAACATGGAAAAACATGAGATGTTGAAATTGCAAAAAACTGAATCAACTGGACGTTGATTCAGAATCCTTAAATTTCGGTTTTTAAGAAACATATTGAAACTTAGTCTCATCTCTATCCTTCCTATGAAATGTCTCATCTCTATCATTCCTATAAACTTATGTAAACTGGACTGGACTTATTTCTGTCATTTCAAAGTATTTATTTATTTAGCTAAACCACTAATAAAAAAAAGAATTGAAAATATTTTCCCAGACGTGCCAGTTATATAAATAATAGATTTGTAGAAATACACGAAATGAATTTCTTTTACAATGAACAAATAAAACGTAGTAGAAAGATCACCGTTTATATTCGAAGTGAAATCAAGCGTTCGCATATCAGCAGATCTATCTGTAGTTCATCGAATTGACTTTATGTTGAATTTCTTTCACTTTTCCAAAATCAATTTGGATTTTATGATGTGAAAAGAACAGATATTCAAAAGTTGATGTGAAATCTATTCCTAATGACGGTTGTCTTTTTTTTACATAAAAAGTGTTGGGTAGTAGGAAGTACTATATGTGTCACAACAACACATACAAACCTTCTAAGGCCAGTGTCCCACAGCAACATGGAATCTAAGGTGTTAATGCACGGACATTTTTTGTTTTTTTTGTTTTAGATTTTTCTTTAAAGAATGGGTAACTATAAACAATAAATCCTATCACATAACAAAATACGACGTATTACATAATTTCATGATAGAATAATGGAAATGTGGTCCACTGTCCGCCTTATGGATTAAATCAGTCCGTCATAATCATTAGTCCGGATTTAATCATTAAGGAATGATTAAATCCGAAATATAGAATTATGTAAAAACTCATTTCTCCGAGTAAGCACTAGCGGGCTATTATTCAGGGACATTCGATAACTAAGATTTAAAGTGCTACCGTTGACTGAATAGAGTTCATCTACTAGCACCTTAAGATATCACCTTGGTTAGTGATATCTCACTGCTATTTCCAGTGATGATATGTCACATTAACCCGTATAACAATAGCAGGGAGTGGAGTACGCGGGATAGTCACAATCGTATCACAAAAATAAAAAATTTACAAATCAACAAAAAATGATCTCTCCATGCAGTAAAAGCTTACTTCAAAAAATCCATGTTTATAAAAGTTTGACCTACATGTATATTAAAATTCTATTCACTTTCATCCTGTAAGTGAAGTAACATTTTATTTCTAATAAATTCATTTTAGAGTTTTCGTAGTTATTACGAATTATTAGTGTATCCCAGATACTGCTATACCCACCAATAGTTTATTAAACCATATCTTTTCGTTTTATAATATTACAACCCTTGGTATGGTTAATGCAATCAAATCTATTAAATCCAATACTAATAGTATATGATGAGATGAAACTTTGCTTACACATAGTCGTTCTTTTCATAGCTCATATATTCTGTATTTCAGGCATACTGAAACGAAATGTTTAATCAGGAAAACAAGTGACTATTCTCAATTCTGCACATATGTTGTGTTTTTTTTTGGGTAAGCTGATTTAATTAAACGTCATTTTTCTTTCGGTTCTTTATTAGTAGTACTCTTAATGTGCTCTTGAGATATTGTGCAAATCTAGACAGACGGACTAGCGAATAATGTATGTACTACTGTGACAGATAAACCAGGATTCCACGATAGTATATTCCGCTCGGACACACATAGATCTTCATTACAAGTGCCTCTGTTTCTAGTTCAAAAATTTTTACTGAGCTTTCATGAGCTCAACCATCGATCGATAGAGGCAACTATCTCTAAAATAGTTATTTGTCTGAAGTAAAATAACTATCTTTACCCCAGTCAAAATTAAAATTAGTTGCTCATTTCCATCCCTAACCTCCGAGGAGGTTGATGATTTGGATAAAGAATAACTTACTGTTTTAGAAGAAGGTTTACACGGATTGTGCCAGAAATGACCTGAGTCGAGGTTGTAAAGATGGATCGATAACCTCGGATCGTGCGGATAAACGTTTCTCTTTAAGCGCTGAATAACATAAGTTTATTATGCTTATCGTTGGGCTGCCCAAGCCAACCAGCTGATCAATACGTTAAAATAGATTCCACTACTACCTTATAAATAAATTCCACTACAACCTTATAGATAACCTCATAAAAATGTGAAAGTGATTTCTCGCATATCCGTGTTATATGACTTGAGGCACCAAGTCCAAGTCAACAAAGACCATATTCCAAATATTTGGATCAAGAACAGACCCTTGCAGGGTTCCTCTTATAATAGTCTTTTCACCGAATTAAGATCATCCTTAATTATTGCCTTTCTTGTATTTGGATAGTTGTCCAGTAATCTATGGAGATTAACTAGACAACCGAGTCCTGTTAAGTAACTCATGACACTTATCCACAATAGATTATCGAAAGCACCCGATATATCTATGAAAGTGCTAAGAGAGTACTTTTCATCGGTTGATTGGAGAGTTTCTATTAGTGTACGTACCGCGTCTTCGATAGACCGACCCGATCTACACCCATACTGCTTATCTGACAAGTGACAGCCCCCATTCAAATCAATGCAATTTAAAAGATGCCTGTTTATTATTTCCTCAAAAGTTTTACCCAGAACTGAAAGAAGCGTGATTGGTCAGCAATTGTTGGGATCGCCAAGGTACAGGGGACAACAGGAAACAACCTACAAACTGGAATAACTCACCAATGTCCACCTACCTCAACACCTTGAATGAATGGTTTAACACCAAAACATTGAAATTGTCCATTGAAAAGTCCACCTCCACACTTTTCACCACATGGACGAAGGAGGTAAATACAACACTCAATATCTGCATTAACAACATACTAATTCTTACTGTCAAAAATCCAAAACTGCTGGGAGCAACATTCGATCCACTTCTTAAATTCAACGCTCATGCTCAACAAGTAAATACAAAACTTAAAAACAGGAATAACGCACTGAAAGCTCTAGCGGGTAGTTCGTGGGGTAAGGATAAAAACACAATAATAACGGCATATAAAGCAATAGGAAGGCCTTTCATAAATTACGCTGCTCCCATATGGACACCCCAAGTCGGGTGTCAGAGACTGGAATAAGTTACAGATAACACAGAACGGAGCCTTGCGTACAGCAACCGGATATCACTTGATGACCCATCGAGATCACCCGCACGAGGAATGTAACATATTGCCGGTCCGTGAACACAACGAAATGCTTACCAAACAATATCTTTGGTCCTGTCATAGAGAGCAGCATCCCTGCAATGACACCTTATCCATGACAACACCACCTAGAAACATAAGAAGGACTGCGAAATGCTTCCTACAAGATGTTAAAAACAATGAAGACATAAATAACATCGACGAGCCTACGTATAAGAGGGGATTGAAAAATCTACATACCAAAACCATTGAAGACAAATAAAGAACTACGTCCCAAATCGAGTTCTTAATAGCAAACCACCACAAGTCGCTGCCGAAGAGGTAAAACTGCTACGCAGCACCAGAACCATCCTAGCGCAGTTAAGGTCCGACTGGTCACGCATATTAAATAACTACATGAGTAGAATTGACCATGAAATTGTTGATAAGTGGGGCACGCCACATGATGCTAACCACCTTTTCAATTGTCCAGAAAAACCAACCGACCTGACGAAGGAAGATCTGTGGTACCGCCCAAGGGCAGTAGCAGAGTTCCTGAATCTGGAATTGGAGCCGGAAGAATGGCACCACAACTCGTGGCTACAACACCAACAGCCAAGGTCCCTATCTCTGGCTTTTGAAACTATAATGACTATAATCTTTGGGAAAGATACCAAATCTGAGACAGCTGTTGAAGAGTTTTAGAAGTAGGAGCTAAAACCTTCCAAAACTGCTAAACAATTTTTACAACTTCCATTAAATCCAGCCCAGGAGCTTTACCACGTTTCATACTCATCATAGTCTTCTTAAGGTCATCGACTGTAAATTCTGAGACATCTTGAGAGTACGATATCTGCGCTATCTTTCTGATCTCAGCATGCTGAGGTGAGTTCTCTTGCACGTATATGTCTCTAAGGTTCCTGTAAGCAGCCTGCTTTTGCAGCCTCATCTGGATTAAGATCATTCTCATATCTCACCTGGTTATTGGTTAACCTCATTTTTGAGTTTAGTTAGATCAATGATGGCTTCATGCAGGGTCATGTCAAACACTTCGACGCACATTATTGTACTCACCAATGCTTATTGCTTACGCAATCAACACCTGTCATGGCATCTGTAATAATTAATGTTGGTACCGTACCATAACGATTGGTTTATTCCACAGTGCCAGTTCTTCTTACCAAAATTAGCGCATTAGGCACAATTTATTATTGTTCCAAAGACCTCATTGGCGTCGAATAAGAAATTCGCGGCTCGGGTTTGGGTTTTTTTTAAAACACATTTAAATGTTGGAGTTCTTTCGGCTCCAATTCCTCTAATCACTCGCCTTGCCTATTTCTTCAAATGGATATGCACCAGTTAAGCTGAGGAAGATTTTGTATGAGTTTTATTTCCAGCGTTCTGGTATATTTCTTTGATTTTACTAAGTGATTCTAGATTGCGATTCTTATTGAATCAAACTTCCGTTCAAAATTCATGGTGATGAATTTCGCTCATTTGATTATACTTTATGATGTTAAGGTTTGTGTGTTGATATGATTTGATTAGTAAAAATATTTTTTCTTGCATATTCATAACTAATGCTATTATTTTATTTTTGCAATTCCGAATCACAATTCAACGTATTTCGATATTGTCGACAATATCAAAAAGTGAGATTTTCCCGCACTGTTGTAAAAAATTTGGTTGCAGAATAATTTTGTTTAATTGTGTTTTCGGAATTGCAAAAAACGTTATGTGCAACTCGTTGCACAAATTGATTTTGCACTTGTCGTATTGTCGTACAAATTGATTTTGCACTTGTCGTGCAACTCGTGCACTTGTCGTGCAACGAAATTACGACGCGTGCGGAAAAAATGAACTTTGCAACTAGATACACAAAGTACTATTGTGAGGCAGAGCGGGTTTTCGACACTTTGCACTGACTGACTATCGAGAATAACATGGATGGATATATATTTGAGGTACGATGTATTCAATTTCATCTAAGCACCATTGGGAACGATAGTTGCTTGTACACACATATTTTTGAAAACAGATTATTAATAAAATGCATACTCAACATTTTTCTTATTGATATAGAAAACTTAAATATTTTCTTCAAATGCAAAATTTTTTCATCTTTTATAACTTTTATAAATAAAAATACTATTTTGATTATTGTTATAATTTATGACTTCAAATGAAAATAGAACTATTTTTATATAAAAAATATTTGCATGATTCATACGGAATATAATAATATGACGAAAAAAGGATAAAATATATATGAAAAAGAAAACAAAACAGAATCCAACATTTATTTTAAATGAGTCAGCAGGAAAAGTCCACGTATCTTCGTATTTATACAAATACAATCTCACTTTCTTCTATAAAAACTATCTTTAAATAAGAAAAGTTGATGACCTAATACCAGACATTTTCTTTGTTTCCCTTTTCGATATAATTTATTACATACTTTTACCCGAGTATAGACATGTCGTCATTATAATTCTCTTTTCGTAAATAGGATATATGTATTTTATGTATAAAAAAATACGTTCACAAGTTATTGTATCGATTTGTTTATTTGTAACGAACGGTAGAAGTGCAAACTTTTTATATCTACTATTTTAACTTACATGTTTTTAATATGACTTTAGTAGTTTTTTGTGATGAATTTGATTGTAGTGCCAAAAATATTAATAATTAGATTTGTAAGGTTACGAAAATAAAATAAATTTGTTTGAAATAAAATCTTTGGTTTATTTATATATAGATTAAATTTAATTATGTTCAAATTAAAAATAGTTTTTAATTTGCGGATCCTACGCAAAATCGATCAGTCAGGGTTGGGGTCTCAAACATAAGACACAATTTTTGTACTATCAGCAAATCTTCAGTTCTTTAGTAACCCCGAACGAGGACTGAAACACTGTCATAATGCCATAAAAAATTAGTGTCTACTGTCTATATATTTTGTCATGTCCACTGAAAATATAAAAAATTAAATTGCTGTTTTCCTAAAGTTATTATACAATAGGTTGGGTTTAGGTTGTTTATTATACAATAATAGAAGTTCGTCATCAAATAACCACTTGAACTCACAAAGTTTTCTGTTTACGTTTCTAACTAACCACCTACCGGTTAATTATAAAGAAATCAAAAAACGTTTTTTTAAATTACTTATGAAAAAACAACATCGTCATGTTGTTGATTCCATACAAATTTGAAATAAAGTTTACTTTTTAGTGAACAACAAAAAGAACATGAACGTGTCAAATGGTAAATGAATATTATACGATTTGACAGGTTTATGTTGTTTTAAGCTGGGTATATTTGAAATTGATGAATAAAATTAAAGTTGTTTGTTATATACATTAATATAAGAAATTATTGTACATAATTTAATTTTATTCATAATATTAAAATATATCATTTAATGTAGAAATTTCATATTTCTCTTCGAACACAAACTTATTAAAATAATAAATTCCTAATTTCATTAAAACAACACTGTTATTTTCTTATATAGTTTTAAAAATTAACTATGAGTAACAACAATAAATGCTTCTTACAATTTTTTCTACGTATTTTACCTTATAAGAATAGAAAAGAAAACCGTTACATGAATGTTATTTTGTATTAAAAAAAGACCGTTAATTTTTTATTATGCTTTAAGATTTTTTGTTTGAAATTTTACAATATCTCTGTTCCACAGAAATCAATTTTTATAGTTTTTTATTTATTTTGATCTAATTAAATATAATACGTGATACATTAAAATACAACATAATAACTTATGCTAGTTTGTTTGTATTTCTGTGTCATGATATTTAGGGCTCACTTTTTAAGTTAATATTTTTTTATGTATCTTGACCTAATACCATATTAAGCTTCTTTTAACAAACGTGTATAGAAAAAAACGAATCATTACCAATCGTTTTCAATTGAATGCCATTTTTTCTTAAAATTGCAATATATGTGTCAATGTCGTTTAAAAATCAACAAATAATTAACTAGACATAATATTTACAGTACATTGATTAAAAGTATTCAATAAATATTTTAAAGTTCTCTTGGCACAAAACTAACTTTTGAAACGGCAAAGATTTCATAATTTATTTTCATATCCAAATAAAGAAAAAACACAAAAATATATATCTGTTGTAGCCCCAAATCAAATGAAAGTAATTTATATTTTTATATAGTTTAACCGCCATATGGTGTTTCGTTATTAATTTCTTATTTAAATCCATTAATAAGTACTTTTATGGAAATGACAATCTCATACTTGTCTAATGTCTTTTTTAAGAGAGAATTCACAACGTCACACTTGTTATTTTATAGTTAATGTAATTTAAATAATAGAAATTACTTTTTATGCAAATTAAAAATATGTTTTAATTATTTTACGATGCAAGATAAACAAACACATTATCGGGTGGTTCATGGCTATAATTTTTTATTGCAATTGAAGTAAATTTTTGTTTTAAAATAGGTCGTCCTGAGTTGCTCATTAGCATCCAACTGCTAGTACTTCATGAACAAATCAATTCAAATGGGTAATACATGTAAAGAGCTCGTTTTGTGTAATAGCGATTACAATTTTTCACGGGACAAAATTATTTTTTAAGAATTAGATCTCTGCGCTGGCCGACGAACGTATTCGTAAACGGATCGCATTTTTATTAAGTTATGCCAATCGTTCATGTCCTCCGGTTTAAATCGCTTGTCAAATACTAACATAACTCATCAATAAATTTAACAAAGTGCGATATTTTTTGTAGGAGAATACTCCAAAAGGGTCTGTTTCACAGTTTTGAGAGATTGACTAACCTGAGCAAAACAACAATTGCAACCTTTGCAGATGATACCACAATTTTGACCACCGAACAAACCGTCGAAGAAGCAACTACAAACTGCAATACCATACTAATATAATCCATAAAAGAACAAAAGATGGAGAATTAAGCTGAGGGAAACAGAATCCTCTCATGTTGACTTCACTAATCAAAAAGTAAGCCAAATATCTCTGAAAATCAACTCAACACAAATTGTTTATGCAAATACAACGAAGTACTGAGGTGGAAGGAGCACGTGATAAAGAAAAAAGAAAAACTGAATTTAAAATTTAGAAAGATGCATGGTTGCTTGGAAGAAACTCCGTACTATCTATTCAAAACAAACTGCTTCTGTATCGTCAAATACTTAGTGAACATATTATGGTATTCCAGTCAACTATGGAGTTGAACTATATAAATGACCGCGAAAATTATCCAATCGTTTAAAAACAAAATTCTGCGTGGCGTTTTTAATGCCCCGTGGTACATCGGAAACGAAAACCTCCATGGAGACCTAAAGATAGCGTTCATGAATGGTGAAATAAAAAAAAAAGGAAATTAAACACACCACGCAAACACGTCCTTCGCAAACATGAAAATGTTGAATTTGTCTGTTGTCATAGGCCAGGTAATGGATGTGCCCGCTGCTGAAAGAAGGCTCAAAAGAACGAAGCCATATGATTTGGTCTTATAATCAAAAGCATGCATAACAAAATAATGTAAATGGGACTAACTAATGGGTTACACTCCAATGTGTTATACTCCAAACAATGTGTTATACATATAATATGTAAATTATTAGTTCTATTATTTCAATAAAAAAAAATTTTTTTTGAGGAACTAGGAAGTTTCTTTAGCCCGCCTAGTAACGTTTATAGAGCACATAAAAATTATTTTGAAAATCATTATATTTTTCAACGTCCTTCTCTAAATATTAGATCAAAAATATTTAAATCTTGGAAACTATTACAACTGTATCAAATTGTCGGTCTAAACGTTAAGACATCTCAATTTGGAACAGATCTTTAATTATTCCGATTGTTAATTACAAAAGTGAAAATGTATTTTTTTTCAATCCTTCTTCGTAGAGCTACATACAGTTATTTCCCAAACATAAACTTACAGTTATGCCATTACACACAGCTAGCAATACAACGGTCTACCTTACGGTTACATTACAATTCCTCTCATATTAAAAATTGAACACTTAAAAGTTTTTTGTTGTTGTTAAATTAAAATTAACAAGGAATCTTTTCGGATGGCTCCTCTGATGGTGACTCATCAAATAAATTGCTTCATATGTAATGAGTGTATCGGCTACCGTTTTTCTGTGCAATTCTTTCTACACACATTTCTGATATATCGGGTTTGACGGTGTCTTTGTTTTTTCGTTCATGAAATGTTATTTGTTGCATAAACCGACTAAATTGAGAAGTTCTGTGCATTTGCACAATAATCGCAGCAATAAAAATCAAAGCTTTAATTAAAAGTAATGAGAATATCAAAACGTTAACATGTTTATTCCTGTATAGAAACGTGAAATTTAAACAACATTTGTTTATTTCAATACTAGAAAAATACAGAATAATATTTTGTTTTATTGTTCTTTGTGAAAAAAATAATAAAAATTTAAACCAAACCTCATTAGGTAACTACTACTACATCTCGCTTATTATTATGTATAATATAATAATAATCAATACGAGGGAAGTTTGATAAGTTTACTGTTTTTATAATTGTTTGATATTTTAGTTTTTCATTTATGGCTCTTCATAACGTGTTCAATGAAGGTTCTGTAAGCGACACCCATGTAAAATGGGCCCATCACTACACTGAAAAAAAATAATAAAGTAATGAAAACCTCATCTGGAAGTTAACAGTTTGTTATTCAAGCGAAAGAAAAATATTTGCAAACAATTGCATGGTGATTGGAACAACTACAAGTAAACATTTTCCTATAGTAAATCGCTGATTTACCGATTTAGATTGAATTAGATTTTACCACTTTCACTGTGTCGATTGCTCTAGGTACCAAGTATGTGTGTCAACAAGTGATTATGGTGGTACTAGAACTTGTAAAACGATTTAACTTCTATTGCATTGCTAAAATAAGACTACAAAACTATGTCCTATCTAGTATTTTTAATAATTAATAATAATGTTTTTTATTTCTATTTTTAGTCCTTATAAAATGGCTGCACCAGCATTAAAAGATCTTCCAAAAGTAGCAACCGATTTAAAAAGTCAACTTGAAGGATTCTCGCCAAATAAATTAAGAAATACTGATACAAATGAAAAAGTTGTTCTTCCAACCGCCGAAGGTAATATTAATTTATAGATAAAATATAAAAAAATTATAGAACTTCAATAAACTAATTTTTAATTAATTAAATATCTTGATGATGACCAATAACTGTATATGCAGATGTTAAGCAAGAAAAACAACATATGTCTATAATTCAAGGTGTTGAGAATTTTGACCCCAAATTATTAAAACACACAGACACAACTGAAAAAGTTGTTCTACCAAGTGCAGAAGGTGGCTATATATACGTAATCGTGTGGCATAATTCTATTTACTGCAATTTTCTGTTATTTTTTAATTAAAAATTTCATATAACCTAATTAAATGTTTAAATTATTTACATTACATTTCAATACGAAATGACATAATTGTGGTATTAACTTGTTTGTTTTCTTTGACTTTTTTTTTCATATTAAGTGCTAACAATACGAAATTATTTTAAGTAATGGTTTGGTTTGTGATGATTCATTGATAATTACAATTAAATTAAAAAAAAAATTTAAGAAATTTTTCTTGATTAAAATGAATTTATTGTTGGTATTTATAATAATTATGAACAAAAATCAACGCAAAATTCTTAGATTTTGTTCCTAGTATAAGTATGGGTCATACTAAATTTAAACCTTGTATTTAAATTTCGTTACGAATTAATATAGAAACAAGATATGTAAAACCACTTATATCTGAATCATTACCCACTGACCACGATTTAAGAATTTTATAAATCGGTTTTCACGTTCGGTTTAATTGCTGATATTTTGGGAAATGTTTTGTAATTTTTATGTTTCGCTACCGTAACTGAGTCATCCTGGCAGGATTTCCCAATCCAGTCGGGGATGGTTTGTCAACAGGCTCATAAGAATGCTACAAGAAATGAAATTTAGTTTTTGGAAATTTCAGTTATATAATAAAATTTGAAGTATGTTGATCTCAAAGAATCGTTTGGCAACTCAATAAATTAATCTTCAAGAGATATTCTAGATAGGTGACCTTGCAATCTTTCCTTGAATGTTTACTCATGTTCTTAATTCTTTTTAGTCATTATTGCGTTTCACTTTGATTAATGTCTGCTCGAGAATTTGTTGTATGATGTTGTCGATCTTTTCTAGAAATTTTCTACACTCGACTGGTGCATCTGGATGGTGATTGACAACTTTCACATTTTATGTTGCTTTAATAACTAACTGAGCAGTTTTGTGTTTAAAGATTATATGGATGAAGGATTATTAGGAAGCCTGATTTCAGTTTGCTGAGGTTCCCAAATATCGCTAACTAAACTGATCTAATGTTTTCTTGTCAATCAGTACCGGCTGATCTTTTTTAACTATTCCGTGGTGTAATAGTTACTAAATGATATGGACCAATATGTTATGTATAATCACAACCAAATTTGCCAAAACCATAATGACTCTTTGTGTTCGAAATAATTCCTACACTAAATTTCCAGGATATGCTTGGCAATGAATAAATATTTTTTGTTCAGGTATGAGTTCAATTATCTATTGAGACGAATATAATTTTTGTCTTTTCCGAAAATCTCCGATATATTATAAATAAATGGTTTTGAATAACCGAATTTTTTATTATTACTTTAGTAATAGTGTAGAAGTAGAACTCACTGGTTAGTTTATTCATTTTTCATGTTAATTTACTCCTATTGTACAATCAAGGTTAACTGGATTAACTGGATAGTCCATCCAGAGCTGGATATCTATTAACTGTCATATGTTGTTGTTGTTGTAGCGAATGGTGATGTGCTACTCGTCGGACTTCGTATCTCGATGCCGAAACTCTGTTTTTGGACGGCATCACAGATCTCTCTTCGTTATGTCCGTCATGTTCTATTGACATAAATAGGTGGTTTACATGTATCATGTAGCGTGCTATCACTTCTACTCATGTAAGAATTTAAGTACCGTACCCAACCCGATTCTAATTGCACAGGATGCATCTGATGCTCAATTTAATTGATTTATGATTTAAGGCTTGATCTGGTGCGTTGTCCATTATTGTATTTACAAAAACTTTGGTGTGGTCTATCTAAGTCAGTTTTATATATAGCCTCATTGTACCTGTGGCTTATTAAGCTATGACAATTGGAAGAGTATTTTACAGTTTGCTCTGATTTTGTCTGTGTTTTTATTCGAAGTTAGGCATGTTGTGTTAATTATAACAAATTATAAATTAACTTCTCTGAATATCCGAAGATGCCATACCAATTAGGGATTAGGATTATGTTTAAATAAATAAAGTTTCTTAAAGAAATTTATTAATGTTAACTTCAAAATTTTGAGGGTTATAGCTATCAGGGAAACCCATGAAGCTAAAACATACCAGAGGACAGAGACCCTGTTAAAAATTGGAGGAATACGATCTGGCCCAGATGTTTTGCACATGCACATCGTTTTGTGTAAAACTCTAGGAATAGGCTAAAGTAAGAACTTTGGTTATTTTTAGAGAACTAATTATTTTCCAGAAGGTTTGCTTCTTCTTTTGGGTCAACAACAGGTATATCTTTATCAATAAGAGGAGGTAGAGAAGGCTTACAAAAACACCCCTTACGGTTTTATAGAAATTGTGCGCTCAGCAAATTTGGTAGCTTGTTTCTTATGAAAGAGATTGTTTTCTACATCTATTAATTTCCTGCATAAATTTCTCTCAATTTGGTACTGTCCAAGGTTTTCATCAGATTTGTTTTGATTAAACTTTTGGAGTGACCTTTTCTTAATATTAATTGCTTTTTTGCATTTATTTGAAAACCATAGATCTGTCTTAGGAACAATCAGTTTGTTTGGAATAAATCTACGCATACCCTCAAGAATAGTCTCCAAAAAATTAAGCGCAACTATGTTAGGGTCTTGGCCAATAAGACAATCACGTTTCCAGGGAAACCATTTAAAAAACCTCAGACTCCCAATCGCAGCTTTATAGTCCCAAACGAGACGGGAATTAGCTTTAAATTGTTTTGGAATTTGTACATTTAACTGTGTAGAAATTAAATTATGATCTGAAACACCTAAAGGTTCTGATGCTTTCAATTATACCCAGTATTTTTTCTAATAAGTATGTTTTCCGCATGGAAGGATCAATTTTTTTTATTTTTGAACTACGGGTGTGAAAATCCCGCGTATTCCAGTCCCTGTTATTGACATACGAGCAAACGTGAGAGATCGCATACCACTGGCAATAGCAGTAAGATATCACTGGCCAAGGTGATATGTAGGGGTGCTAACGGATGAACTATATTCAGTCAACGGTAGCACCCTCCATCTTAGCTATGGAGTATTCCTTGGTGATACCACGTTGTTGCTTGTTTGAAGAATCGAGCCCTCACTTCATATGACACTATGTATGGGCTTTAATCATTAAGGAAGGGAGCGCGTCGCATGATCGGGGAATATGCTACTTGGGGAACATCACAACTTCGAAAATATTCGTCCATATATTCTTTATGCTTCTATCTTTCTGCTTATTTAAACCGGGGTGGAATAAAACTGGAAAGTAAATTAATTTTTGTTCATTCAATTAAATATGCATAAACTAATTTATCCTAAGTATTATTTACAATAAAAGATAATTTAGCAGGGAAAATGTAAAAACCTTTAAGAACAATCAATAGACCATCGAATTTTTTTCGCGTGTATACTAACAAACATTTTGAAATTAAATGTTGCATGATAATTAAGTATTAAACTCTTTACGCTAAACAAATAATATCATAAAATTATAACCCATTTAATAAATTATAAAAACTTATTAACTAATTTTAACTCATTTTTCTATTCTCATTTAATTTTAATTGTGGTCTGCTGTGTGTAAGAGAGCATACTTTGTGTGATTTGTTGCATGAATTTTTAGTTTTGTTTTATTTTACCTAATTACTCAAAAAATGTTTTATTCTATTTTATAGATGTTCAAGAAGAAAAAACAAAACAAAGTATTTTCCAAGGAATTGAAAATTTTGATCCCACTAAATTGAAACATGCAGAAACCCAAGAAAAGAATCCACTTCCTGATAAAGATGGTAAGTTTTAGTTATGATGATTATTAATCGTTACAACTTGATTGCGTTATTTTATTCTATTAACTAAAATGCATTATACATATTACTATATAAAATTAATTTGCAAGAAAATGATCAAAAGATTGTAGTTTTATTACGGAACAACGAATCAATGTTGTTCCTCCACGTTTTCAAGAAACAATTATTTGCTTTAACTTATATACGATAACAATTATATAAATACGCTTAATTTTATGAGCAAGAACAAACTTAATTGATGAAAAGCTAAATTTGATATTATTCATGATTTTACAACGTTTCGCTTATTAAAACTACCATCTTCTGATCAAGCATATTAATCTTAAATTAATTCAAATATATTTTATTTAGCATGAGTTTTTATTTTGTTATATTATATTTTATTTTATTGCTTGCAAATTTTTAAAGTGGTCGCCGCCGAAAAAATTCATCAAAATCTTTTAAGTGGAGTTGAACAATTTGATAAAAATTCAATGAAACATACAGAAACTGCTGAAAAAAATGCATTACCACCAATTGAAGGTTTGTTTTAATATAGGAAATTAGTAGAAGACATAAGTAATCTGTTAAAAAAATCTGTATGGTTGCGGTAATAGCTTTTTATATCAAATACACTATTGTTGTATTTGGTTTGCTTTTATTTATGATTTTATTTTATTTTTTTTATTATTATGATTTCTGTTCAATTATGAAAACGTTTATTTGGAAATATTGCTGTAATAAAACCTAAAGTTAGATTAACTTTTTAGGGTTATGATATGCTTAATTTGATCAGTTTGTAACATTTAGATTTCATATTTTTACTTACCAAATTTCTTAGATTCGTAATATCTAGTTACAATGAATTTTGTCAATCTTTGTGATTCAAGCTGATGAGTCACTTCTCATCAATTTTTACTCTAAGTTTAATGCATAATTAATGGTTCAATAACAATAAACGACGGGTCAATACAAGACAGAGTACAAATTTTAAATCAAACTTATACTAAGAGTAACAGATGTAATATGTTGAGTCACCTTTAACAGGCTACCAGTTGGTTTGGGATATTTTGGTTTAATGAGCTAAAGAGAAGATCAGAATCATAAAAAGATGTACGTTGGTAGCAGTAGAACATAATATTAACTTCACAAGGAATACAAACGTTAAAATTCGTCCCCGATAGTAACAAACTCAATTGGAATCTTAAAAGTGTGTTGGTCGTCGTGATTATGTTTCGTTGAAAATTGTTATACCTGGTAGCGTAATTTAATTTAATGCTTAGTTATGAAGTCTGACTTGATGATGCTCTGGAAAGATTAGATTAGATAAATAGATTTCTCTAATAGTCAGAAAATTTTACTGTAGCTTTGCGTTTAAAAGTAATAATTAACATTACACACAGTTATCAAGTTGGGAAAGTGTTCGGTTCAAATAGCTTAAGTTTTGCAAAATTAACTCGTCAAGATTTACTATCCAAATATGAGATTGACGGATAAAAGTCTTCATGCCTTATCTCAATATTGGGGCTTATGATTGAAAACGCGTGGAAAACGTAAACGTCGATGAAACGTGAAACGTAGTCTATTGGTATGATTGAAAACGCGTGACAAACGTTTTATTTCGAACTTATTTTTTTGTATGATTGAAAACGCGTGATATCCGTTTTTTGTACAAAATTGAAACGCTAGATTAGGCTTGCGTTTAGAATAATTTCAAAACTTAAAAATGTAAGTTTATCTTTTTATTTATTAATTTCGAGTGAAAAATAAACAATGTTTACAATTTTAAGCACTTTTATTATTTTAAAATTTTAGGAGAAACATTATTAGGGGAAAAATAACAAATCAAAAGTAGTATTGTATTAGGAATTAGTAAGAAGAATGAAAGAGAGCCCTGTAACCCTATTCCGGTAAATCGTGAAATAGGAATTGAGAAATAAATTATAGCAATTTTTTCATAACTAGTATTCCGTGTCGCGGGAAGTAACAAATTCGTATTAGAAAATTCCCAAAATTCTCATTCCCAATTCCCAGGGAAATGCCGGAATAGGCGTACTGATGTAGCTAATTATTATTTTTATTTTATCCAAATATTTAAATTTTTTAAACTTAGCACTGAACAGAATGATGTTTTTTTAACAAACAATTAGATCTGACAATTAACAACAAACTATTTTGACAATCTGACAGTTTTTAATTTCGAAAAAAATTCGAACTAACTTTTTATCACGCGTTTTCAATCATACCTACATTAGGTGAAGGTGAATAATCTTAACCGCGTGATGCGTTTTCCGTGCGTTTTCAATCATAAGCCCCAATGTCTTTGATCGTGATGGATTTATATTACCGTGGCATTCTTGCAATCAAAACAAATTTTGGTTCTAGAAGGGTTGATTTTGTATCCTGTTTTGAGTTGTGTGTTCTTCACAATTATATTTAGTTCACTATCACTTATTTTCCTTCCCTAACACCGAGAATGCAATAATAAAAAAATACATCGTTTACCGGCACCTCTAGATAAAGTGACTCCATCATATTTTATTATTTGACATTACGATTACAATCTCTTTTTCTGATATCTATGTTTCAATGTTTTAACAATCGAACTAAGTTGTTGTATAACGGATTCTATAGAATTGTATGGTATGCAATCTATTATTGATATATAATACTTTCCTCCTTTTAATTTAATTTTACATTCTTATTGTTATTAATTTTAACTAACTTAATTTCATGTACTTGTGCTTGGATATCGATCGGGAGATTTTCGAATTCTTTTAGATCGCTTTAACTCGACTGGCGAGTTTATTCTAAGTTTGTTTTGACCTCGGTTTGTATTTCGCGGAATTCTTACCGTTTTTGGAAAAATATGAATCGCCGGATGATATTTATTTGCCAAATTCGAAAACCTCAATTGATTTATATGCACATTTCTAACACTATTAGTAACACTAATTAAATACATTGTATAAGAAACTCCTTTTGAAATTGGAGAAGGAACCCATCTAACATGATTTTTAAAATAATTCCTATAAAATACGTCCTTCCCCCGCTGGAGTACCCTTTTTACTCCGCCGGATACAATGTACTTGAGGCAAAACGAATACCATTCACTGCATGAGACAATACTGCCCCCACACCATACGGGCTGGCATCCGTGGAAACTACTATTGCTGTTAACGGATCATAAAGCTCCAATAAGTTATTATCCAAAATCATTTTTTTACTATTTTGTCACATTCCTCTGACCAATTGTACACAACATCCTTCCTTAAGAGGGCGTACATTTCTCCTAATATTGTTGACAAATTCGACAAACCTCCATTATAATAATTTTTAAAGCCGGTCAAATTTCCAGGGCTTGGAGCTTCAACGATAACTAAACGTTTGATTACTGCCGACAATTTTGATTTGCAAAATGCAATCTTCTTTCGACTGTCCACGTATTAAAATGTCATCAAAATAACAAAATGTTTGTTCCAAACCACGAAGAATTTGATCCATTGTTGATAAAATGGCAGGAGCCCTTGAGACTCCAACTGGAAGACGCGTATACCTATTGAGAACTTTGTGAGTATTAATTGTCAAATGTTCTTGACTACGTTCGGAAACAGCCAACTGCTGGTATGTTCCAACCAGATCCAACACAAAAGAATTTACAGTTTGCTAAATTTGCAAAAATATCTTCGATTTTCGGCAATGGATAATACACGAGAGTCGATGCAAAATATATTCTCGCCTGATGCCTTAGAACAACTACAATCTAGTCCATTTACTTTTTGTTACGCGTACTAAATTTTTTTCCTTTTCAAATCTATCAAGTTCGTCTTCAACCTTGGGTTTTAATTTATATGGAACTGAATAATCACAGTGAAAGATTGAACTCACCCCTTCTGGAACTACAATTTCTGCCTCATAACCAATTATGGCGTCGTCCAACTGTTAATTCACAATCGTTAGAAACCTCTGCACAATCATTAGAAACCTCTAGAAATTTTTTGATTTTTACATTTTTGACGTCAACTTTTGATGATCCATGTTGAAACAAATTTTTTTCCAGTGTGGTACTAAGGCATTCAACCAATTTCTTCCCAATGACGGTTGAAAAGCTTTCGCCGTAGTAATCACAATCAATTCTAAATTATAGTTATTATCAGTAGTAATCTCCCAAGGGCGGTGATAATTCGAAATAATTTGTTGCCAAAAATTTCGAAAGCAAGTATATTGAAAAGTTTTTACCATAGTTTTGTTTTAATTTAACCCAATGAAATTCTCTAAAATGTAATGACATCATTCAATTTCACCAATAACATTTAAATTATACTAATAACAAATAGTTATACGTCTGGCCTGCTACGATATTAAAAATTATCACACAATTTTTGAAATAATTATCGCAGTAGGCCAACGTATAATTCATAAAAAATGTATAAAGAATTGAAAAATGGCAAAAAAATTTCTAAACGAATTCCCTCGTTCGTTGATAAATTCTCACAATTTTTTGGGAAATTCCTCAAGCAAGTGGTATTGATAATAGCCACCGGCCTACGGCCTCGTGCTATTGTCAATATACTTGCTTTTGAAATTTTTGCTTGCGGAATTTTCCAAAAAATTATGAGAATTTATCAACGAACGAGGGGAATTTGTTTAGAAAATTTTTTGCCATTTTTCATTTCTTTATATATTTTTTATGAATTATAAAATGACATTCATAACAATATGTTTAAAATAATATACTCTTTGTATTCAATTAAACCGCATTAGAATACACAATACAATTTTAATAATACATTTAGTTCTTATAAAGATATATAATTAATAATTTTTTTTGTTTTTTTTTTCAACAGCTATCCAACAAGAAAAAGAGAAAAACAACTTAATTAATGGCATCGAAAACTTTGATTCAAAAAAATTAAAACATACTGAAACCCATGAAAAAAATCCATTACCAACCAAAGAAACAATTGAGGAAGAAAAGAAATTGTAAAGATCAAGAAAAGCATCAAACGAATATGATTCATTTATTTAAGGAATCAAATATTTTTTATTACTATATATTAAATTATTTTATTTCTTTTATTTTTCTTTATATTTCTATCTTACTAATCTAAGCATATATTTGATTAGATAACAAGATAAAATGAAATTAAAATGGATCAGCTTTTTGAATGATAAAAATTACGCTACCACATAAAAAAACTAAAATTTAAACTCTTAAAAAAATATATAATTTATCAAAAAAAAATGTATTTTTTTTACTTATAAATAATATTAAAAAAAAAAGCATAACGAAAACTATAAAATATGTATAAGAATTTTTTAATTAAAAATTAAAAAATTTAATTTTTTTTTTATTTTTAAAACAAAAAAGTATTCGTGTATTTTGAAATAATTAATTAAAATTTACATCGAAGAAATCCGTATTTTTATTTTATAATTTTTGCAGGAAATGATGTTTAGGTTTCTTTTTTTATTTAAAGTGTTTATCGAGATAATAATTATTTATTTAATAAGAATTATATTGTAGAACTGTGTTCTACCAGAATGATACTACATACATTTATTATCCATCCATAATCAGTATTTCAATTTTAATTAGCCACTTCCAATCGTCGCCATTTTAATTTTTTTTTAAATTATTTATGTTTATTTCAGAACACATAAATGCATTGATAGATTTATTGACATTGATGTAGTGGAAGGTGATTCCATCTATCTATTTCATCTATGCTTGAGCTCAATTACATTCAAAATAGTAGAGTTGTTTACCAAATGCTGGAATGCTACCGCAGATTTGCTACTGAACTAATTTTGTTGTAACATTTTCCGTCGGTGTTTTACGAAACTAAGGAAAGCAGACGCATCATTGGGGTTTGTCTCTAGTGATCCTTCATCTAGATTTGCCAAATGTCTTGGGCATTCGATACTAATAATCGCTACTCTAATCCAGGGGTGGGGAACCTGCGGCCTTTTGAGATCTTGTTTGCGGCCTTATCACATATTTTGAATTTTATACAAAATTCAAACCAATTTTTTTCGTTGAAAAGTTTTTTGTAAAATTTTTTTTTTAATATTTAATCATTTTTTTCGAAAATATTTTGTCTAGTTCTGTAGTCGACTTTTTCGTGATTTCGGTTTAAAAATAGCGAAGTAACAATAACCCATTAATACTACGTTTATATCGCCGATAGTTTAATAAAATATAGTACATTTTGCTACAAGAGATGAAAACACTCTTTTTTCGTGAGTGAGAACTAGAGAATAAAATTCAATAAACACGAATCGAAAAACTTTAGCAGGCAAACGAAATTCGAAATATTTTGAAGTCGTGGATAAAATAGCATCTTGTATTCGCATAGGATGATGGCAATTCTTCACTCGGATGATTCCCTCCACTAGCTACGCTCGTTTCGGGAAACTTCATCCTCGTGAAGAATTGCCATCATTCTCAACTCATACAAGAATCTACTATTAATTTGCTATCGTAGAAATAGAATATTATTTAATTAGTAGCAAAAGTGCTACTTTTTGTGTTGAACCTATAGTTTGACAATTATACAAGTTTAACAATTATAGACGAAACACAAACGGTGACATAGCTCCAAATTAAATACACTACTTTTTCGGCAAACGGTGATAGGAGTTTTTGTTTAGTTATCCATTCTTTAACAAAAAATATAAAAAAACAAAAAAAGAAAGATTTACGTCCATCAACACCTTTGAACGTATGTTGTTGTGGGACCTTGGTCTTAAAAGGTTTTTATGTGTTATTGTGACACATATTGTAATTCCTACTACACAACACATTTTATTTAAAAAAAAAAAAAAAAAAACGTTAAAACTTTTTATAAATATGAAATTAATAATTCAAAATTTATATAAATATGATTTTTATCGTCATAGTTACTTCCAAAAAAGAAAAAAAACATTAAATTTGTATAAATAAAATTTTTTATCAAGGCAGCCTTTCAATTCCCAATTTTATAATCCAATCAAAATAGTTGTTATTTTTGTTGTCATAGTTAGACAATAATTCAAAATTTCATCATCCAATCAAAATACATGTTATTTTTTTGTTGTCATAGTTATACACAGCCGTGCTAAGCACAGAAGTGGTAACTTGTATTTTTGGCATTTCGAGATATTTAAAATTTTCAATCAAACCTATATTTATAGTCAAAAAAATTTCAAATTTGCACCCCGATTACCGAAGGCAAGTCATGTCGCTTTAAATGACTATAGTCATATCGCATCAATTTTCGTATTGTTGAAGTCGTTTTTTACGCCTCAAGTAATTTTATATGACAGATTTCACTTTAAATGACATTTTAGTCGCCTCAATTTTTCATGTGACGATAACTTTTTCAAACATCTTTCATTGTTTTTGTGAAATTGAAGAACGTAAAATGTACCAAGTTTTTTTTTAGTTTTGGAGGTTTTTTGTTTCACAATTTTTAGTTTTACTCGTGGCAATTTTTATCGACTTCAATAATACCAATTTTTAAGCGACGTGACAACTATAGTCATGTCACCTGATGTGACACGACTTCAGTAATCAGGGTGCAAGTTTGAATCAGAGAGATAGATAGAAGGTTATATTATTTGTTAATGTTAATAAAAAATTAATTATTGAATGAAATTTTGAATGAAAAAATTAATTAAATGGTTATTTTTACATGATAAAAATGTTCATCGACTGTTGTTATAATTATCATTATCATCCAAACGAGGATATTTATATAAAAAACAACGAGATCAGAAACAGTGCGATGTTGTAGGGATTTAATATAACGAGGGGTTATAGGGATTTGTTGTAGGGATTTAATATAATGCATCCTGTTTACGCTTTGCCAAATTATAATTGGCCTTTAATAGTAAAAAGGTTCCCCATCCCTGCTCTAATCCATTAGGGCCAACGTTAATGATGTTTTTGTCAATTTATTTCGTAACTAATTTTAGTTACTACACAAACGAAACCTTTCCGACCTAAGTTGGAATAGTGTCGTTCTTATAGACATTGGAAAAAAAGTTTTCTGATGGGTCGACGGATGGTGGTAGGTGGATGATCATGAAGCACTACGGTTTCCTTGTATCTGGAATTACTTTCCTATACGCTTGCTTCAGATAACCCTTTTATATCTCGTTGTTTAAACCTATGGGTGGTATTAGCTGATCAACTGCCGAGCTGTTTGACATATTTAGGAAGTTTCTTATTTGTTTCGGAGAATTTCGGTCTCGGTTGATGGTCTTTGCGTGCCATTAAGTGACAGCCAGTGGCAATGCAGTATTTTGTGTTGTTTACAACTTTTTCCATGAAATTTTACTCAACTGTGGCGACCTGATAGGTGCCGCATAATTTATAATGGGACGGTCAATGACTTTGTATTTGATGAGGATATTTTGCATGGGTGGTCATTAACTACACCCAGAATTTTTGGTTGTGAATCGTACTTGTCGTATTGGCTGAAACTAAAACATTTAGTGTGTCTTAAATTTCTATTTACTACGCCATGTCGTGAAAAGTGTAGCTGTTGATTTCTCAGTTTAGAGTTCTATTTCTGATAATCAATTGTTCTGTGTGGACATGTATTTATGTAACCACACGCCTCATTCGCACTTACACACGGTGACACATATGGTCAGAATATGAAATTATTGTTAAGGCCGGAGGCTCATTCTGGAATAACTCCGGTATTTCGTTTCATCTTTTGCTCATTTGTGGTAGTGTCGAATTAACTAAGACAAGCAGCAGTTTATTGTGGCTGGGGTTTCAAAGGCTCCCGCGAGATCCAAGACATCCAGCACTGTGCGATGATTCGGTCTCTTTTGATTCATAACCCTCTGTATTACATCTGTAATAGCATAAATGTTGTGGCTTAATGTCTCTTAATGAAGCTATGTTGGTTGGCTACTGGAATGACACGTTTCTGCCCCTGTCCTTGGCTGCAACTTAAATGTTGCTCTTTGTTTAAATTACACTAACTTATTCCAAAGAAAACGGCACCGTTACCGTCTTAGATATTTTTCAGTAAACAAAGTTTAGAAGTTCGTTCCGCATGTAGGCCGGGTTTTCCTCTAGGACGACCTCTTTTAGGTTTATTAGAGTTCAATTGTTTTATAATTCTGTACTTGCTGTAGATTTTAAAGCATGCCAAAACCATCCTAGCCTATCGGGATCATCTCGCAGTGGTCTGATTTCCAAATTGTATTGGGTTCTATAGTCGCTATGGTTCGTTTTTATTGAACTAAAGAATAAAGATAAAACGTCAGATCTTACGCTAACAAACGGTCAGTATTTGATTCTATTGTATGTAAAGGGTCAGCATTGTAACCGTTATATCACCACCAGAATTGGGCAAATGAATCCCATATTCGAAAGATATCTAAAATGGTAATTCTAATTTACTGAAATCTCCTAAATCAGGATTCTCATTTTGCTGCATGCAAGAAGTAATGCATATAAAATGAAACAAAATATTTAAGATTTTAAACCAACAATTTATTTTATTTCTTATTCCAATCCTGCCCATTTGTTTAAGAATTTGTCCCTTTTTATTGTAAACATTTTTTAAAAAAACAAAGTAGAGGTCAGATATCAAAATATACTCTTCTCAAACAGAAGAATAAAGAAAAAAAATAATCTTTACAACTGAAAACGTAAAATTCTTAAACAAATGGGCTGTCCTTAAATTAGACTTTCAAACAATAAGAAATACCTGTATTATGGACTTATATTTATACGTGTAACAAGCGTTCTTCCAGTTAAATTTATTACAACAACACCGCAATCGATATATTCTAAACTTTAGAGTAAACAGAATTTATGTAAACAGAAAGCTTATGCATTGCATATGTTTAATATTTTAATTTAAGCAAACGGTAAGTGTCTATAATTGTCAAAACTATATGTTCGGGTAATAAACTCGAAAGCTTTATAAATTCTTATTTGTTTAATGTTTCCAAATATAAATAAACAAATATTAATAATAAAACAAAAACTATATTATAAGAAATTCCTATGTTGTGTACGAATTGGGTTAGTGTAAGTTCTACACTAAGCATAATTGTATCCTGATAGCGTATATATATATATATATATATATATATATATATATATATATATATATATATATATATATATATATATATATATATATATATATATATATATATATATATATATATATATATATATATATATATATATATATATATATATATATATATATATATATATATATATATATATATATATATATATATATATATATATATATATATATATATATATATATATATTTTAAATATCATAAACTAATAAGTAATAATTATAGTATATAAGATTGCTATAGAAATAATTATGTAATTTTATATTATTTTTTTATATTAACAATAAATAAACTTAAGTAAGAATTTTAACTGCTAATTAAAGATTTGTATTTAATTGCTGTCATTTAGAAGTATGTAGAAGACATGAAATTCGTCAATTATGAACTAATTAATTCAACCTTTTTAATAAATTAGCACAGAGAACAACGATCTATCTAATCTAGTCTTGAAGAAGACGATGGCTTCTCATTGAAAGTACCCGACAAACATCGTATTACTGTGCTTAATATTGTTACGTTTTTCTAAACTTCCTTCGAATTGGCCTTACTCTCAATTCGATAAACGTAATTCCCAATCTCTTCTGAGTTCGATCACTGATTAGTAAGCACAAACACCAGGTTTTATTAAGTATTCAACACCTTAATTGTTTCACAACAACAGGAAAACAATACAGCAAACAATATTCCTAACTAGAATATTCTTTCAACAGCTTCGAAACTCCAACGGTTTATTGTAGAAATTTCCAATTCACAACGTTCAAAATAATACACAAAATATTTCTATTTAATAACACTTATAACTTTATTTACAAAAAATTTACACAAAAACTAATTTAAAGATCACTTTTATAATTTTTAACTTCACAATCGCAGGTTTAAAATAAACTAATTCTACATTTAATTTCACTTTACTGTCGCAGGTCTAAAATAAAACTAATTAAAAACTACAAAAGGTATTTTTCTTATATACCTTCTGCAATACTTCTAGATAATTCGACATCACTTTCCAGAAACCTTGAGAAAACATTAGAATACTCGATTATTTTACGTTATGTTGATTTGATTCATAAAATCGTTTATGTTGACCCTATTTCTAAGAAGAGACAACAACAACAATATTTCATTCACTTTCTGTTGTGTTTTGTTGATTTTATTTTCCTAGAAGTAACCGTAATCGTCTAGATTTTTCTGTAATCGTAACAATACCCTCCACTTAAGCCTGTTCGTCCCGAACAGGATCTAGCTCTCCTTTGTATAAGGCCAATCTTTCCAAATGTACTACTTTCGCTTTGCCTCGATGTCCTTTCTTAATTCTATAAACCACGTCATTCAACTTGGTTATAATGTTGTAAGGTCCTTCCCATGCAGCTTGCAGTTTTGGTGATAACCCTCGTTTTCGTTGTGGGTTGTGTAGCCATACTAATTGTCCTTCTTCAAAACCTTTATTATTAGATCGTATATCATATCGGGCTTTCATTCTATCACTGGTCAGTTGTATCTTCTGCCGAACAAGATTGTGAATATCCTCAAGGTTCTTCCTGATTCGGTTGACGTATTCTTGCGCAGACAATGATGTTGATGGTACCGCTCCAAATTTGAGGTCACCAGGAAGTCTTAAATCACTTCCAAAAATAGTTTGAGCTGGTGTCATGGTCGTGGTGTCAGGAGCTGCTGATCTGTATGCCATCAAAAATAAAGGAATGTGTTGATCCCAGTTACGTTGATTCTTACTGACCACTTTTGCTAGAAATTCCTCCAAAGTAGCATTGAATCTCTCAACCATCCCATCTGACTGTGGATGTGAAGCTGTCGTCCTCGTTTTGTTAATCCCCAGCATTTGACAAATTTCCTGGAATACAGCTGACTCGAAGTTCCGTCCCTGATCGGTGTGGATCTCCATAGGAACTCCATAGCGGCTAATCCAATTATTTATCACAGCTTCAGCGATTGTGGTTGCTTCCTGGTTGGGAATCGCACACACTTCCGGCCACTTACTGAAGTAGTCCATGATCACAAGCACATATTTATTCTGATTATCAGTTGTTGGAAATGGTCCCGCTACATCCATTGCGATCCTTTCAAATGGAGCACCTACATTGTATTGCTTCATTTTTCCATGACTTCTTCGTACGGGTCCTTTAACCTCCGCACATTTATCGCATTTTTGACACCACTCCACAATTGATTGCCGAGTCCCTGACCAGTAAAACCGTTGTCGTATTTTTGCAAGAGTCTTATTGATCCCAAGGTGACCTCCACTCGTTCCTTCGTGATACTCCTTCAGTACTGCTTCTATTTTCCCTTTTGGTACCACTGTAAGGGATTGCTTTATCTTGCCATCTGAGCTTTCCCATATTCTCTTTAGGCATCCATTCTCTAACTGGAGACTGTCCCATTGCGCCCAGTACGCCTTCAAAGTTGGAGTTTTATCAGAAATTTCTCCCCATACTGGTTTGCAACCCTTTTCCTTGAACTCGATGATGGGTGCAATATCCGGATCTTCTAATTGATATTTTCTTATGGCTTCAGCTGTCCATTCATCGTCAGGTAGCACTTGTAGTAATCGTACATCGATGATGTTCTCCTTATTTTCTTGACGACTGCAATGCTTGCATTCAACTTCACAGGGTCGTCTCGATAATGCATCAGCGTTCCCATGTGCAGTACCCTTTCGATGTTCAATGTCCAAATCGTACGCCTGCAACCGTTCGATCCAACGTGCTACTTGTCCCTCTGGATTTTTGAACTGGAGTAACCACCTTAACGCACCATGGTCAGTTCTGAGATGAAATTTCTGACCATACAAGTATTTATGGAAATGTTTGACGGATTCCACAATAGCCAATAATTCCTTTCGAGTTACACAATAATTCCGCTCCGGCTTGGATAGCATTTTCGAGAAATAAGCTATCACCTTTTCCTGACCATCTATATTCTGCGACAAGACTCCTCCTATACCTTCATTACTGGCATCAGTATCCAAAATAAACTGAACATTTGGTATAGGATAGGACAGAATTGGAGCCGTACATAATCTCTTTCGGAGCTCCACAAATGCTTGTTCCTGAGGTTCATTCCATTCAAATGCTTTATCTTTTCTTGTTAACTCATGCAGACTTTTGGCAACGTTGGCGAATCCTGGCACAAACCGTCTGTAATATGTGCACAATCCAAGGAAGCTTCGTAGTTCATGTAGGTTCTTTGGTCTCGGCCAGTTCATAACTGCTGCAATCTTGTCAGAATCTGTATGAATTCCCATTGCCGTAACCTTGTGTCCCAAATATTTTACTTCTTCCTTGAAAAGTGAACACTTTTTGGGACTTAACTTTAAACCGGCTGCTTGCAACCTTTCCAGTACCTCCGCCAAGTTCCTCAAGTGGTCATCAAAGTCTTTTCCCATGACGATGATGTCATCCAAATATACAAGGCATGTTTTCCAGTGCAAGCCTTTAAGTACCCGTTCCATTAATCTCTCGAAAGTTGCGGGAGCGTTGCATAACCCAAATGGCATGACATTAAATTGCCATAGTCCATTACCTACACTGAACGCTGTTTTCTCCCGATCTTCATCCGCAACTTCAACCTGCCAGTAACCACTTTGCAGATCCAGTGTTGAAAACAATCTTGATCCCGATAATGTATCCAATGTATCATCAATCCTAGGCAATGGGTAGCTGTCCTTCTTAGTGACTGTGTTTAATTTTCTGTAGTCAACACAAAATCTTAAGCTTCCATCTTTCTTGCCAACTAACACCACAGGTGAGCTCCAGGGACTATCTGAAGGCTCGATAACACCAGCTTCTTTCATATCTCTTACCATTTTATCTGCTTCGTCTCTTTTAGCTAATGGTAATCTCCTTGGTGCTTGACGTATCGGCTTTTCTGCTCCGGTGTCAATGCGATGTTTTACCATATTGGTTCTGCCATTCCCTTCAGGTGTACTACAGAATACAGACTTGTGCCGCTCCAACAATTGACGTGCTGCTTTCTTCTGTTCTTCTGAAAGCCCTTCTGTCCATTTCTGCACAAGTTGCTCCATTTCTGCCTTTTGTTGTTTTGTGTTGACCGAGCAATTGATGTTTTTCTGCTCGCACTTTATTATTTTAGCCACCTCTTCACATTGTCCTATGATTGATCCTTTTTTCATTGTTTTCTGCGTATCTGACAGATTTAAAACTCTTACTGGTATTTTGTAATCAGCATCTGATCTAACTAAGGTTTTTCCTATTACGACTTCTTTATAATTTTTATCTTCTTTGTTGGCTTCCACAACCCACAACCTGGGTGACCCAGAACCTCCTTCCAATTTTCCCCAAATGATTGTTTCTGATTGGGGTGGCAGTTTTTCCCTGTGATCTAATATTATTCGACGAACACAATTTGAATCTTCACCATTAAATTGGAGTGGCAACTCAACATTTCCGTACGTGAGTACTGCTTTGCCAGCATCAATAACGAATCCATTTGGCCTCATGAAGTCCATGCCCAGGATGACTTCATCCACAATGTCAGCTACCACCACTTCATGTTGAAAGTGAGTATTCCCTATTTCAAAGTTGACCACTTTCTTTCCTTTAATACTTGCACTTTCGCCAGTAGCTGTCTGCATCCGGTATCTCCCTGCTGGTTTTAGTTTCCCTTTCACAATATCAGTGCGGACAATTGTATTTGTTGCTCCCGTATCTAACGTGATGACACAACTTTTTCCATCAATATTAGCCCTAACAGTCAGGCTGTCACCTCCCCTTGTCAATCTCGAAACATGGATGAAGGTTATGGGGCAATCGGTTGTGGGAGCCAGCTTACGCCCCTTTAGGCTGACTCGTTGTAGTTTAACTGATGCGGTGCTGCTCTATCGTCTTCCCTAGCTTGCTGCACCCGTTCTTCTGCTTGACGTCGCTGCATAGGCGATGCTGATCTTGCTCGTTTCCTTCTCACATCTCTGCATTCCCTCGAAATATGACCCAACTTGCCACATAACCAGCATCGGATTCTATCACTTTTGACACTCTCTCGTAGTCTTGGTTTATAACCGTTGTCGTCAGCCAACTCCACCCGACGTATTTTGATTGATGGTTTTATAATTGCTTGTGCAGTTTCATTTGTTAAGGCATAAGCAATAGTTTCTGCGAATGTTGCTTTTGGCGACAACATTACTGCTTTTCGTGTTTCTGGATCACGAATACCATCAGTAAACGCCTCGATCTTCATTTTCTCCATAAAATTCGGTGGAGTATTCGAGTGTGCTAAATGTACAAGGCGTTCTACTGCCGAAGAATAGTCCTGAATGGTTTCTCCATTCCGTTGCAAGCGACCCTTTAACTCGATCCGGTATAGCTCCTTTTTGTGGTCGCTGCCATATTTTCGTTCCAACGCATTCATCACTTCAGCATAACTTTTGCGATCCTTTTCTGGTACTGCCTGTAATGCTTCAGCTGCTTCACCTTTAAGCGCAACTATCAATGCAGCAAGACGATTTTCGGCGTTCCAAACATTTTGGTCTGCTGCTGTCTCAAACTGGAACTTGAAGATGCCGAACGATGTTGTTCCATCGTATGATGGTGGTTTTAGTTTGATATTTGCTACTTGATGTACCACCTGGGAAATAACTTTAGTCGTTTCAACGTCCTGCAACCTCTTTTCAAAATCATCAACTTTCGTCAACATTTTATGTTCAAATTCCTGAATTTCTGTTTCAATTTTCTCGACTTTTACATCGAATGCAGTTGACATTTGTAATAGTTTCTCATCCAAATGTTGATGTATTCCAGTTTTCAACTCATTTATTTGCTGGTTCATCTCCTCTTTATTTGCAGCAAGTGTTGCAGTAATCTCTTCCTTATTAACAGCCATGTTATTGTTGACTGTTTCCAGCTGTTGATTGATGCTCCAACTAATTTCTTCCTTAGTAGCAGCCATTTGTTGATTGATGTTACTACTTTGTTGATCAAATTTTTGAGTCAGCTCGTCTTTGTTGGCAACCATATTTGAGTTTACGACATCCAATTTCTGATTCATATTGGCATTTACGGCATTTAATTGCTGATTCTGTTGACTGATGTTCAAACTCATCTGTTGCATCATAGCCATTAACTGCGTAAAATCGAAATTTCCAGATGGCAATGAAGTTGTTGTTTCCGCAACAAAACTTTTCTCCTCATCAGCTGCCACTAGATCATTATTTGTACTAATCACTCCAAACTGGTAACTTTCCACGTCCATTCCATTGGCTTCCATACCTTGTCGAAGCCGTAGCATTAATTCAGTTTTGTTTCCACTTGTTGACAATCCACGTTGTTCTAGTTCTTTCTTTAACTCTAGAACCTTCAAATCACTTAATAAAACCATTATTAACAGCTAGCTAATCCGCCGATGTCACCAATGTTACGTTTTTCTAAACTTCCTTCGAATTGGCCTTACTCTCAATTCGATAAACGTAATTCCCAATCTCTTCTGAGTTCGATCACTGATTAGTAAGCACAAACACCAGGTTTTATTAAGTATTCAACACCTTAATTGTTTCACAACAACAGGAAAACAATACAGCAAACAATATTCCTAACTAGAATATTCTTTCAACAGCTTCGAAACTCCAACGGTTTATTGTAGAAATTTCCAATTCACAACGTTCAAAATAATACACAAAATATTTCTATTTAATAACACTTATAACTTTATTTACAAAAACTTTACACAAAAACTAATTTAAAGATCACTTTTATAATTTTTAACTTCACAATCGCAGGTTTAAAATAAACTAATTCTACATTTAATTTCACTTTACTGTCGCAGGTCTAAAATAAAACTAATTAAAAACTACAAAAGGTATTTTTCTTATATACCTTCTGCAATACTTCTAGATAATTCGACATCACTTTCCAGAAACCTTGAGAAAACATTAGAATACTCGATTATTTTACGTTATGTTGATTTGATTCATAAAATCGTTTATGTTGACCCTATTTCTAAGAAGAGACAACAACAACAATATTTCATTCACTTTCTGTTGTGTTTTGTTGATTTTATTTTCCTAGAAGTAACCGTAATCGTCTAGATTTTTCTGTAATCGTAACAATATGCAAAAACATTATTGATCCAGTTTGCTTGTTATCTGCGAAAGTGGTTTTCATGTAACTAGTCGTGATCTGAATATAAACCAAGTGGGGATCTTATTTTATTAGTACCGCAGAAACGTTTTAATGCATGATAATGGTATAAAATTATATTCTGGTTTATTTTCGTTAACGGAGTGTACTTGCGACAAAATCATATTGATTCGCTTCGATGCTGGTTTATGGCAACTGCTTCAACCTGAAAGATCGTATAATATTCACTAAGTGAGGATTGACCAAACTTTTCATTTCTAACGTAGACTTTAAACTAATCCTCTTTTATTGGAACTACGACTCTATACTTAATTCGAAAAATAGAGGTACTATGCTATCTGTCGTATTGAAATCTGTCTATATAGTGTCCCTTCAGAATGATCAAAAAAATGTAGAGGTTGAACCCAAAGTTAGAATGTAAAGTTGCCGCAGGCGTTGTCCTAAAGGTGGTTGTAATGCACAAGCAAGAACGCATTTGTACCTCCTCAAACTTCTTTTACAAATTCGCAACAAAATCCCTCGAAAGCCATATCTGGCAGTAATTGTGACAGATACTTTGTGTAGCCAGAAGACCATGTTATGTAGCCAAGTTACAACCAATTTGCCACCAAAAGACTTTCTGCACTGTCGCTGCAAAACTCTAGTAGAATTTGCACTTTTGTGTCTTAGAAACATTGAACGTTATACTATTCGTCTAACAGCAACTACTATGTCCTGAGCATTCTACATTTTCTTTCAAAGATGCCCCATATTGTGTCCTTTCAAAAAAATACAGTCAAAGTATATGCAAGCCACAAAGATCCCTGAGAGACTTATATCGTAACAGGCCGAATCCCGTCAGAAGTTGGAGATTTGCAGGGATCAAAGTTTGAATGATCCAGTCTATTCGGCTGGATTTTCTTTGATTCCGTATAGCCAGCCGTAAGATTGTCTTTATATGTATCGTATTTATGAACCACTCGGTTCGTAAAGTCTATTTAAAAAAATTTAGGTTTCTTGTCATCGGGTGCTCCCAAGGTAAGCTATTCACTGGCATTTAGTTTTTTCAAAATGATATAACTATACACAAAATAAGAAGCATATTTCTTTTCTTCATATGTGCTACGTAACGGAACATCCCTATACGCTTAACCTGCTACTAATAGCTAAGTTTGAAAATGCATATAAAGGCATGTAAGGAGTGTCTGGTTTTGTCAGAGCCTTTCATACAGAATGTCTCAGTCCTTCATAGAAAGATCATAGATTCTACTGGTGATGATGTAGGTTGCCTGAATTAAAGATTTTGTTGTATGCAACTCTCTAACAAGAGAAGTCATGAGACTATAAGACCTACTTTAATTGTGTTGCAAATTCATTTGTCAAAACTCAAAATAACAAAAAAAGTTTCGCTTTTTGGTTAAATATCACCACTGCGCTATTCTCATTAAAATTAATTCGGTTTCCATTGATTAATTAGTTTAGTTTTTGACAATTTCATTCCTTGAATCTGCCAATTGAAAGTGTTCAAAACATTTTGATGTCCGCAAACGCTCTAGCAAACCTGTCGCAGATTGTCTATGGCAGCTAGATTTCGGCCATTTGTTGCAACCCGGGATTCCTTCAAACAACCAGTTCAATGATCCGCTTGGGCATCAAAAATAAAGTTATCCTTCTTTCAACGATACCTCATCAAATTTAAGTGTATTTGTGTCAGTAAATAATTACAAAATAGTGAAAATTTACACGTTGATTTACTTCAAATGGCGATGGCAAAAAGCGCGTCTAAAAAACTCGGCCTCCTAAATAGATGCAAAAAATTTTTCACTCCATACCAATTGCTCCATGTTTATAAGTCCTATATTCGCCCCTGTATGGAGTACTGCTGTCAAGTTTGGGGTGCTGCCTCTGTTTCCATCTTGGCCCTCTTGGACTCTGTTCAAAAGCGAGCTATACGAATTGTAGGTGATCGAACTTTGACATCACAACTTGATTCCCTACAACATCGTCGCACTGTTGCTGACCTCGTTGTTTTTTACAAATATCGTCATCAGCAGTGCCCAGATGAAATCAGCGGCATCATGCCTCAAACTTATTCTTACCCCCGTTCCACTCGGCAATCGGCTGCCGCAACCAGTGAAACGGTAAAGATCCCGCGCTGTCATACTGGCAGATCGCAGAGAGACTTCTTTGTCCGAACTGCGTACAAATGGAATAGTTTGCCGGAACACTTAGTCTCAGGTGGCTTCAACCCACAGATGTTTAAAAAAAGCGTTAATCTACACCTCAGAACGCCAGTTGTTGTGGGACCCAGGTCTAGACCTAGGTCTTAAAAGGTATTTATGTGTTGTTGTGACACATATTCTAAACCCTATTACACAACACATTTTATTAAAAAAAAAAAAAAAAAAAATGGTTTTTGTTTGCAATATTGCATGCAGTCGGCTTTATACACAATAAAAAAATATTAAGACAACATTCAGGCTAATTTTTTCTTTAAATAAATAAAAGTAAAGCCAGTTTAAACAATGCTAGCTACTGGTATGTCAGTACACAGTAACTCGTTTTATTTGCTACGTGAATTTGCCTGTGATGTTGATGATGACTCAATGACAAATATTTGCAATTTCGTACAAGTCGATTAAGCCTTGTTATTTATTATTATTGTTTTTTTGCGAAAATTGTGTAATTTTTCCGTATGGACAATATATTTGTTTTTAATAAAAAGTGTTGTGTTACAGGAATTACAACATGTGTCACAATGACACATAGATACCTTTTAAGACCTTTGTGATTTGTCCCAGATCAACATGCCTTCTGAGATGTTGATACTTTCATCTGCAAAACTATTGATTAACTAGGTGGTCACTTCAATGTTTGCACCTCTAAAGGACCGCACATCCAGAACACTAGAAAATAAACGTGCTGTTACAAGCACGTGATCAATTTGATTTCGAGTGTTTCCATTCGGTATTTTATTAACAGTTCGTTAATATAAATTAAAAATAGAGTGGGGTCAAAACGTTAATTAAGTTTAATTAAGTTGAGAAAAAAACTTTCGATAGATCCCGAAATGTATCGGTCGTTGAGAAAATCAAAATTTTGAATCACCTTCACGACTGCGGGCGGGATGAAATCCGTGAGCAACGAGCTTGTTGACCAGGTTGGCATGCAAGATTCGATCAAATGCGTTTGAGATTTCTATTGCGATAACGTACACGTTTCGACATCATGTTCAAGTATGATACCAACGTACCAACGATAGGCAACATAGTTCAATAAATCTGTTGGTGATCTTTTTTTTCGAAAACCGTTTCGGTTATCAGATATTAAATGGTTGTCTTAGAAAAAATTTTGATATGTGTGTATGAATTTAATGCTCATATATTTTAGATAAGACTGTGAGTAAGGCTATCGGTCTATAATTTGAAATATTACATTTTGTTACTTTTTTGGGGATGGGTTGGACATTGCCAACTTTCATTACGAAGGAAAAATACCAGATTTATAGCATTTGTTGAAGTTCTTTCATAGTAAAAATTGCAGTTTTTCAAAATTCTTTACTTCCATCCTTTCAAAATACAAAAATTTAATTAATCGACATTTCGCTATATTTTTCGTTAAAAATTTATCAAATTGCAATCAAATCGGAACTAAGGCAGAAGGTCGACATACTTAAAATTAAACTTTTTTGAAAATAATTAAAAAACTGTGCAATGCTATTGACAAAGTTGCTATTGCAACTGTCAAACTGCTATTGACATACGAGCTAACGTGAGATATCAATGGCAATAGCAGTAAGATATCACTAGCCAAGGTGATATCTTATGGGTGCTGGCGGATGAACTCTATTCAGTTCCCAGTGAACACAAGACGTAAATATGACATCACACAGAGGTCATATATATGTGATGTAGTTGTTACGAAAATTTGACATAAAACTGACACTCGTCATGACTATAACCTGGCATCATTTATATGATGCTTTCATGATATCACACTGATCTTAAATTTGACTTTGTTATGATGTCATAATTTGGACTTAAATATGACCTTATTATGATTTTGTTAAATTTCACTAGAGGTATATCCATTTTAATTGTATATAGTTTGAAAAATTTTGCGTATAGTTATTGCTTCAAAGCAGGCTATAGAATAGCGGGTAAGTAGTGATCAATGAATGACTGACTGGTAAGTGTTTTTTTATTATATTTTTTTAAAGTAAAGAAGAATACTCAATTCCGGTCGGCTCGGGAATCGAACCGGCGTCCTTCAGATCAGAGTTAATGGTTAAACATTTAACAAACTCTATAAAAATTTGTTTTTGGACGATCGACTTAACATCGCAATTATTTTAATTAAAGTGTCAATTTTTGTCTTATTTTATTTATTCTACGAACACGTTTTACCGTTCTTCATACTACAACCAAGTAGTGTTGGGTTGTTATTTGCAAACCTGTTATTAAACAACTGTTATTTGAAAAAGCAGTAACGAACTGTTGCGCATAAACAAAAATAACAGATAGAAGAACTGTTTTACAATAACAGTTGTAGACAATAACAGTCGGTAACAGTTGTTATTTTTAAACATGTTGCCTAACCGCTGTCGTTTTAAAAAGCAGTCTTTGACTTTCGACTGCTGTGTTTATTGTAAAACAACAGTACAAAATAAATAACAACAGTTGTAGGCAAGGCAATAGTGCTTAGTAGGTTTTGTTATTTAAACAGTTTAAGATTAATAGGGATTAGGGAATAAGATTTTGTTGGCAGATAGTTATTTAAAAAAATATACATATATATTTAGAGATTTTTTAGGTAGATTTCATATAAAAATCTACCTATTGCAATGGGCTTCATCTCGGAATTTTGGAAAAATTTTTGTGCCAAACGACTATATATGATAAGCGGAGACGAAAACACAAAAAAAAAAATTATATATATATATATATATATATATATATATATATATATATATATATATATATATATATATATATATATATATATATATATATATATATATATATATATATATATATATATATATAAACGATATGAGATATAACGAAAACGACCGGTACGGTCCATTCCATTCTGATTCCATTCCACTATTTTGTAATATGTTTTCCGTAAAAAATAAATATTGTAAAAGAGTATATTTAACACATTTTGCTTTAAAAAAAGAGTAAAGAGTAAGACCTGTTCGAAAAGAGTATAATACTCTTTAAAAGAGTACATCTGGTCACCCTAGGTTAGTTTTCAGCAGGGTTGTTCCTTTACGCGTAATCTAAAATAGATTACATTACATGTAATCTATGTAATGTAATCTATGTCATCTATGTAAATTTGGTGTAATCTATTAATTTTGATTTATGAAGAAATATGTGGAAATATTGTATTATCCCTACTGAAAATTTTTTCTTAAAAGACATGATCAAAAATATTGTCAAAAACAAGATCTTGCGATCTTGAAAAAAGTTAATTTATTGATAAAAAATTTTAGAATTCACATATCAATTAAATAGATTACATTATAGTTTACATTATAGATTACACGAAAATATCTCGCGTAATTTACACGTAATCTATGCGTAATCTATACATGTAAAGGATAAAGTAACCCTGGTTTTCAGTCATTAAATTGTTTGATAAGAAAAGAAACATTTTAGATAATGATCTCTATTTTGGTAAATAACTTTTTTTAAATAATTTAATAATGAATAATTTTTAATTTGTTATGCTTGAATTAAATTATGAAATAAATAAAATTATTTATATGATATTATTTATATATATATATATATATATATATATATATATATATATATATATATATATATATATATATATATATATATATATATATATATATATATATATATATATATATATATATATATATATATATATATATATATATATATATATATATATATATATATATATATATATATATATATATATATATATATATATATATATATATATATATATATATATATATATATATATATATATATATATATATATATATATATATATATATATATATATCTTCTTATATATTAATACGCTAGATTAAAACTTTGTGGAGCATTAGGCTTTTTTATTCGCAGATGGATTCATTTGAAATTTGCACAGCTAACTGATATTAGTGTAACCTATAGTCGGATCCGGATTCAAACAAATCGGATCATAAATAAAAAAGTTATTATATACGGAAAACTTTTTCTATACATATGCATTATAAGTTTACATACATCTTTCTTTTTGCTTTAAAACAATGCTTTAAAATTTTTCTTTTTTATATATTAGCTATCGAACCGAACAACGAATAACAAAAACGAAAATTTTTATATTTATTTTATATTCATTTCAGTCGTCGTATTTATTTTATATTTTAGTCGTCTTTTATCTTTCAAGAAGGACGGTTTTCGATATTTTTCGATTATTTTGTTTTTTATTGATATAAAGATTTTTGAGATATTTTGATATTTGAGTTATTTCATATTTTTGATATATATTGATATATTTATTTATTTCGATGCCAAGACTACGTCGTAAACGTCGTTTGGATGTGAGTGGTACATCGAGTCGTCGGAATAAAAGAGATTATATGCGTAATATGCGTAATAATGTTGATTTTATGAATGATGAAATGAATGGTAATAATGATGGAATGAATGCTGAAGCTGATGTTGTTGTGAATGATGAAGTGAATGTTGATGATATGAATGGTGTCATGAACGGTGTCATGAATGGTGTCATGAATGTTGCGAATGATTTAGAATTGAATGTGGTGAATGATGAAATTCCCTTTGTAATTTTGAGAGATTCGTTCAAGTGTGCTTTGAATGTGATTCCAGGTAACTTTGATTCGTATGTTTGTGGTGCTTTGGATATGAGTTGTCATTTTTGTCATGCCAAACATTTTGCAAGAGAAGTTACTTCAAATAATAATGAAGCGTTTTCTTTGTGTTGCCATAAAGGCAAAGTCAATTTACCTCCTCTTTCTGAAAATGCATTTTTCTCTAATAATATTTTCGAAGGATTGAATTCAAATGATAATGCTATAAAAAAACGTTCTAAAAGTTTTCTTTCAAATATTCGTTCCTATAACTCGGCATTTGCAATGATCAGTTCTGAATGTAATATAGCGGATTCTACTGCACGTGGTATTTATCATTTTAAAATTCATAATATTTTTTATCATCGTACTGGTGCTTTAATTCCTGCTTATGGTCGACCTCCAATGTATGCACAATTATATTTTTATGATGTTGATACTGCTGCTAATATGAGAATGAATAGAAATACCAATGTATGTGAAATTTTTCTTATGCGTGAGATAGGTTTTGAGTTAGATCGTGTGAATCCTTTTGTTCGTTCTTTCAAATCAATGCATGAATTTTGTGAAAGACCTGAGAATGTTACTGCTGATGTGTCAATGGTTATAAAAGTTAACAGAGAATGTGATATTCGTCGTTTTAATGATGCTGTTCAAACTGATGTGGCTGCTATTTTTAAAAATGATGATGGTGAACCACCTTTTGAAAGAAATATGATTGTTTTTTCAAAAAATGCAAATGAAATTCGTTCTGTTTCTGTCCTTGATTCTTCTTTGGATCCTTTAGCTTATCCTTTGTTGTTTCCAAATGGTGATACTGGGTGGCACGTTAATATTCCACATAATTTAGTTTCAACTTCACGTGCTAATGTGTCACGTACAAAAGTTACAATGTTGCAATATGCATCTTATCGCCTTGCTATACGTGATGGTTTTAGTCTTTTGCATCGTTCTCAAAAATTATTTCTTCAATGGATTGTTGATATGTATGTTCGTATCGAAGGTACACGGCTTCATTACATTCGTTCAAATCAATCTGCTCTTCGTGCTAATTTGTACAATAATTTAACAGATTTCTTGCATCAAAATCGCAATGGCGATGATAATATGCAAGTAGTTGGTCGTAAAGTAATTTTGCCATCTTCTTTCACCGGTTCACCACGTAACATGTATCAAAATTACTTGGATGCAATGTCTATTGTACAACATTTCGGTAAACCTTCTTTATTTATAACAATGACATGTAATCCTCAATGGCCAGAAATTGTTGATAATTTGAGTAATTATGAGTCTTCGAATTTTCGTCCTGATATTGTTGTGCGTGTGTTTAAAGTGAAACTTAAAGAGCTCATAGATTGTTTAATGAAAAAAAAGATTTTCGGTTCTGTCAAAGCACTTATATATACCATTGAATTTCAAAAACGTGGTCTTCCGCATGCCCATATTTTGTTAAATTTATCAGATGAAGATAGAATTGATGGAAATGAAATGATTAATAAATTTGTATGTACTGAAATCCCTGATCCCATTCTTTTTCCTAAATTACATGAATATGTGAAACGTCATATGATGCATGGACCATGTGGTGCTCTAAATCCCAATTCTGTTTGTATGAGAGATGGTAAATGTAGTAAGAATTTTCCAAAACCTTTTTCTGAAAATACTAAAGAATCTGTGAATGGTTATCCTTTGTATCGTCGACGTGATAATGGTATGAGTGTTGATGTACGTGGTGCATCTCTTGATAATAGATATGTTGTTCCATATAATCCTTATCTTCTTGCAAAATTCAATTGTCATATTAACGTTGAAATATGTACGACTGTTAAAAGTGTGAAATATGTTTACAAGTATGTATATAAAGGGTATGATTCTGCCAATGTTGAATTGAGAGTGAATGGAGAGAATGCAGTGAATAATGATGATGCGATTGTGGGAAATGAAATTCAAGATTTTTTGAATGGACGGTATGTTGGTTCGACTGAAGCTGCTTGGCGCATATTTGAATTTCCAATGCATTTTCAGTCTCATACAATTATTCGACTTGATTGTCATTTGCCTAATAGACAAAATGTTTATATCAGGAATGGTAATGTGGCTGGTGCAGTCGCAAATGTATCAAGAACAAAATTGTTAGCATTTTTCCATTTGAATTCCATTGATAATTTAGCTAATGAGTTTTTGTATACAGAATTACCATTACATTATGTTTGGCATGATCAAAGTAAATCGTGGAAAAGAAGACAACGTGGGGCTGATAAAGTTGTTGCTCGATTATATATGGTTTCTCCAAAAGATATAGAATTGTTTCATATGCGTTTACTTCTGTTGCATGTCCGTGGTCCAAAATCTTTTTCTGATCTACGTATGTATGAAGGTGTTGAGTACCCTACTTTTGTTGCAGCATGTGAAGCTCGAGGTATTGCAACAAATGATAATGAATGGCGTGAATGTTTACTTGAAGCTTCAGAAATTCAATCACCAAAACAGTTTCGTCAATTATTTGCATTTATCTGTGGTTTGAATGTTCCTCCGAATGCTTTAGCTTTATGGATTGAATTTAGAAATAGTATGATTGAAGACTTTTTACGAAATTACGATCAAGATGTGTCAATTAATCGAGCCTTGATTGAAATTAATGAAATTCTTCTTACACATAATACTTCATGTGGTGATCTTGGTCTTCCGATTCCACAATATAACTTACAGATTGGCGATGTAGGTCATTTTGATATTGAAGAAGAAGCTATAGTTTTCGATAGAATGTATGAAAATGCAAATAATGAGCAACGTAGTGTGATTGATATTGTTTTGCGTGAAGCTCAATTCCATGATACTGGAAGTAATGTTTTTTTCTTGACAGCTCATGCAGGTTGTGGCAAAACTTTTGTTCAAACGGCAATCATTCATAAATTTAATTCATTAAATCTTTCGTGTATTGTAACTGCCTTCAGTGGTATTGCATCAACTCTTTTGATTGGGGGGCGAACTTTGCATAATGTTTTCAAATTACCAATTCCATTATTAGAGAATTCAATGCCAAATATAACTCCAAACAGTGTACATGGCACATATATTAATAATGCATCAATCATTACTAGGAGGGCCCGGCGTGCTTCGCTACGCTTATAAATAAAGTTTTTGCGTAGACATTTTGTTGACGTAGAAGCAATGATTTCAAAAAGTGGTAATGAGAAATGCTACCATATAATTTTTAATTTTTCTTTTTAAATATATGAATGAAAAATAATCAGAACTCTAGCTGATCAGTTCGGATATATGAAAAATTAGCGATCAAATAAGTTTTCAAGTAAGCTTCGTATGAAAAATTAGCATATGAAAAATTAGCGATCAAATAAGTTTTCAAGTAAGCTTCGCTAATTTTTCATATATCCGAACTGATCAGCTAGAGTTCTGATTATTTTTCATTCATATATTTAAAAAGAAAAATTAAAAATTATATGGTAGCATTTCTCATTACCACTTTTTGAAATCATTGCTTCTACGTCAACAAAATGTCTACGCAAAAACTTTATTTATAAGCGTAGCGAAGCACGCCGGGCCCTCCTAGTATATATATATATATATATATATATATATATATATATATATATATATATATATATATATATATATATATATATATATATATATATATATATATATATATATATATATATATATATATATATATATATATATATATATATATATATATATATATATATATATATATATATATATATATATATATATATATATATATATATATATATATATATATATATATATATATATATATATATATATATATATATATATATATATATATGTATATAGATATATATATATATATATATATATATATATATATATATATATATATATATATATATATATATATATATATATATATATATATATATATATATATATATATATATATAAACGATATGAGATATAACGAAAACCACCGGTACTCTCACGGTCGCATTTGTTGAGGTAGATCAAAAAAATCTTCTGTACATATGTGTTCTATTAATATCTCGGATGAGTTCGTGAATCAGCAAAATTCAACACGTGGTTAAGGAACTAGAGTCTTTTTTCTAAAAAAAATTGATTTTTTAAAACCGTTATAACGGCCGTTTGGATACTAATATTTTAAAACAATTAACAAGTTTAGAATCTTTGGAATCTTTTTTATCAATTTGGTTTAAAAATAGACCTCTGCAGTTAGAGGTTTCTGAGTAAGCGGCTCCAACAAAAAAGTTTGTAAAAAAAATTTTTTTTTTAAACAACCGGCCCTCTCACGGTCGCATTTGTAAGGCCAGATCAAAAAACCTTTTCTTAAAATGTGCGTTTTATTAATATCTTGGAGGAGTTCGTCAATCAGCCAAATCCGACATATGGTTAAGAAGCTAGAGGCCTTATACTAGAAAAAACTCTGTTTTTTAGATCCGTTAAAACGGCCGTTTGTATTCTAATATTTTTAAAAACTTCATAAATTTAGAATTTTTGAAACCTTTTTAATCAGTTTCTTCCAAAAAAAACACCTCCGCAGTTGGAGGTTTCTGAGTGAGCGGTTCCAACAAAAAAGCTTGTAAAACACAAAATGCGTTTGAATCAACCGGCACTCTCACTGTCGCATTTGTGGAGCCAGATCAAAAAACCTTCCGTAAACATGTGTGTTTTATTAATATCTTGGATAAGTTCGTAAATCAGAAAAATCTGACACATGGTTAAATAACTAGAGGCTTTATACTAGAAAAAAATTCGTTTTTTTAATCCGTTATAACGGCCGTTTGGATACTAATATTTTTAAAAACTTCATAAATTTAGAATCTGTGGAAACATTTTAATCTGTTTCTTATAAATATAAACCTCTGTAGTTAGAGGTTTTTGACTTGTTGGCTTTAACAAAAAAGTGTGCAATAATCCATAACTACAATTTCCAAAAACCTTATAACAGTCAATAAAAAAAAAATAAAAAGGTTTGAATAGAAGGAATTAATTTTTTTTCTTAGAAATAAACTATTTTGATATTTTGCAGTAATTGGACGACATATGATATAGCGTAGGTTTGTGTCATAAATTGTCACACACATGTTCTGTGGTAGATTTGATATTTGTTTGTTGCAAAATTGGATAGATATAGTTTTGCTTATATGCAGCTGATTTTATTTTAAAATTTGTTCGATACCTGTTTTAAATTAGTTTGTGTTGTTTAAACTAATCTGATACATCAGATTCTATTGACACACAAAACTGTCTGATATCGAAATCTACCTATTTCTAGCGGATATACGTGCCGCTTGGACTTTTTTTATAATATTTTTGTTTTTCTTTTCTTTTAGTTTAATTTTGTTAAAATTTGTATGAAAATAAGTGAGTGAATAAGTGATATGAATGTGATAATCGATATGAATATAAAATAGCTTAGTTTACGAAAAATAACAACAACAATTCGATACATTTTTTTCAGATAATACAGTTACTTCAGACAAATCAAACACGACTTATGTTTTTTACTGTTTTAATAAAAAAAGAAAAACGTAGATTTGCCCTTATCAGTCGGAATATGTAGAAATAAAATTTATTTAAAATTAATTAATTAATATAAATAAAAATCGAAAAAAAATTAGTTAATTTATATTTATTTATTTATTTTAATTTTAACTAAATTCGTTCAATAAATTATTTTAAATAAATAACAATAAATAATTTTATTTATTTCATAATTTAATTCATGCATAACAAATTAAAAATTATTCATTATTAAATTATTTAAAAAAAAGTTATTTACCAAAATCAACCGACCACCATAACTAATATTAATCGTGATTGATCTTCTGTCAAATCGTTTTTTTGTTTGTTTGTTTTCCTTTATTTCTCTGAGAGAGAAACCGGTTTGTCTTCCCAAAGACATGCATAAATTTTTCATTTGATTCAAAATTGTACAATTATTGCGAGTTTCTTTTAAATCTATAAGAAAAAAACCTACCACAAAAAAATAATAGTTTCTCCCTCACTGCTACTATATAAAAAGAAATAAGAAAAATGACAGATTAGGATTTGATTCTAACCAAATATATAAATTTTAATCTTTTATCTATTAAAAATAAACTACACAATAATGAAAAGTTGGTCGCCAGCTAGTTTTCATAATATACTTTCAGGATGTATACATAACTTAAATATTTGCACATTTGCATTATAAAATAATAAAATGTTCACTATTATAAAATCACTGGAAATAACACAATAAATGTAAAATACTCTCGTAATTATTTTTATTCATTTTATAAAAATTAGCACAACTAAAAATAATAGATTGTACTTTTTGTTTCGTTTTAAATTATTTAATTGTTTTTAATTAATAATTTAATACAATAGTTGGTTGTTGTAAATAAACAGAAATGCAAATGGCGAAATGAGAAATTGAATATGACATATTAGCAAACACGATTTCTTATGTCTCTCTTCATACAATTTTAAAGTTATGTTCTCTCTATATTTATATATACTCTAAGACCAAAATAGAGATCATTATCTAAAATGTTTCTTTTCTTATCAAACAATTCAATGACTGAAAACCAGGGTTACTTTATACTTTACATGTATAGATTACGCATAGATTACGTGTAAATTACGCGAGATATTTTCGTGTAATCTATAATGTAAACTATAATGTAATCTATTTAATTGATATGTGAATTCTAAAATTTTTTATCAATAAATTAACTTTTTTCAAGATCGCAAGATCTTGTTTTTGACAATATTTTTGATCATGTCTTTTAAGAAAAAATTTTCAGTAGGGATAATACAATATTTCCACATATTTCTTCATAAATCAAAATTAATAGATTACACCAAATTTACATAGACGACATAGATAACATTATGTACATAGATTACATGTAATGTAATCTATTTTAGATTACGCGTAAAGGAACAACCCTGCTGAAAACTAACCAGAATAAAACAAACAAAATATGTATGTATGTAGTATGTACACTACAGTACGGTAAACGGATAGTTAAAAAAATACATTTTATTTTATTCCTTTTTACCAGGGTTGTTAATATACACGTATAAAACGTTTTATACGTTACACGTATAATACGTAACGTATAAAACGTATATAACGTATAAAACGTATAATATGATTTTGTTTTTGAAATTCATTCATAAAAAATTAAAAATACTTCTTACTTTAGATATTAATTATAATTTTAGTAAAAATATATATATTTTAGTAAAAATATAATTACGTAGTTTTAAATTATTTATATATTTTATAATTTATAACAAAAACTCATTGAATAAATATATAAGGAAGTGTCGCTACGTGTACGTACACAAATAATCGGTGAAGCATTTTTTTTTTTAATTTTTTGTTAAGTTTGCCAATCTGTCAATGTCATTTCATTTGTTTACGTCGAATTTCAAAACAAACTAAAGAGTTTTTTCCTGTATTTTGTTCTTAAAGTATTGAATTTTAATTCAGTTTTATACAAATTAGTATTTAAACTGTTTTTTTTACAACAATTAATTGTGTTTATACAGTTATTTATTCATAAAAATGGCGTGCTGCATCAAAATATGTAAAAAAATTGTCAACATTCCAAAGCATTTTGCTGCTAAAATTACAATTATCAGATAAGGATATTTTTATAAAAAATGTTAAAAAAACAATTTAGTATATATTTCTAATATATTTACAATAAGTTTGTGTCACAAAATTAATTATTTTCTAATTTAATTTTTTACTTAATCTCTCAAATGTAAGTTTGCCAAAATGCAAAACCCCCGGTATAGAAGCCATCTACATTTTTTAGCACAATAAAAATCGTGAACTTGTAGCGCCATTTTGAAATTAAAACTCAATATAAAAAAAATTCAAAAAATCGCCATAACGCTCATAACGCCATCTGGAAAAATAAAACTCCATATAAAAAAAATTCAAAAATATTTAATCAAAAACACTAATTCAATTTTTTGCATATGGCAATGTTCATTGTTTATTGCAAATGGCGTGAAATGGTATGGCTATGATATATCGGGGGTTTTGCAAAATGTCAAAACAATTTTGTTAGACACGCCCATTCACAGGGATTGTATAAAGTTATTGTTTGTTATAAAAAATGTGTGTAAAAAATATAAATTTGAATATGATTTAAAGTTTAAACGAATTTGATCTAGAATTTTTAATAGTGAAATAAATTGTTTAAACATATATAACCATAAGGATTTTCAATTTATCTACGATGTTTATACATTTATTATTAGTTTATTAGTCGAAGTATGGTTATAAACATAAATTAAAATCGAATTTGTATTGCTGGTAATGATGTTAGACTGAGTGTGATACTATTGCTGAAGATGATGGCACACAATTTTGCTTTTATGTATTTAATGTTTAAAAATATCGAGAAAAAAATTATTAAAATAAAATCAACAAAATATATAACTTATTCATTATCTTTTATTTAAGTATGAAACGGGCAAAAATACATTTTAAGACAAATTTTTCCTAAAATAACGAATAGTTTAAACGAAAAATAAATAAAATTTTGAATAAAATCTACTTATTTCAAAGAACAGTTCATGCTGCCACCTAAGTTATGTTTGTGTAACTATATACAAATTATACACAGTACCACCCTACGATTAAATACAAACACCATCAAACGCACCAATACTACAAATTAGATGCTTCACTCAAAAAGTCTAGTTACTCTTCCTTAGATATTTATTCAATGCAAAAACTATTTAAATTCTAGATGTTATTTGAATGTATTCTAGATGTTATTTTTATATGTACTTTATATACGAAAGACTTGTTACTGTACATTAAACTGGTTAATAATTTTTAATTCACTAGATTTGAAGAGATTTTTTTGAGCACTTAAACTCAAGCAATTAAATTATTTTTGAATTTTTCAACACGTATACTATATGATTTTCTTTCATTTTGATTCCAACATTTACTTAATGGGAAACATTTTGGATTAGAAACATTTAGCTCATGAACTTAACTATTTGGCATCATGAAATGTTATTGAATATATAAAATATGGTTCAATTCCACTTCAGCTCCTCCCATCTAATAAGAACAGCTGGAAAATATTATGTTGTTGTAGAATAAATGTCGTTTTTTTCATAGCAGTTAGGGAAATTATTAGAGATTATTAGAGAGATGTTTTTAAAAAATTTTGTTGTGTGAATCCGGGTTGCACCACTTCCAATTAATAGACACAGTTTGAAAATAACAGGTTCTTGCAGATCAAATCTTCTTTTTATACAAAAGTTGTAATAGTTAAAATATGTATTTACGTCAAACGAAAAAGTTTAGTGAGAAGATTATTTTTTTTTTTTTTTTAATAAAATGTGTTGTGTAATAGGGTTTATAATATGTGTCACAACAACACATAAATACCTTTTAAGACCTAGGTCTAGACCTGGGTCCCACAACAACTGGCGTTCTAAGGTGTAGATTAACGCTTTTTTAAACATCTGTGGGTTGAAGCCACCTGAGACTAATTGTTCCGGCAAACTATTCCATTTGTACGCAGTTCGGACAAAGAAGTCTCTCTGCGATCTGCCAGTACGACAGCGCGGGATATTTACCGTTTCACCGGTTGCGGCAGCGAATTGCCGAGTGGAACGGGGGTAAGAATAAGTTTGAGGCATGATGCCGCTGATTTCATCTGAGCACTGCTGATGACGATATTTGTAAAAAACAACGAGGTCAGCAACAGTGCGACGATGTTGTAGGGAATCAAGTTTTGATGTCAAAGTTCGATCACCCACAATTCGTATAGCTCGCTTTTGAACAGAGTCCAAGAGGGCCAAGATGGAAACAGAGGCAGCACCCCAAACTTGACAGCAGTACTCCATACAGGGATGAATATAGGACTTATAAACATGGAGCAATTGGTATGGAGTGAAAAATTTTTTGCATCTATTTAGGAGGCCGAGTTTTTTAGACGCGCTTTTTGCCATCGCCATTACATGATCGTTCCAGAGTAGGTCATTTGAAACTGTGACACCCAATAAACGAATGTTTTTACATTCACCCATTGGTTCATCACACATACTGAATAAAATATCTTTGGGGAACTCGGTCTTTAATCTGGAAACAATCAACAGTTGTGTTTTGGTAGAGTTGAAATTGACAAGGTTTTGGTTACCCCAGTCAACGACTTTATTCAGGTCTTTGTTCACGTTTATGACAGTGTCTCTCCGGACAGGATTAATTCGTTCGTGCATTTTACCTTTTGAAGGAAGGGGCTCGAACGGCTTGTGCAGAGTACTATCGTCTGCAAAACTATTTATTGGATTGCTGGTGATTTTCAACAATTCGTTGATATAAATCAAAAATAGGGTTGGGGACAATACTGAGCCTTGGGGTACACCAGCTTTAATTAGTTTAGACTCAGAAGAAAATCCGTCTAAGGAGACCGAAATGTATCGGTTGAATAGAAAATTTTGAATCAGCCTCACAACATTGGGATGAAAACCGTACGCAACGAGCTTGTTGATTAAGTTGGCATGCCAGACTCGATCGAATGCCTTGGAGATGTCTAAGGCGATAACGTATGTTTCACCACCTTTATCAAGTATGCTGTTCCAACAATGCGCTACATAGTTTAATAGATCGGTAGTTGATCTTTTGTTTCGAAAACCGTATTGGCTGTCGGATATTAAATGATTTTCTTCCAGAAATTTTGAAATATGTGTATTAATATAATGCTCGTAGACTTTGGATAGGACCGATAGTAAAGCTATTGGCCTATAATTTGAGATATCGGATTTTGGTCCCTTTTTGGGGACGGGCTGGACATTTGCCAACTTCCAGCACGAGGGAAATATACCAGATTTGTAAGATTGGTAGAATATTTTAGTTAAAGTTGGTGCAAGTTCTATGGAAAAGGTTTTAAAAATAATGGGAGGAATATTGTCCATTCCTGAGGCTTTGTTGATGTTTTTTTTTTTTTTTTTTTTTTTTTTTTCCTTTATCTCCATTTAGGAGCATAGGGCGTCTACTAGACTGGACCATCTGACTCTGTTCGGGGCAATCGCTTTCAGTTCACCCCATGTCTTGCCGATTTGTTTTGCTTCAGCTAGCACCGTTTTCTTCCACGTCATGGGTGGTCTTCCAACTCTCCTTTTTCCTTGTGGATTCCACTCTAGGGACATCCTTGTTATATCTTCGACTGATTTTCTCAGTGTATGTCCTATCCATCTCCATTTTCTTTGTTTTATCTCGGTCTCAATGTCTAGCTGCTCTGTCTGCCGTAGAAGCTCCTGGTTACTGATGGTGTTTGGCCAGAAGCATTTGATCAGTCTTCTCAGGCATTTGTTCACAAACACCTGTAGTTTATTTGTGATCTTTCTTGTTTGTTTCCACGTTTCACACCCATACAGCAGTACTGACTTGACACATGCATTGAACATTCGTAGCTTTGTCTTTCTTGACAGGACGGATGCATTCCAGATCTTGTGAAGCATATTGAACGTATTTCTGGCTTTGTTGATACGCTGACTGATATCTTCTTCAGTCCCGCCTGTTTTTGCTACAGTACAACCAAGGTACACAAATTTGTCAACTTCGTCCACTTGTGTATTGTTGATGGTGATTGGTGTTATCGTTTTGGTGTTCAATCTCATAGCCTTTGTTTTTCTGATATTAATGTTGAGACCGACTTCATGTGCAAGGGTTGATAGCTTCTGTATTTTCTGCTGCATGTCCGTATGTGTGTGTGTAAGTAGACAGATGTCATCTGCGTAGTCTAGATCATTGAGCCGTCTTGTTGTATTCCATTGGATTCCATTTGGACTTGCATCATCGAGCTTTCTCATGATACTATCTAGTACTATTAGGAATAGTAGCGGGGATAGTACACAGCCTTGTCTCACTCCTCGGTGGTTGTAGTATTCATCACTTTGCTGTCCTTTGTATTGTATTCTGTTTGCAGCATCCCGGTACATTTCTTTGATTAGATCAACTATTTTCTTCGGGATGCCCATTTCACAAAGTGTCTGCCATATCGCGCTCCTGTTGATTGAGTCGAAGGCGCGTTCGAAGTCCACGAAGAGGAGATACAATGGTGAATTCCATTCATTTGATTGCTCAATGATGATACGGATTGTGTTGATATGATCGGTACAGCTTCTTCCTGGTCTAAAGCCGGCTTGTTCATTTCTTAGTTTCATGTTAATTGATGGAGATATTCTTTCGAGAATGATCATTGCTAGTATTTTCATTATTGTGTTGAGCAGAGATATACCTCTCCAATTTTTGCATTCTCTTAGATCACCTTTCTTTGGGATTGTTATGGTTAAACCTTCTTTCCATTTGGTTGGTATTTTACCTTCGTTCCATACATCAGCTAATAGTGGTGTTAGAGCTTCTGCTGTTGTGTTTACATCTGCTTTGAGTAATTCTGCTGATATATTATCTGTACCAGCAGATTTGTTGTTCTTGAGTTTCTGTATGGCATCTCTAACTTCCCGTTCCGTTGGTGGATGGGTGCTAATAGTTTCGTTATAGTTGTCATCCGGAGACTGCAAGTTATTTTCTTGTTGGTGGCAGTTGTCTTCGAAGTATTCTTTCCATCTATTTAGCTGTTGTTCATGAGTTGTGAGGGTTTGACCAGATTCATCCTTTATTGGTGGAGTGTTTGTATATTTGTTGGTGACCTTTCTCACGCATTTGTGTAGTGTGCGCATATTTCTATTAGCTGCTGCTGTTTCCGCAGTCTTGAGAATGCTTTCTGTATATTTTCTGCGATCATTCCTTGCCATCTTTTTAACTTGTTTTGCTGTACTTTCATATTTGTTGCGGATCTCGGTTGTGTTCTGGTGACACAACTGCAACTTGAGCTGTCGACGCTCTTCAATTTTCTTCCATGTATCATCGCTAATCCATGGTTTCCGTGATTTCTCTTGGTAGCCTAGCACATCTGTAGCAGTTTTGACGTAAGCTTCTTTAACTTGTTCCCATTTTTCATCAATGCTGGTTGTTTCGTTGTTTGGTAGATTGAGCTGGAGCGATTCTTTGAAGATGTTATTTGTATTTTTGTCGCTCAATCTATTGATGTTAAATTTCCTCTGACATGACTTGTTGTTTTGTTTTACAGCGGCTGGTTTAATTTTGAATGTTGCAATTACCAGTTGATGGTCGCTGTGTATGTCTGCTCCTCGTTTTGCTCTGACGTCTTGTAGTGAGGATAGAAACTTCTTATTCACCAGTACGTGATCAATTTGATTCTTGGTTCTTCCATTTGGTGATGTCCAAGTGTATTTGTGTATGTTCTTGTGTGGGAACTTGCTGCCTCCTATGAATAGTTGATTTGTGACACAACAATCGATGAGCCTTTCTCCATTATTGTTACGTGTTGATTCTAGTGCATTTTTGCCCATGACTGATTCCATTCCGGTGTTGTCGGTTCCAATTTTGGCATTGAAATCCCCTTGTATTATTTTGATGTCATTTCGGTGTGCACTAGCCAGCGTTGCTTGGAGCTGTTCGTAGAATTCATCTTTTGTCGCATCATCAGCTTCTTCGGTAGGTGCATAGCACTGTATGATCGTTGTGTTTCTAATTTTCGATTGGAATCTTGCTGTTATTATTCTGCTACTGATTGGTTTCCATTCGAGAAGTGCTTTCTTTGCGTTAGGTGTTGTTAATATTGCTACGCCTTGTTCATGTGTGTTGGATTTACCAGAGAACATCATATAGTTTCCTTCACTTGTTGTTAACTCTCCGCTGTTTTTCCATCTTACTTCACTGAGTCCTAGTATCTCGATGTTATATTCTTTCATTACTTTCTCAACTTGTGCTAACCGCGATGTTTCTATCAGAGTTCTGACATTCCAGTTTCCTACTCGTGTCCGGGTACGATAGCTAAGGGTCGATATTTTATTATTCCGGTTTGTTTTGCTTTGTATCTTTCTAGTATGCGTTTCTTTAATCATTTTGAATTTCGGATTCACCTTTCGGATTAACGGGTGATTGGGCCATCGAATCCTAGCCAGTTTCCAGGGCTGCTGGATAAGGTATACTGGCATACCGTGGGCGAGATATTCCTGCTTCAATGTGATTCAATCGTATTTCCATATTTTTTCTGGTGAGGTTCCCAAGCGGTCACCCGTTTAAGTTCGCACCCTTCCCAGTGTTGCTTAACTTCCTTGTAAGTGATGTTGTTGACTTATCCACTTCTCCATCTCGCCCACTTGTTGATGTTTAACCCCTTTAAAAGTTTAGCGACTATTTTGGGTTTGAAGTGAAGTTCATTCATATTAACTCCTGAAGACTGGATTTGGGGTATTTCTTTAGGAGTTTCCAAAACAGTGGAGTTCAGAGCAAAGCGTTCAGCGAACAAGTTAGCTTTTCTTGCGGGATCATTGACGATTAAATCACCATCAATAATAGGGGGAATAGAAAATTTTGTACCAGAATTTAAAGAATTAATTTAAAGAAACAGACATAGACGTAAGTTTTGAGGCTTTCGCTCTGTCAATTTCAGACTTTTCGTTTGAGATAATCTGGTTAGATATTTTGTTGGCCTTTAGATATTGGGATCGATTAGTGGGAGTTTTGTTATGAATCCAAATATTAAATGATCTACGTTTGTTTCTAAGTGCCGTTTTGGCAGCTTTCGAATACAAGTATTTTTGTTTGGGTTTTACTATGGAGAAAGGGACAAATTTATTGATAGCAAATTGGATGGTTTCTGTAAAGTTTTGAGCAGAAACATTTACATTATCAGTGTAAAAACAATGACGGTCGAAAGGGAAACCATGGAAAAAATTTTGAAGACCACTCTTATCCATTTTTGAGTAGTGAAATATTTTACGGGGTTTGGGAGCTGTAGTTTTAAGTAAATCAGTTTTGATAACTGATGAGATTAAATAATGATCAGAATTTCCAATACTACCTTTCGCGACATCGACACTCGTAATATCTGGCATTGTGGTAAGATAGAGATCTAAAAGAAAACTATTATCACCGCCATTACGGGGAGTGAAAGTCGGGCTTTTAACAATTTGGAATAGGCCCTGAAACGCGGCAAACATTTCTGCCAGTTTTCCACTATTGTCAACATCGTCGGTTGATTTGGAGAATTCCAACCATGATTTGTTGTGGACGTTGAAGTCACCGGTAACGATAACTTCACAATTAGGGGACTTTGCTCTAATCTCGTCCACAATTTTTGTCAGTATAGTAAAAAAGTTTGGGTTACGTTTGTTGGGGGACCGGTATAAAGCTATTGTAAAAAAAGTCATTTCTGGAAGAAAAATCTTTAAAACCATTGTATTGAAGCCGTCACCGTGTAGTTCAAAATTTGGATTCTATAAAGAGAATATTCTATAAAGAGAAAATCTTCAGAAACTTGTGTTTCTGTAAGGAATAGAATGTTCAGTTTGTCGTGCTCAAGATGATGTTGCACGTGGTCATGTTTAGCGTTTAATCCGCAGATGTTTTGAACATGTATTTTAAAAATTTTTATTGATTCATATATGTTTTGTCCCTGCAAATTCCGTGGACGTGCCGCTTTATGGGCGGGTGGATTGCGCAAATTTGCTTTAAAACTTGCAGACTTAATTTTTTTCGGTTGTACTGCCATATATATATCAAAAGGGTTTATTTTATTTTATTTTTTTATGTTTTATTTTAAAACGGATAACTAAGTAAAAAATCCTATCATACAACAAAATATGACATATGCCAATATTTCATGATAAGATGAAGAAATAATAACAAAATAATAAGTGAAAAACAAATTGTGAGAAATTTGCAGAAAACAAAACAAAATTAAATGCCAATAATCCAGCTGATGCAGCGCACCCGACGCACCACCCACCACCTCAATCGAGGCACAAAGCCCACACATAACTACGTGTTGGTCCGATTCCTCGGAAGAGCTAATGAGCGGTACCGCTACGGAACGCTGCCCAGCTAAGACTGGAAGTGCTGCCGTTGACTAATTAAAGTTCGTCCGCCAGCACCCTAAGATATCATCTTGGCTAATGACATCTCCTGCCATTGCCAGTGGTATGTGATATCTCACGCTAACTCATATGTCAATGGCAGGGACTGGAGTACGCAGGGTAGTCAGACCCGTAGATCAACATTGATCATAATCGATCAAAATCGATCCCTCCTGCGGGAAGAGTAAGTTCAATTTTGGTCATTGATGAATAAATAATAGGTATGGTTGGAAATGTCAAATTATTGCAGACTAAATTTGTTTTGAAAACAAATAAGTATATTTTGAAAAGAAGCATTTACGTTAAATGTGGAAGTTTTCTGAACTAATAGAAATAGTTGGGTAAGAAATTATCATGACGACACTATATTTTCTAAAGCACCTATTCCTATTAGTACAGAAATCTAGACTTTATAAATATTAAATATCACGAGTACGATAATATACGCCCGCGATAATGTTATATAAATGTATTTTTATTTATTAAGGATTTTACTTTTCTACAGTATAAAACGTAAATAATTGTGTGTTTTATACTGTACGTTAAATACGTTTTATACGTACGTATAATACGTGTTTTATACGTTACCGTATTATACGTTACAACCCTGCTTTTTACATTGAACGAAAAAAAAAAAAGTAAAAAATATAAAATCTACAATATACGAACGTGGTAGAAACAGAAATGAAAAAAAATAACAACTGTTATTTTTAACCTGTTATTTAAAACAGTTGTTTTTAAATAGCAACAGCAGTTGTTTATGTTATTTAAAAATAACAGTTTTGTCCATCACTACAACCAAGTTGACATTGAATGAAGAACAATATGGAACATCTCGTCGCTGGTCGAGTTGGCTAAATGATTAACCATTAACTCTGATCAGAAGGACGCCGGTTCGAACCGACTGGAATTGAGATAAAACATTTGTTACGGATCTTTCGCTTTTCAAAGCAGTTTTTCATTCTATTCAATTGAATACATTAATTTCTAGTGATTTATAATTCTAAAAAAGAATACGCCACAAATTTTTTTTAAATTACTGTGATATCAACCTTATATCATAACAACGTCACAAATATCTCTACAGACATCACATTTATATTTATGTCATTATTGTAATATCATGTGTATCAAGATGTGACAGCGTGATGTCATTTTGATATCACAATGATATAATTTATTTTTTTTTACAAACCCATCATCTTACGCGGATGGGTTAGTTTAGTACGCATATTAAATTTCAGATAATAAGTTCATACAGGACAAGTTTTACTCGGAACCCTAAAAATTAAAACCATATTGAGGGAAATCACTTTCTTTTACACGCTAAAACCCAGAGCAAAACAAAAATACCGTTCTGTATGTTCGTCCATCATTTTCTTGAAATTGTATGACGCAATTGTCATTTACAGGCTGATTCTGACATACCCACAGATGTAAAAATAGTCATAGCAAAGACTTTTCTCTTAGCTAAGACTAAAACCTCTTAAATGCGATTCTGTATGTAGTCGCAACTGTGAGATTCTTGAATGAAAAATTATATTAATAAAGGATAAAATATCAATTATGAATTATTTATGTAATTATTATAATAATTATTATAATAATTATTATAAAATTTCTAATAATTACCTATATTTAATTATAGTTTGAATCAAAATCATAAAACAAAATATATATTGATAATGATTTTAAATAAAATGGCGATTGAAGATTTCATATTTGCAATATCAAAGTTTGACGTCTCATGTTGTTTTATTTGTGCAAATGTTATATAAAACTTTAGCAAAAACATAATCATTCTTTTTGCACAAATTTTCTTATGGAGGCCCTGCTACGAAGCCAGTTATTATTTTGGACCTTTAAAGAAATATAATATGCTAGAAATTTTCCTAGCACGCCGGATATCTATTTATCCCCGGTACGACCCTTGAGATTGGGAATCTCTTATTTTGTATAATTAGCCTGTCATCAAAATACCCAAGTTAAAACACACAAAAAAAAAACTAAATTTCAATACTAATATAAAATAAAACAATAACTTATCTTAAATTGTTGATTGATGATCTGGTTCATCAAAATTTCTTGCTAATTCCACTGTTTCATCAATAATTTTTATATATTTTTTTCCTTGCAATACTAAAAATATCTTTCAATGATTTCAATAAATCTTGTTCTTCTGAGTGCAAATTCTCGACGTGTGATGTTAGACGTTCTGGTGTTTTTAAATCTTCTTTACAAATCGGACATAAAAAATCCTTCCAAGATATCATTATCACTATCAAAAGGATTAGCCATTATAAATTTAAAATAATACTACATCATTTATCTTCAACCACTTTATTCTTTAGATGCAACAAACATTTTTGTTTTGATCATAGAAATTGGATCAAAATTATTTTACTTCATACAATAATTAACCTGTCAGAATAAGTGGAATAACTTATTATTAAACTGTGTTAAAATTATTTGAAAATATTCTTTATGTTTCCAGACACAAAATTTAATTCTATTTAACTATAAGCTATGTTTATTTAATGTTTAAAACAAGAACAATTGAACATTTTCTTTTTAATCACAAAACTGGAATGAATCTTTTTTATTTTTTAAAATTGCAAAATGTGATTTTGATTTTGCCATCTTATGATGTCAAAACAAAATCGGGTAATACTTGAAATTCAGCAATGATTAACAACGACGTCTGTTCATTAGTATTGGAAATAAAAATTTAGTACGTTCGTTGGCTTTTTATAATATATTCAAAATCAATTAGCAGTTAAGTTGGGAAAATTTTAAAAGTACTATTAATGTAAAAATGAACGGAAATTAATGTAATAAATTTCTATTGAATTGAAAACAAAGAGGAATTTGATTTTATTATTGTTTTGCGATTATTGCGATCGTTACACCATGAATTCAAGGTAGAAACCAAGATTTCTACTCTTGAAATCACAAAAACGTCGCCATCCCCTCCATGACAGAAACCACCAAAGCACTATTAAACTTAAACTAATAATAGAAATTCTAATAACTAATAAAAAAAATTATAATAACTAAGTAATATTAAATATAACACCTATTTAAATTCTAAAAACCGAGAATTAAATTTATAACTATAATAACTAATGATTAAGAATAGATGTTTAATTTATGACAACTAATAATTCTAACACTAAATTTAATTTTATAAAAAAAATATATTGAAAAACTTAGGCTTGGTATATAGGAAACAGACGCTAGAGATTTCGATGGTAAAACCCGCAAAATCATGACTCGCAATCACCAACAATAGTAAAACCAACTCTCAACAAAAAAAAATGGAGCCAGTACGACGGAAATGTAAAAAGGATGAAAGCACAAAAACGAAAAAAAACAACGAACGCCCAATTCGAAAACATACAAGATTTTCTTGTAAAAACAAACTTTATAAAGGAACAAAAAGGACCACCGTCGTAGCCAATCTTTGCTGAATCTCTCACAAAAAATTCCTAAAACATTATATATGTAAAAGTATAATTTATTTATTTAATTTCAGATATACTGAAATATATATATATACCTAAAATTAGTTATTGACGATAGCACCCCTAAGAATATTTATTTATTTTAAAAAAATTGAAGAATAAAAAATATTCAAAAGAATGTTTATTTATCGGATGCACCGTCCTAACTTTGAAATATTTATTTATTTTTTTAAAAAACAAAGAATATTTATTTATATCTTGACGTAAAGCTTAATTAAGAAAATTTATTTATTTAGCTACCTAAAATTATTTAGATTCTAAAAAAAATTATTTATTTACCTAAAATTATTTAATTACGAAAATTTACTTTATTTAATAAAAAATTTTATTTATTTAATTCTTGAAAAATTTGTTTGATTTATTTTATTTTTTTATTTAATATCATAAGAGATTCCCAAAATCAAGATTCGTCTGGAGACAACTGTAAAAAGTAAGTATGGTTACAATATCCATTTTGTTCAAATTTGAAATATCGCGTTCGCGAGCCCACTCCAACAATGCATGTGAGAACCTACTGGAAAAGCCCCTAACGACCAGATTCTACAGAACAGATTCTCCCCAACCTAATAAAACAATCACAACTGTCACGATTAGACACTAGGTCCATTTCTACTGACCCAGTTGTGCTTGTTTAACCTACAATTAAATTACAACTAAACCTAATGCGAAAGTTGAAGAACGCTCCCGAGCACCAGACTTTAAATCCTAAACTCTATGAAAAATTGTCTATTGAAAAACTAAATGGAAAAGTGGAAAAGTTTTTGAATTTGTATGAGGTGAAGCCTCTGATCCTGAAAGCAAAGTACAATTGGTTCTTCTCTTCATTACACCGAAGAAGCCTCTGAGCAAAGAATGGTACTACTGGTTTGCACCTAAGTACAAACACAGCAACACCACTCCTCGTCCCTGAGAACTCCCTCGCCGAATGAAGAGGAGAAACCAATGTTCTTCGATCGCATAACCCCGATGGCCATAGGCGATCTAAGAACGACATCAATGTTAAAGAGTGAAGCTCTATGGATGGCTTTTTAGGCCTACCGCTTAGAAAAGTGAATCAATAAACCTAAATAATATATAACTTATCCATAATCTAAATAATTTCTTATTTAAAAATGCTAAATCGAAACATGAAATACATAATATGTGTTAATAAAGTTTTACATGAAATTAATTAAATTTAATCTTCAGACTAAATAATAAATTGGTAATTTAAAAAAAAAAAATTACGATTATTTTAAATTCAAAACTAAGCTTACTAATTTTTAAGTTATTAATTCTAATATATTTGTTCAGGTCAAATCTTTCGCTTTACTTATTGTATCCAAAACAAAAATAAATGTTAGCTAAAAATAATTATTTCTATATTTATACCACTTTTTAAAATTAATCGCAATGAAAAAATAATTCTAAAAAAAATGGTGGTAGCTAAAATGGACTCATACGAGATCTGTATACGTACATTAGCGGATCAATATGATGACAAATGTAGAGATATTGATTTGGATCCGGCTCACTCTATAAAGTTGATGGGAATTAATTATTTTCAATTGTACTTCCATAAACATAGACCAATAATACTTTGAAAGTAGTGACGAAAGATTTAAACTTATACAAAACTGTTGAAAAGCTGTTTGGTCAATGTTAACCTTTATTACGTTAATAACATCCTAAAACTCATAGAAACATGACTTAACCACAATCAGAAAAATATACGATTAATTTCATATATAAATTAATTGCATCATCCAAAAATATGTACAATATATAAACAATTATATGTACAATATGTACATGGTAGCATAAAAAAATTTCAAAAAAAAAACTGCTTCCCCAAAACGGTTTTCTTTTTTCCAAATAAAAAAACAATTAGTATCACTAAAAGCAAATGACAGCACAAAAAACAATCTCCAAAAAAATTGCTGTCCCAAAACGGTTTTTTTCAAAATTAAAAAAAAAATTAGTCTTAACTATAATTTCCTAATCAAAACGAAACCAATAACTGGTTTATTTCAAGATAAACAAAAAGCTGATTGACAACCACGGCCCAAACCGGTTGCCACCACCCTATTACCAAAAAAAAACACAACTGGTTTATCCTAAGACTTACAAAGAGAAACGCGGAATTCTTTAAATTTTGAAAATATAAATTTAGAGTACTTATGATAAATATACACATGAACACCTTAGAAACTAAACCTTTATTTTTTCCTCTAGCTTTTTAACAAAATTTAGCCAAATAAACCGACGCGAAAAATAAACTATATATAGATATTAATTAATCTGAATTGAAATAATCAATTAATATATAAATATATAAATATAATAATATAAAATGTTCCACAAAAAAAAGTTTTTTTTTCAAAAAAAAAACCGGCTTGCCAACGCCCAACCTGGAAAATATTTTCCCACCAAATTATTTATATATATATCTAAAAAAAAATACAAGAAATATAACTGTAATCAACCTAACGGGTCCCTTTTTGTTCGGCGCTAGTTCTTATGATACTGGCCCTGATACGGAGCCAGTTCTTATGGAGGCCCTGCTACGAAGCCAGTTATTATTTTGGACCTTTAAAGAAATATAATATGCTAGAAATTTTCCTAGCACGCCGGATATCTATTTATCCCCGGTACGACCCTTGAGATTGGGAATCTCTTATTTTGTATAATTAGCCTGTCATCAAAATACCCAAGTTAAAACACACAAAAAAAAAACTAAATTTCAATACTAATATAAAATAAAACAATAACTTATCTTAAATTGTTGATTGATGATCTGGTTCATCAAAATTTCTTGCTAATTCCACTGTTTCATCAATAATTTTTATATATTTTTTTCCTTGCAATACTAAAAATATCTTTCAATGATTTCAATAAATCTTGTTCTTCTGAGTGCAAATTCTCGACGTGTGATGTTAGACGTTCTGGTGTTTTTAAATCTTCTTTACAAATCGGACATAAAAAATCCTTCCAAAATATCATTATCACTATCAAAAGGATTAGCCATTATAAATTTAAAATAATACTACATCATTTATCTTCAACCACTTTATTCTTTAGATGCAACAAACATTTTTGTTTTGATCATAGAAATTGGATCAAAATTATTTTACTTCATACAATAATTAACCTGTCAGAATAAGTGGAATAACTTATTATTAAACTGTGTTAAAATTATTTGAAAATATTCTTTATGTTTCCAGACACAAAATTTAATTCTATTTAACTATAAGCTATGTTTATTTAATGTTTAAAACAAGAACAATTGAACATTTTCTTTTTAATCACAAAACTGGAATGAATCTTTTTTATTTTTTAAAATTGCAAAATGTGATTTTGATTTTGCCATCTTATGATGTCAAAACAAAATCGGGTAATACTTGAAATTCAGCAATGATTAACAACGACGTCTGTTCATTAGTATTGGAAATAAAAATTTAGTACGTTCGTTGGCTTTTTATAATATATTCAAAATCAATTAGCAGTTAAGTTGGGAAAATTTTAAAAGTACTATTAATGTAAAAATGAACGGAAATTAATGTAATAAATTTCTATTGAATTGAAAACAAAGAGGAATTTGATTTTATTATTGTTTTGCGATTATTGCGATCGTTACAATTTATTCTAAAATAAATAATTAATCAATATATGGTATAATTTTATATTAATTGTATATAATTATGGTGATACCAATCCATAAAAAAGGTAATCGCCTACAATGTGCAAACTACAGAGGAATCGCTCTACTCTGCACAGCATATAAGATCTTTTCTTACATTTTGCTATCAAAAATCAATCCTTTTACTAAACAACTGTTTGGAGAATATCAGTGTGGCTTCTGGCGGGGCCGAGGTACCACCGCTTCAACTCGCTTGAGAGTGGTGCTAGAAAAATTGGTCTTCAAATTAACTACAATAAAACCAAACAAATGAATGTTTCAAGAGCGGCTGAGAAGAAAGATTTGATGTGCGGCGATGAACGATTTGAGGGAGTTGAATACTTTAAATATTTGGGATCAATGCTTGACTCAAACAACAGCATACTTACAGATATAAAAGCTCGAATCGCTGCAGGTAATCGAACTTTCTACTCAATTAAGCCTCTCCTTGGATCACCGCATGTATCAACTAACACCAAGCTCATGTTATACAAGACATTGATTAGACCGGTTGTGATGTATGGGTCACAAACGTTGACTCTTACACACAATGACGAATTGCATTTATCTGTATTTGAGAGTAAGATTGTAATATATTTTGAAAGATTAAAGAGGATTAATTAAAATTCTTATATAAAATTTATTAGACCGACCTTATTATACGTAGAGTCATAATTGGTAGGAGGAAGAGTATGTGTGTGTGTTGACGAATGTGTTTTTTTTTTTATTGGAAATTATTGTGTCTAGTGTTGCCATTCAAAACTAAATAGATTATTTAACCCAATAGGCAAATACACCACAGACGCTCCCCTTTTAACAAAAATTTATTTATACATGAATAAATTTTTAAACTAGTACTTAATCTCACTATTATTGTTATAACATTTCAATTTTTAAAATTCTTTTTCTTAATTCTTAATTCTTTTACATATTTTTTTTTTGTATTACATAAAATGTTTTTAAACAAATTACAAATTGATACTTGTATAATTTTTTTACTTGCATCGACGGTTGCTAATATTTTTATTAAAGGAAAGCTTTAGTAAAATTTGTATTGATTGTCTTATTTCATCGAAGAAAATTTAATTTTTTATATTTGATTTATATGTCGGTGCTTATTTCGAGAATTCAAATGTAACTTTCCTTTGTTCTGTATCTAGCTGGTTTCTGAATTATGTTGCTATCACGTAATACTCTTCTGTCTCCTCCATTTTCTACCCCCTCTTCTACATCCTCTGACTTTTCTATAAACGCTGAAGCCTCTTCATAATCCTCACTTGTATCGCTATCATTATTATTTTCTATTACTTCCTCTTCTCTATCTAAAAGTAAATTCAATTCATCCTCCATATCAAAAATTCCACCTTCTACTTGTTCATTAATATTTTGTTCAACATTTTCTATTTGTTCCACATTTTCTACTTGCTCAACATTTAGCCTATTAAATTTTTTAAACTAACCATTATGTTCATAGGAATATCTTTTGTATTCTCATGACCATTAGTTTCAAAATTTGCATTTACCTTTCCTTGTCTTAATCCGCTTCATTCTCTGAACTTGGTATCGTCGCAACATCCTTTTTTTTCTATTTTCTACGTAGTAGGATCTAATCTGATCTATATGTCTCTTAGTGATTCTATCGAACTCTGTTCTACAATGATACATACGTGGACCTAATCTCTTTAAAATTACTGCCTTTACCTATTTCGTCTCATTTCCTCGATAATATCTTACCATTACTTTATCTCCCTTGTCAAAACCTCTATTTCGTTTATCTTTTTCGTCGGGACGGTAACAAAAGATCAAGTTTAGTTTTTGCTTTATAATTTAAAACTTCGGATGTTGGTGTTTTATTTGTAGTATAATGGACCGATTGTCTATAATCAGTCAGAAAATTACATAATATTTCGTCGGTTTTATCTGGATTGCGTTCAAATCCCGCTTTATATAAAGAATTTTTTATTGTACGTACTGAGTTCTCTCCTGCTCCGTTAGTTGGAGGAAAAGAAATTGCTGTCATAGAATGTTTTATTCCATTTGATTTCATAAATTGTTGAAATAGCTTTGCCGTGAATTGCGTGCCATTATCGGAAACTAGTTGATCCGGAATTTCGAACCTTGAAAATAAATATGACAGACATTTGATAGAAAAACTAGAAGTTGGACTTTTAGTATGATTAACTTCTACCCATTTGCTATATGAATCCATCATTATTAGAAAAAATGTATTTCTAATAGGACCTGCATAGTCAATATTGTTACGATTGCAGAAAAATCTAGACGATTACAGAAAGATCTAAACGATTACGGTCACTTCCAGGAAAATAAAATCAACAAAACACAACATAAATTGAATGAAATGAATATTGTTGTTGTTGTCTCTTCTTAGAAATAGGGTCAACATAAACGATTTTATGAATCAAATCAACATAACGTAAAATAATCGAATATTCTAATATTTTCTCAAGGTTTCTGGAAAGTGATGTCGAATTATCTAGAAGTATTGCAGAAGGTATATAAGAAAATTACCTATTGTAGTTTTTAATTAGTTTATTTTAAACCTGCGATTGTGAAGTTAAAATTATAAAAGTGATCTTTAGATTAGTTTTGTGTAAAGTTATAAGTGTAATAAAGTTATAAGTTTTATTGAGTAGAAATATTTTGTGTATTATTTTCAACGTTGTGAACTGGAAATTTCTACAATAAACCGTTGGAGTTTCTGAAGCTGTTCAAAGAATATTCTAGTTAGGAATATTGTTTGCTGTATTGTTTTCCTGTTGTTGTGGAACAATTAAGGTGTTGAATTCTTAATAAAACCTGGTGTTTGTGCTTACTAATCAGTGATCGAACTCAGGAAGAGATTGGGAATTACGTTTATCGAATTGAGAGTAAGGCCAATTCGAAGTAAGGTTGGAAAAACGTAACATTGGTGACAGCGGTGGGATTAGTTAGCTGTTAATAATGGTTTTATTAAGTGATTTGAAGGTTCTTGAGTTAAAGAAAGAACTAGAACAACGTGGATTGTCAACAAGTGGAAACAAAACTGAATTAATGCTACGGCTTCGACAAGGTATGGAAGCCAATGGAATGGACGTGGAAAGTTACCAGTTTGGAGTGATTAGTACAAATAATGATCTAGTGGCAGCTGATGAGGACAAAAGTTTTGTTGCAGAAACAACAACAACATTACCATCTGGAAACTGCGATTTTACGCAGTTAATGGCTATGATGCAACAAATGAGTTTGAACATCAGTCAACAGATAAATTTGAATTTGAATCAAAAAGCTGGATGTTGTAAACGCTAATATGGTTGCCAATAAAGACGAACTCAATCAAAAATTTGATCAACAAAGCAGCAACATCAATCAACAAATGGCTGCTACTAAGGAAGAAATTAGTTGCAACATCAACCAACAAATGGCTGCTACTAAGGAAGAAATCAGTAGCAACATCAATCAACAGCTGGAAACAGTCAACAATAACATTGCTGTTAATAAAGAAGAGATTACTGCAACTCTTGCTGCAAATAAAGATGAGATGAACCAGCAAATAAATGAGTTGAAAATTGGAATACATCAACATTTGGATGAGAAACTTCTACAAATTTCAACGGCATTCGATGGAAAAGTCGAGAAAATTCAAAGCGAAATCCAAGAATTAGAACAAAAAGTGCTTGACGAAAACAAAAAGGTACTTTCCAAAGTTGATGATTTCGAAAAACGGTTGCAGGATGTTGAGACGACTAAAGTTACTTCCCAGGTGGTGCAGCAAGTAGCTAATATTAAATTGAAACCACCATCGTATGACGGAACCACATCTTTCGGCATCTTTAAGTTCCAGTTTGAGACTGCAGCAGATCAAAATGTTTGGAACGCCGAAAATCGTCTTGCTGCATTGATAGTTGCACTTAAAGGGGAAGCAGCTGAAGCATTACAGGCAGTACCAGAAAATGACCGGAAAAGTTATGCTGAAGTCATGAATGCATTGGAACGTAAATATGGTAGCGACGATAAAAAGGAATTATACAGAATTGAGTTAAAAGGTCGCTTGCAACGGAATGGGGAAAGCCTTCAGGACTATTCTTCGGCAGTGGAACGGCTAGTACATTTGGCTCACTCAAATACTCCGCCGTATTTTATGGAAAAGATGAAGATAGAGGCGTTTACTGATGGTATTCGTGATCCTGAGACAAGGAAAGCTGTAATGTTGTCGCCAAAACCAACATTCGCTGAAACTATTGCTTATGCCTTGACAAATGAAACTGCACAAGCAATTATTAAACCATCGATTAAAATACGCCGGGTAGAGTTGGCTGATGACAACGGTTATAAACCAAAACTACGAGAGAGCGTCAGAAGTGATAGAATCCGATGCTGGTTATGTGGCAAGTTGGGCCATATTTCGAGAGAATGCCGAGATGTTAGAAGGAAACGAGCAAGATCAGCATCGCCCATGCAGAGACGTCCAGCAGAAGAACGGGTGCAGCAAGCTAAAGAAGACGATGGAGCAGCACCGCATCAGATAAACTACAACGAGTCAGCCTAAAGGGGCGTAAGCTGGCTCCCACAACCGATTGCCCCATAACCTTCATCCATGTTTCGAGATTGACAAGGGGAGGTGACAAAGGACAATAAAGGATCAATCATAGGACAATGTGAAGAGGTAGCTAAAATAATAAAGTGCGAGCAGAAAAACATCAATTGCTCGGTCAACACAAAACAACAAAAAGCAGAAATGGAGCAACTTGTGCAGAAATGGACAGAAGGGCTTTCAGAAGAACAGAAGAAAGCAGCACGTCAATTGTTGGAGCGGCACAAGTCTGTATTCTGTAGTACACCTGAAGGGAATGGCAGAACCAATATGGTAAAACATCGTATTGACACCGGAGCAGAAAAGTCGATACGCCAGGCACCAAGGAGATTACCATTAGCTAAAAGAGAGGAAGCTGATAAAATGGTAAGAGATATGAAAGAAGCTGGTGTAATTGAGCTTTCAGACAGTCCCTGGAGCTCACCTGTGGTGTTAGTTGGCAAGAAAGATGGGAGCTTGAGATTTTGTGTTGACTACAGGAAACTAAACATAGTTACGAAGAAGGATAGCTACCAATTGCCAAGAATTGATGATACACTGGATACATTATCAAGATCAAGATTGTTTTCAACACTGGATCTGCAGAGTGGTTACTGGCAAGTGGAAGTTGCGGAGGAAGATCGAGAAAAAACAGCGTTCAGTGTAGGGAATGGGCTATGGCAATTTAATATCATGCCATTTGGGTTATGCAACGCGCCCGCAACTTTCGAGAGATTAATGGAACGGGTACTCAAAGGCTTGCACTGGAAAACATGCCTTGTATATTTGGATGACATCATCGTCATGGGCAAAGACTTTGATGACCACTTGAAGAACTTGGCGGAGGTACTGGAAAGGTTGCAAGCAGCTGGTTTAAAATTAAGTCCCAAAAAGTGTTCACTTTTCAAGGAAGAAGTAAAATATTTGGGACACAAGGTTACGGCAATGGGAATTCATACAGATTCTGACAAGATTGCAGCAGTTATGAACTGGCCAAGACCAAAGAACCTACATGAACTACGAAGCTTCCTTGGATTGTGCACATATTACAGACGGTTTGTGCCAGGATTCGCCAACGTTGCCAAAAGTCTGCATGAGTTAACCAGAAAAGATAAGGTATTTGAATGGAATGAGCCTCAAGAACCAGCATTTGTGGAGCTCCGAAAAAGATTATGTACGGCTCCAATTCTGTCCTATCCTATACCAAATATTCAGTTTATTTTGGATACTGATGCCAGTAATGAAGGTATAGGAGGAGTATTGTCGCAGAAAATAGATGGTCAGGAAAAAGTGATAGCTTATTTCTCCAAAATGTTATCAAAGCCGGAGCGAAATTATTGTGTTACCCGGAAGGAATTATTGGCCATTATGGAATGCGTCAAACATTTTCATAAATACTTGTATGGTCAGAAATTTCATCTCAGAACTGACCATGGTGCGTTAAGATGGCTACTCCAGTTCAAAAATCCAGAGGGACAAGTAGCACGTTGGATCGAACGGTTGCAGGCGTACGATTTGGACATTGAACATCGAAAGGGTACTGCACATGGGAACGCTGATGCATTATCGAGACGACCCTGTCAAGTTGAATGCAAGCATTGCAGCCGCCAAGAAAGTAAGGAAAACATTATCGATGTAAGATTACTACAAGTGCTACCTGATTATGAGTGGACTCCTGAAGCCATAAAGCGAGATCAATTAGAAGATCCAGATCTTGCACCCATCATCGAGTTCAAGGAAAAGGGTTGCAAACCAGTATGGGGAGAAATTTCTGATAAAACTCCAACTTTGAAGGCGTACTGGGCGCAATGGGACAGTCTCCAGTTAGAGAATGGATGTTTAAAGAGAGTATGGGAAAGCTCAGATGGCAAGATAAAGCAATCCCTTACAGTGGTACCAAAAGCGAAAATAGAAGCAGTACTTAAGGAGTATCACGAAGGAACGAGTGGAGGTCACCTTGGGATCAATAAGACTCTTGCAAAAATACGACAACGGTTTTGCTGGTCGGGGACTCAACAATCAATTGTGGAGTGGTGTCAAAAATGCGATAAATGTGCGGCGGTGAAAGGACCCGCACGAAGAAGTCATGGAAAAATGAAGCAATACAATGTAGGTGCTCCATTTGAAAGGATCGCAATGGATGTAGCGGGACCATTTCCAACAACTGATAATCAGAATAAATATGTGCTTGTGATCATGGACTACTTCAGTAAGTGGCCGGAAGTGTGTGCGATTCCCAACCAGGAAGCAACCACAATCGCTGAAGCTGTGATAAATAATTGGATTAGCCGCTATGGAGTTCCTATCGAGATCCACACCGATCAGGGACGGAACTTCGAGTCAGCTGTATTCCAGGAAATTTGTCAAATGCTGGGGATTAACAAAACGAGGACGACAGCTTCACACCCACAGTCAGATGGGATGGTTGAGAGATTCAATGCTACTTTGGAGGAATATCTAGCAAAAGTGGTCAGTAAGAATCAACGTAACTGGGATCAACACATTCCTTTATTTTTGATGGCATACAGATCAGCAGTACATGACACCACGACCATGACACCAGCTCGAACTATTTTTGGAAGTGATTTAAGACTTCCTGGTGACCTCAAATTTGGAGCGGTACCATCAACATCATTGTCTGCGCAAGAATACGTCAACCGAATCAGGAAGAACCTTGAGGATATTCACAATCTTGTTCGGCAGAAGATACAACTGACCAGTGATAAAATGAAAGCCCGATATGATATACGATCTAATAATAAAGGTTTCGAAGAAGGACAATTAGTATGGCTACACAACCCACAACGAAAACGAGGGTTATCACCAAAACTGCAAGCTGCATGGGAAGGACCTTACAACATTATAACGAAGTCGAATGACGTGGTTTATAGAATTAAGAAAGGCCATCGAGGCAAAGCGAAAGTAGTACATTTGGAAAGATTGGCCTTATACAAAGGAGAGCTAGATCCTGTTCGGGACGAACAGGCTTAAGTGGAGGGTATTGTTACGATTGCAGAAAAATCTAGACGATTACAGAAAGATCTAAACGATTACGGTCACTTCCAGGAAAATAAAATCAACAAAACACAACAGAAATTGAATGAAATGAATATTGTTGTTGTTGTCTCTTCTTAGAAATAGGGTCAACATAAATGATTTTATGAATCAAATCAACATAACGTAAAATAATCGAATATTCTAATATTTTCTCAAGGTTTCTGGAAAGTGATGTCGAATTATCTAGAAGTATTGCAGAAGGTATATAAGAAAATTACCTATTGTAGTTTTTAATTAGTTTATTTTAAACCTGCGATTGTGAAGTTAAAATTATAAAAGTGATCTTTAGATTAGTTTTGTGTAAAGTTATAAGTGTAATAAAGTTATAAGTTTTATTGAGTAGAAATATTTTGTGTATTATTTTCAACGTTGTAAACTGGAAATTTCTACAATAAACCGTTGGAGTTTCTGAAGCTGTTCAAAGAATATTCTAGTTAGGAATATTGTTTGCTGTATTGTTTTCCTGTTGTTGTGGAACAATTAAGGTGTTGAATTCTTAATAAAACCTGGTGTTTGTGCTTACTAATCAGTGATCGAACTCAGGAAGAGATTGGGAATTACGTTTATCGAATTGAGAGTAAGGTCAATTCGAAGTAAGGTTGGAAAAACGTAACAATATGAATGCGCTTAAATGGACCGTCAGTCTGAGCCCATGGAATAACCGGTGTTTTTGGTGGATTTGGTAAAGTTGCTATACATGCTTCACAACTTTTAAATAATTTTTCGATATGATTATCGATTTTTGGCCACCAAACATATTACCGTAAAATTGATTTCGTTTTTACTATCCCTAAATGAAAAGTATGAACTTGTTTTAATAATTTATCACGTAGTGTAGTTGGTATAACTACCCCGTATCCCCACATGAGAATTTTATCTTCCACTAAAAGTTCATTTTTTTTATTATAAACACTGCATACTCCATTTTATCTAATTTATCTATTGCACCTTCATTCACCGCCTCTATTACCGTCATCAACTCTTTATCTTTTACCGTTTCGTCGCGTCCTTGATTTACGTCAAAAGGAATGTTTGTATTATTTTCGACTAAGCTTAAATAATTTATTTTTAAATATTCATCCGAATCTGATTTACATGGAAATCTAGAAATGCAATCTGCGCAATTATTTTTAGAATCCACATGAGGTATGGTATAATTAAAACTTGAAAGGTGGAAGGCCCATCTCTGCAATCTCCCTGAAGACATTTGTGGGATTCCTCGTTTTTCGCCGAATATAGCCAATAAAGGTTTATGGTCTGTCACCAAAATAAAATGTCGACCTATTAGGAATTGAAAAAACTTTTTAGTTCCAAAAATTATGGCTAATCCTTCTTTTTCGATAACACTAAAATTTTTTTAAGTGTCTGATAATGTTCGAGACGCGAACTCTATTGGTCTCTCGTCGCCGTTTTGAAATTTATGTGCTAGCACTGCACCTACCCCCACGTTAGATGCATCGCATGTTAACACTAATGGTAAATTTGGATCAAACTTGATCAATACTTTGTCTGATAAAATTTCTTGTTTTATTAAATTAAAAGCTTGCTCACATTCCTCTGACCATACTAATTCGTTGCCTTTTTTAAAAAGATTATAAATAGGAGACATTATTGTTGCACAATCTTTTATAAATTTTCCAAAATAATTCATAAGGCCTGCAAATGACCTGACTTCTGTGATATTTTTTGGTGTTTTAAAATCAAGTATCGTTTCATTTTTATTATTCCTATAAATTCGCCTGAAATCGTATATCCCAAAAACTCTATTTTGGTCTTCGCAAATTCACATTTACTTTGATTACATTTTAACCCTGCATTTTCTAATCGTTCTAATACCATTTTTAATCGTTGATTGTGTATCTCCAAATTTGGAGCATCAATTAAAATACCATCTAAAAAATTCCTTACCCCTGGTATATCTCCTAAAATTTTCTCTATTTCCCGTTGACACAACCCTGTCGCAGGCTTTACCCCAAATGGTAATCTGTTTACTCTAAAATTTCCAATGTAAGTACTCCACGTTGCAAGGTCTTTGGACTCCTCGTCTAACTCTATTTGATTGTAGGCTCTCGCTAAGTCTAATTTCGAAAAAAATTTTACCCTCACGGAGTTTGAATAAAATTTCATCTATTCTCGGCAATGGATGATTTGTTTATTTCAAAAATCTATTCACTATAGCCTTATAATCCGCACATATTCGAATGCTTCCGTCTTCCTTTAAAATTGGTACTAATGGTGTACCCCATGCAGTAGTTTCAACTTTTTCTATAACCCCTTCTTCAACTAACTCCCTTAACTGGTCCTCAATATCTTTTAAAAATGCATACGGCACTTTTCTAGCCTTTACAAAAATTGGTTTAACATTTTCTTCGTCTACCTTTAAATACACTTTTACATTTTTTAATTTCCCGATACCTGGTGTCAACAATCCTTTATGCTGATTTAAAATGTCATTTAACTTGTATTTCGACGCTTTCAATTGATAAAGCTTAAGTTCCTTCACTTTGAATGCCCAAAAGAAATCTCTTCCAAGAATTGGACAATCACCATTTCTTACTACCCAAAATCTAAATGGTCTTCGAATATCATTATAAAAAACTATTGGAATAAAACAACCCAGCTTTCAAAGCATCGCCTACATAACTTTTGATTGGTTTCATGCTAGTATCTAAATCTCTTTCAGTAAAATGCACATAAAAAAAATATTCCGGAAGGGCTGAAACATTAGCAGCCGTGTCAGCTTCTAAGGTCAATATTTTACCATTCACAGTGATGTCTAATTCAATTGGATCTACAAAATCTTCATCCTCTATGTAATTAGAAAACATTTCTCCCTCACACATTTTCCTTTTATTTGAGCTGTCAATTGAATTTGACGTCACTGTTTCATTCTCACCCCCATCCACACTGTTGCCTTTTATCCTTGTTATTTGATTTTTTGCACTTTGTCTATTTTGACATACATTACTCACATGACCCCTTTTTTTACAAACACTACAAGTATCTTCTTTAAACCAACAATTAAAAGTTAAATGATTTGTGTATCCACAATGGATACATGGATTAAAACTACATGAATTTGATTTGCTAAACTTAAAATTATTGAACTTAATATTTTTATTTACCGAATGATACTGGCGATTGACAGGACAATTTTGACAGTTGTCACGATTTTGATCGATTGTCATTTCTAGGTATTTTATGTTTTTGCGCACCTAACACGTTGATTGTATCCACGGTCTCATTTGTGTTGGTATTTCGTCGTAGTTCATATTTGTTTGTGATCTCCATCGCTTTATTTGGGTCCATCGTATCATCTTCTTCACAAAGTCGATCATATATTCTTTTCTCCATCCCTGTTACAAACTTATCTTTCAACATGTATGTTAGTCTGTTGCCGAACTGACATTTAGACGCGATTCCCCTTAATCTTATCACATAATCCTGAGCACTTTCGTTAAACGTTTTCCTCGCTTCATAAAATTTCCTTCGTTCCTGATATAAAATTATTGGTGGAGTAAAATGTGCTTCCAACAAATCGCACAATTCTTATACGTAAGATCTCCTGGTTCCTTGGGACTGCACAAGCCATATAATAGGTTGTACGTCGATCCCCACACAATAATTTAATAACGCGCTTTTCTTCTTTTCCTCCTCACCAATCTCAAAGGTTCTAAAAAATTGTTCAAGCCTACCTTTGTAAATCTTCCAGTTATCGTTGTTGTGGTTGAATGGAGGCATACTGCCCCATACAGCCTTTTCTCCCATCATTTACTTGTTTATTTTTTTTTTTAGGTTAGGATACCTATATTCACAAACAATATTTTATGTTTACAATTTCTTTTATTTTAATTTAATTTACGTCAGTAGGATCCGTTTCTCGTCGCCAATGTAATATATTTTGGAAGATTAAAGAGGATTAATTGAGATTCTTATATAACATTTATTAGACCGACCTTATTACACGTAGAGTCAAAATTGGTAAGAGGAACAGTATGTGTGTGTGTTTACGAATGTGTATTTTTTTTATAGGAAATTATTGTGTCTAGTGTTGCAATATACAACTAAATACATTATTTAACCCAATAGGCAAATACACCACAAAAATCCTACGCTACATTTTTGGTCCACTTAAGACAGACGATTGAGAGGACAGAACCCGATATAACTTTGAGATCAGAGACCTTCTTGACGGTCCTGATATAATAGGTTGTATCCGTTCTAATAGGATTGCTTGGTTTGGGCATGTTCTACGATTCACATTCTAGAATGATTAGAAAAATGTACGTTAGTACCCCAGGGAGTGGGCGACCACGAGGTAGACTACGACTACAATGGGAGACTGACGTAATAAACGACCTTAAACAAATCGGCCACCATGGTAATTATGTCGCTGTTGCGAGTGACCGTGGTGAATATTCAAAGCTGATTAGCCTGTCAACGCTCCTACATGGAGCATGAACGCCGTTAAAAAAAATATAAATTATTATAAAATAAAATACATTTCAAGATTGATATTGAATAAAATGGCGGTTGAATATTTTCACAATCAAAAATTATTAATACCTAAAAAAAATTTTTAAAAGATAAACTTGATTTTTATAAAAAAAACTTATAAAATATACAATAATTCTTAATAATAATTTAAATGGTATTTCAATTTGTATTTAAATTATTTAAAAAGAAAATATGACATTTTACAATAATTTTGTTTATAAAAATATCCGTTTGAAAGATCTCCAAAATATATTTGTAGAATTATTATGAGGTTTTTTATGACAACGTTCACAGAACCGCAATTAAGATATTCGTGTTAAAAAAATTGTCATAACAAAAATAATCATAGCTAACACATCCTCTTCACGTCAAATATCATGGCATTTATATTGATGAAAATGCAACAGAAATATCAAAAATCGCTGTTGATGTTTCAAAATATCACACTGATATATTTTGACAGATATAAAACATCGTTTTTGTTTGTTTGCAAAACTTTAACTTCTCTTTTGTTTTCTTCCATAATTTTGTTATAACTATTGTTACGTTTTTCCAACATTACTTCGAATTGGCCTTACTCTCAATACGATAAACGCAATTCCCAAATCTCTTCCGAGTTCGATCACTGATTGGTAAGCACAAACACCAGGTTTTAGTAAGTATTCAACAACAATAGGAAAACAATACAGCAAACAATATTCCTAGCTAGAATATTCTTTCAACAGCTTCAGAAACTCCAACGGTTAATTGTAGACATTTCCAGTAACACAACGTTCAACATAATACACAAAATATTTCTACTCAATAACACTAATTTAAATATCACTTTTATAATTTTCACTTCACTATCGCAGGTTTAAAAAAAAAACTAATTCTGTCTTGCAAGTCATCCCTCTTTTTATACGATTTTGCATTATCTAGATCATTCGAGGTCATTTTTTAGAAACCTTGAGAAAACAGTAGAATATTCTACTAATTTACGTTATGCTGATTTTATTCATAAAATCATTCAACTCGACCCAAGTTCTAAGAAGTACAACAACAACACTATTCATTTCATTAATTTGTTGTAGTATTTTGTTGATTTGATTTTCCTAGAAGTGACCGTAATCGTCTAGATCTTTCTGTTATCGTCTAGATTTTTCTGTAATCGTAACACTATATATCCCAAAACATTCTACGAATTTTGAATATAAATTATAAATGTTTGAAGATAAACAAAATCAAATCGCCATTTTTTCAAATTTTATCATAAAATCATACTGATATTTTTTTCTACAATTCTTGTAGAAAAAAATATCATGAAAAATGTCATAACATTGATAGAAATAGTCTTCACGTGTGATTTCTTGTATAACTCGATTGTAGATATTACGTGAATACCCACAGAAAGGCCTCTTAACTCGGAATCGGCCTGTTAGACCGTCTTCAAAACAAATTTAATATTTTTACGCTAATCAAAATAAATGCAACGTTTGCTTTAACTATAAGCTATTGTTTGACGTTTAAAATCCCATTCAATTTGTTATTTTCTAAAAATATAGTATAATATGTAATAACAATTAAAATAAACTGAATTTGCATCACAAATAAAAATAAACGTCCAATAACTTCCTATGCTCCTCGCTGTTTAAATTTAATGTAAATCATACCTTAACTTTAAAACTGAATGCATTCAAATTAGTACATAGTACAGTTATGAAATTGGTTTTAGAACTGAACGGTTTTTCAACTTATAAACGAGGATTTCCATCACTTTAAATTTGGTATTGATATTCGATCAAAGTTATTAATTAATTCATCTCGATAAAAGTTTATATTTTAAACATATAAAAATAAGTATATTTGTTAAAACTAATAAGTTGTGGTAAGTGGTTGATACTTAATTAAAATTAAATTATGTTTTAGACACTGATTTCAATGAATTTTTGTAAGACGCCAAAAGTGGGCAACTTTCGTTTTACTTTTCTTATTTGAAAATATTTAATGGTATTGTGATCATAATTAAAATTTTGGGGGATACAGTTAATTTTAAAGCAAACATTTGATATGCTCCAGTTCAAAATACCCAAAACATATCTGAATGCGTAAAATCTCTAAGGAGATAAATCAATAAAATTGATATTAAACATTGTTTGCTTAATCTATTTAAGATAAACTGATAAATATAAATTATTATCTCAGACTGATAATTCTATTTATCTTAATTCCAATTGGCGTCTGCCGCCATTTTGAATTAATTTAAATCAACTAAAGATTTTAATTTTCTTTACAGTTGTATAATGTCGCAACGTCGTTTATTCTCAGGAGGAAGTAGGCAAGCGCCAGATCCCTATGATCAATTTTTAGAAGAAAAAGGTTACTACAGGAAGCATACTGCACGGGATGCCTCATGCTTATTCCGTGTTATATCTGAACAAGTAAACTATCCTTTGATCACTAAGTTATCTGATAACAAATACATTGCTTAAACCTTTCGTTTTGTCTATTGGTCGATTTTTAATATTTTTTTTTATTTCAGCTCTACGATACCCAATTGCACCATGAAAAGGTTCGTTCAGATTGTGTTAAATTCATGGCAAAAAATAGCGTTTTGTTTCAAAAGGTAATATAGTAAATAAGATAAATTACATCCAAATCTAATTTAAATATTCTATATAGGATATCGAGAAACCATTCCATTTGTATTTAGAAGAAATGTCACAATTCAAAACATTTGGAACCTTACGAGAATTAAAGGCCTTGGCTTATAGATTTCAGTAAATTATATTTCGAAAATTTTGTTAAAAAAAACTTCTTTTAATTGTTTTCTTTTAATTTAGGCGAAATGTTCTGTTATTTGAACCATTCAACTGTGGCAGCTGGTTTGTCCAGGAATCGGATTTTAATAATTGTTTTTTTGTATTTTTTACACCAGAAAAACATTTTGATTCTATTTTTGATAATTATTATATTGAAGATTTAGCATTTGCACAAGGTATTTCATTATTTACGATACATACAATTTTACACTGAAATAATCATATTTTTTACAAAAAGGTTTGTGTTATGAAGTTTTATACTGTGAAGTGTTTAATCTTCCGGATATTATGTATGCTACTGAACGAATGCTTCATTTCCCAGTTGAAAGTAGCATGAGATTGATAAAAAAATATACTGGTAAAAATAAATATGAAGAAGCTTTTATAACAGATGAAGGGAGAGAATTTATTTTGTCAAGAGCCGACAACACATCATGTATACTTGATAATTATGAACTGTGTCATTTTCATAATAAAGACTTTGCATTATTTGCATCTAATATTCAAACCGAGGTGGATTTGTGCAGAAATATGAGTGATAGGTATCGATTAAATCGGAAGCTTGAATCGCTTCTACCTGATAAACAACTATCCTGTGTGAGACAATTATTAAACGAAGGTATATTATTTAAGTAAATTGATAACATTAAGATTATTACATTTTCTTATGCAGGGATCACTCCATTTCCGTATAAAGTTGCCAAAGGCTTGGATCCTGACATATATCGTAATATTGAATTCGATGCTTGGAGTGATTACAGAAAAATCAAAAGATTTAACAATGCAAATTGCTCACCCTTACAGGTTTGTTACGAAATTTATCGTGCACGGGTAGAAGTAATATTTAAAAAATACATTTTAGATTGGGCATAAATGCCATGTCAGACTAAAATCTTCTGATTCAAGTTTATACAACGGTCACATTCAAGAAATAAGGCCAGATCTTGGCTGCCTTGTTTACATAGAAGAGTTGGGAGAGAAAATGATGGTACCTGCTGGGCGAGTTCTTTGCTCAGACAAACAATTCAAATATGAAAATTCGTATCGTTATAGAAAATACTCTCCAAATATTAAAAAATACAATAATGACGGTAAATTTGATGAAAATATAATATCTTTTCTGATTACTATGTAAAAATGAAATTTAATTTATAGTACCCAGGCGTACTTGTAGAAAAATGAGATGTCTTTCCAATGGTAATGAGGCTCGTTACCGTGGCGGTTATTTATATGGAAATGATATGTCCGATAGGTATATGACGTTGAATGATTTCAATAGCATGAGAAATTTTGTAAGTAAATTAAAAATATACTGTAAGTTTTTAATTATTTAATTTATTTTTTAATTAAGGCACCACCCCCTTATGAATTGATCGCAATGCCGATGGTCCGCGATTCTCCGTCAAAAAAAAATTTAAGTTCTAGAAATGATCACTTAAAAAACTGCAATGAAAAAGCTAATCGTAATAACTCAGAAAGAGCCGATCATCAAAAGGATAATGAAAATGATATGCATTCTGATCTTTATTCCAATGGCGAGTCACCTTTGAGCTTTTATGATCAGGTAAAATTCAATTTTATTTAAATATTAATTAATATTTCAATTTCAAGAACTATTTTTTAAATCTTCTGTTGTCTAAACTATAGAAATATCAAGAAGGGAAATCTTTATTTTAATATTTTTAATCTTTATTTTATTATTTCTTTTTTTTAATATAATATTTTATCTGTTATCTAACAAGCAATATGTCAAAACTAGGAGAATGGGGTGCATACTAGGCTGAACTATCCTTAATGGCGATCGCTTTCAACATTATTCCACGTCATTGCTGTTCTTCCATATTTTCTTTTGTAGATTCCAGCTTATTTTATTATCGGTTGGTTTTCGAAATTTGTATTCTTTGTTTTGGTGTACTCACGTCGGTGCAATTTTGAAACCAGTTTCATGCTCAAAGGGTTGTTCAAGTCAAGCCCGCCTTTCTGTGTGTAGGCAGGTAGATCCCATTTGCGTTAGGACTTGTATTATCAAGTTTGCACATGATACTGCCTTCTATGGTGTAAATTCGCGGACATAGTAATCAGACTTCTCTCAATCTTTGGTGAAGAACTGTTTATCACTTGGCTATCATTTTTATTGTAATCTGTTTCTAGCATTCTGCTATATTTCCTTGATTAGATCAATTATTTTCTTCTAGATTATTTCGCAATGTGGTTTACAGCAAGGGCTTTTGTTAATTTGTCTTTTTTTTTCAATCAAATTTGTTGTGTAGTAGGAATTACAAAATGTGTCAGTCAACAACATGCAACATGTATTCGTAATGAAACTTATGAAAAGGGTTTCAATTAGTGTGAGAAGATAACTATCAACTTTTGGGACATACTGATCAAAGGGGCGCAGGTTCACCATACAACTGCTGACTTTTCTTACTCAGATTTTAAAGTTTGTTTGGAGCATACAGGCTTCGTTCATTAAACCAATATTAATGACATTTTGACAAAAGATTGAGATTTGAATGACAAAGAACTGATTAGTTAATTTTTTATTTATTTAGAGCACTAGATATCATTAATATATTATAATTGTTATTGGTTTAGTTAAAACACACTTTTTTGATATCTATATTTTTATTGCAACCGATCGATTTCGAAAGCTAAGCTTTCATTTTCAAGGATCGTTCTAAACTCAGTTTAGAACGATCCTTGAAAATGAAAGCTTAGCTTTCGAAATCGATCGGTTGTAATAAACATATAGATTAGACTGGTCGTTAAAAACTAAATTTTCCGAGACGCCCCCTAGAAAAATTCTTTGTGGTCAAAAAACCACAATGGCATAATTTTTTTCTTTTTTAAATCAAAAGAACACGTGCCGCAAAATCGTTGAAGTTAATTTTTTGAAAAATTCGTAGATTTTTTCAAATATCTCATAAAATATGCAGATGTCAAAAAAAATCACATAACCATTTTTGTAGGAAATTTAATTCTTTACAAAAAAGGTCCAAGTCATTTTTTCCCGAAAACGTATAGTTCTCATGATATTTTGAAAATGAACTTGTAAGTTTTCGTAATTTTTAAAAAATATAAAAACTAAAGATGACGAAAAACTCCTAATTTTCTTCTTATGCTACAGAATGAAATGTATAAAAAAATAATCGCGACAAAAAAAATCAAAATTAGTACTTTTTCGTCGAAATTTTCATCATTTGGTTTTACGAGTTTCGAAGAATTTCAAGTTTTATTTCAAAATATCATCAGAAATATAGGTTTTAGGAAAAAAATGACTTGGACCTTTTTTGTAGAGAATTAAATTTCCTGCAAAAATGATTTTGTGATTTTTTTTGACATCTGCATATTTTATGAGATATTAACAATTTTATCAAAAAATAAACTTCGATGATTTTGCGGCACGTGTTCTTTTCACTTAAAAAAAAAAAAAATAAAGCCGTTGTGGTTTTTTGACCACAAAGAATTTTTCTGGGGGGCGTCTCCGAAAATTTAGTTTTTAACGACCAGTCTAATATAGATATCAAAAAAGTGTGTTTAACTAAACCAATAACAATTATAACTGATTAGTTTTTGACGATATTGGGATTGTCACAGTTCTGCATTACATTCCATTTATATTGCAACAGTTCTGCATTCCAACTTCCGGTTTGGCACTTCCGGTAAAATACTTAATTACTTTTTCTATTCGTACAACAGAATTTATGTCTGTTGGTTTAATACAGCTTTGTGTTTTACTTCGGTCTGAAAGACCTAAGTATTACATTCATGAGCTCAAAGTAAAATTCTTACCCCTACTTCTTTTTTGACATTTCTCGACGTTTTAGGACATACAAAAAAAATGTATGTCTGTCTGCCGACCGTCCGTCCGTCACAACCGACGAAATCTAGAAAACGGCTGGACGGATTTGAAAATTTTTTTTTCTAAAAATAGGTTTACTCAATGGGAAGAGCCGAAAGGACGATGTGTTCGATAACTGTACCGGAAGTGTGTCAAAAAATCGTCAAGTGTGTCAAAACAAGGAAATTTGCATATTTTTTGCTTAAAAAACTTTCATTTTAAGTGATTACGACCAAAATCGAATTTTGAAAAAAGTTTCAATTTTTGATTTTGTAATAATTTTTGGAATAGTTTTAGAATTTTGAAAAAAGTTTTATTTTATTTAATTTTTACAATATTTTTGGAGTTGTGAAAGAAATATGAATTTGTGATTAATATTTTCTCGAAACGCTAAATGGAGAGGTTTTTGAGTAGTTTGCTGAGTGTATCATCTTTTCACTAAATTATGTTAATTTATGATCTGTTATAATTCTCCGGCAACGTATTGATGTTTCGTGTTAGTTTTGTAATACATATCTAAACAGAGATAAGAAAATATTTGTACTTTAACAAAGAGTTTTGTTTGATATACATCGCTGCCCAAAACTAAAAACCATGTCCTCATAGAAGTTTTTTGCCGAAAACTACAGTAATCCCACCGACTGCGCGGTAGTTCCGTTCCAGAAAAACAGCGCGCAATACAAAACCGCGCAATGTGAACCCTATTTTGTATGAAAATGGAGGGTTTGGTTCCAAATTTTGAAAAAAATGGAAAAAAATTAATTTAAAGTTATAATTAAACAAAAATGAATATATACAGCCTGAAAAACATGTATTACTTCAACAAATCTTAAAAAAGAAAACACTTCATAAGTTAACAGATAAATTAATATAAATATCATTTCAAAAAATAACTTAGATTTACAAAAATTATATCAATAATCTAAATTTGTTTAGAATATTCTACCTTAACTGGCTTGAAATTTTATTTGATCTATATTGAACGTTCCAGACACACAGTTAAAAACAAACTGAATATGTAATGCAAATTGCCACATATATGGGTCATTCTTTTACAAACCGAACATCTTTCTGACCGACACATTTTTGATTTGGCTTAAATTTTAGGGCTTTTATATAGAAAAATTTCCAAATTCCCATTTCCCAAGAAAAGAAAGATATACGTGCTCGAAAATTTTTTTGGGTTGGAAAATGCAGTGGTTCTAAATTTCGAGGATTTCGTGATTTTTGGCTTGAAGACTTATTTTCAAAGATTCATAACTTCGGTTCTGGTAATGATAGATATTTTTTCTGTTTTATTTTAAAGCTAAAAGATGAACTTTAAAAAAAAATTGTTATCTACAAAAATTATTAACAAATTCCTATGTGTAAACAGTTTAGCAATAAGTCAGACACTTTCTCTCTGACACCTGCAATTTTGCTCTCTCGTGTACGAGTAGCATTAGAAATAAATCAATTTATCGAGCGCGAAAAGATAAAAATTCCATAAATTTTTGTTGTCCCGCGCTGGATAAATTAATATATTTCTAACAGTAAAACTAATTTCTCCCTTAGTTAAAAATACGTTTTTCTTGAAAATTGAACGTAGAATACGTAGGGCAATCACTAAAAATCAATTTTAACATTTTATTTGTTTATAACAATAGGAATTTGCTAATAATTTTTATTTTGTTTATAACATATTTTTTTATTAAAATTCCATCTCTTAACTTTAAAATAAAATAAAACAAAAGCTTCTATGATTAATAGAACCGAAGTGAAAAATAAGTCGTCAAACCATAAATCACGAAGTTTAGATCGCCTCTATTTTCCAAAAAAAAAATCCTCGAACACGTATATTTTTTTGATATCATACCAGCAAAAAAATTTTAAGCCAAATCACAAATCCGTCGGTCAGATTTTGTGCAAATCTGTTCGATTTGTAAAAGAATGACCCATGTGGGAAATTTAATTTTTTTTCCATTTTAATTTTACGAAATTCACCTATATAATCTAAAAAAAAATTTAAAACGTCGCGCAGTGTGAAATTTTAACCGCGCAGTGCGAAAATTAGTATTCAAAACTCATCTCGCGCAGTGGAAAACGCGCAGTTAAAACCCGCGCAGTCGGAGGGATTACTGTATATTAAAATCCTTAACCCAGACCGAAGTCTTGATATCTCAGAGCTGTGAGATTTCAGCCCCTCCATATTTTTATAATTAAAACTACGCGGAAGCTATAATATCGGTTAGACATATGGATGTTCTAGTTTGAAAACTTTCATATATTTTTTTGTTGCTAAAGTTGAATAACTCGTTTTTTTCGTCGTTAGGTTTTTTTTTAGGGCATTATTAATATCTTAACCTTAATCAAATTGTTTTCCAACACTTGAACAGGCATGAACATATAACTCAATTGAAGAAACATGGATTTTTAAATTAACTCACACACTTGTAGTGTTTTGTTATTACAAAGCCAAGTAGAAAATAAAATTAAATTTGAAAGGAATATCTGTTTAGTGTGAGCATCATTGCGTGGTAACAACGCGTGTTGCTTCGATGACATATATTTCACGGCAAGTTTCGTTCCATGCAAAGACCTGATGAATCAATATTTGATATTTGAATGATAAGATCTCCTGTTAGAATGATAGGAAAACTTTTTAAAAATTTGTAGGAAAAAAATAAACCTGGTGATGCACTGTCTCAATTATTAAAGCCCACATAAAAACTTATTTATTTTACTGCCTTATATCAGTCACCGTATCAAATAAATTAAAAAATTATTACTTACCTTCGATTCACGAATGAATTCCAGCGATTTTCCAATTTTCTAAATATATTCTGTAAATACGGCTCGAAGGATTACTCGTCAATAGCTCAATCGATACTTCAAAAATATACAAATGATTCATCAAAACTAAATTACTTTATTTTAATTTCCAATTCCAGCATGGAGAGAGAGATCACTTTTTATTGGTTTGTAATTTTCTTTAAATTTTTGATCTACGGGTGTGACAACCCTGCGTACTCCAGTCTATTGGCATATGAGTTAACGTGAGATATCACATACCACTGGCAATAGCAGTGAGATATCACCCGCCAAGATGATATCTTAGGGGTGATGGCGGTTGAAATGTATTCAGTCAACGGTAGCACCCTCAATCTTAGCGTGGAATATTCCTTGATAATGGGATATCATTGCTTGCTCAATGAAAAGAGGCTTCATATAACCCAATATCTGAGCTTTAATCATTGAAGAAGACAGTGCGTCACAGGGATATGTACCACTAGCTAGATTATTGGCAAACCTATTTTACTTGTTTCTGCAAATTTTTAAAACAAATTTGCTTTTTACTTTTGTTTTATTTTTTTTTTCTATCCTATCATGAAATAGTAACCTATGCATATGTTATATGTGATAGGATTAATTGTTTATTTATCCATTCTTTAACAAAATTTATAAAAAAAAAACTAAAACAAAAGATTTGTGCTCATCAATACCTTAGAACGCATGTTGTTATGGATCCTTAGTTTTAAAAGATTTTTATGTGTTGTGACACATGTTGTAATTCCTACTACACAACACATTTGATTTAAAAAATGTTATTATGAAGTCAGCTTCTTAATAATAATTATTACCTCCTTTAAAAAGTCCAACTCTTCCAGATAAAATTTGGACTAAATGTTCAGACATAATTATGGTTTTTGTAGCTAAATCATTCAGTAAATATCGCGGTTAATTTAAATAATCTATTTGACTTAGTTTGTTTTTTTCTGAGAGTTTACAATGAATTTTTTTTTTTGTGGCGTCCATGCTCCATGTAGGAGCGTTGCCAGGCTAATATTATAGCGTTGCCAGTTTCCAATATTCACCACGATCATTCGCAACAGCGACATAATTTCTATGACAGCCGATTTTTTTAAGGTCATTTATTACGTCCGTCTCCCATTGCAGTCGTGGTCTACCTCTAGTCGTGGTGGCCCATGTTGTTGTTGTTGTAGCGACGTGTTTGGTGCTAACCCTCCGGCTCCATGTCCAGGTTCAGGAACTCTGCTACTGCCCTTGGGCGGTGCCACAAATCTTCCTTCGTCAAGTTTGTAAAATTTTCAGACTTCTCAAGATGGACGGGTCTACGCCCCAGAAGTACTCGGAACCCGATTCCGACCAAGGACCATCACAACAATTTCGACGAAAGGTGCAAATCCGTCGTGGTCGCCCATTCCCTGGGGTACTAACGTGCATTTTTTTTTAATCATTCCAGACTGAATCGGCTCGTAGAACATGCCCAAACCAAGCAATCCTATTGGAACGGATACAACCTATTATATCAGGACCCTCAAGAAGGTCTCTGATCTCACAGTTATATTGCGTTCTGTACTCTCCATCGTCTGTCTTAAGTGGACTAAAAATGTAGCGACGCTCAAATACAGATAAATGTGATGCGTCATTTTGTGTAAGGGTCCATGTGTGTGACCCATACATCACCACCGGTCTAATCAACTTCTTGTATAACTTGAGTTTGGTGTTAGTTGATACATACGGTGATCCAAGGAGAGGCTTAATTGAGTAGAAAGTTCGATTACCTGCAGCGATTCGAGCTTTTATATCCTGTAAGTATGCTGTTTGAGTCAAGCATTGATCGCAAATATTTAAAGGATTCAACTCCCTTAATTCGTTCATCGCCGCACATCAAATCTTTCTTCTCAGCCCCTCTCTTGAAACATTCATGTTTGGTTTTATCGTAGTTAATTTGAAGACGAATCTTTCTAGCACCACTCTCAAGCGAATGTCATAGTAAAAAAATGCAAAGGGATTTCTTTGTGCGTGCATCGTACAAATGGAATGCTTTCCCCGAATCAATAGTCTCGAGTGCCTTCAATCCACAAAGATTTAAAAAAAGCGTCCACTTACACCTGAAAACGCACCTGATTTACCTACAACACAACACTTTATTGATATATTTTGTTTGTTTTAATAAAAGGTGCTGTTTACTGGTAATGGCCAGTGGTATGTGATTTCTCAGGTTAGTCCCAATAGCTAGCTAAAGGACTATAGTTCGACTAGAGTACGCTAGTTAGTGAAACCCGTTAACTAAAAATCAAATCACAAATCAAGGAAAACTGATACCCCATGCGGCTATCAACGTTTTATCACCTTCCAATGGTAATATACCGTGTTTGTTTATAAATAAATGAATTGTGTAAAAAAATGAATTCGCAATACTGAAACACGGAAACTTATAGTGAATTCTTTTCTACATGTTCGGTACAAGTTCCAACACAGAATTAACGAAATTTGTATTCTTTTGTAAAAAAGGCAATAAAAAAAAACAAATTTGGATAATTCGGAGTCGGAACTTGTACCGAACAAGTAGAAAAGAATTCACTATTAGAAATTTTAATCATTCGAATTCGTATTCTGACCTTTTTGTCCTACAAATAATTTGAATAAGTCATTAAGATTAAGTGATAAGACTAACATATAACCTAATAAGGTCATAAATTACGAAACAGTCTTGATTTTAATGAGATCATACTTATTAAAGGCCGTACTTTTGTTTTTTATAAACATATATAGGTATCATTATCCGAAGCGAATTTCATTACAGTTTTCTAAACGTAGGTCCCACATGAAAATAGTAATAGTGTTAGAATAGATTTTTTCTACTTCTACGAAAATGTCATTTTAATATATAGTAAAACCTATGTGAAAAGAAAACTTTTTCTAATGCCCGATTTATAGTCGGTAACGTTAACTTAACGTTAACTTTAACTTAACGTTAACTTCAACTTAACCGTAACTTAAGACGCTACAAAATTTTGATTTATAGTCGGTAAGAAATTACGTATTCTTTGACGTTTGATTTGATATTAATTTTGGTTTTGTAATCTATTTTATAAATCAATCAATTCTTTAAAAGTAACAAACTGATTTTAAAATCAAAATTTAAAATAATAAAATTCGATTTGATACAAAATTTAAAAATTTCATTTTTATATTAATTTCATGCTGATATTTGGCTATAAAGTTGCTCTTTTTATATCCTTTGCATTTTTTAAAATATAAAATTTTATTTTTATGGACACTTGCAATTAAATATTAGTTTTCTTCAGTTTTTTTACTAAACGTCAAAAAATCCTTAACAAAATCTTTAAGATAGAATGAAATGAACTTTACGTTAAGTTAACGTTAAGTTTGCGTTAACGACTATAAATGATCTAGTGCATTTTCATACATTTGTACTTTACGTTAATTTAACGTTAAGTTAAAGTTAACGACTATAAATCTGGCATAAGTAGTGACTGAAAATGTTTTCAGTCACTAGGACTGAAAGTAAATAAGTTTCGGTGGTCGCCTACAGGTGGAGGTTATTTAAAGGATTGAATATTTGAGATTGAATTTGATTTACTGTTTCTGTTGTTGTTTCGGTTGCTGTGTTTATTTCTGTCAATCCTAGTGTTCGGTCGAGACAACGTGATAAAAAAAATCATGATTTTTCGAAGTACTATTTATCACGAAAAAAATCAGATTTTTTTGCTGGTTTTAAATGTTAAAATGTTTTGAATTTAGGTGACAATAAAAATATTTTATTTTTGGTTGTTAACGCTTTTGGTTTTGTTTTGTTTATGCTTACATTTTTGTGATAATTCTTTTCTTGATAAAATTGATTTGTGGTTTTCGGGCAAAATTTTTCTTTTGTGTTAAAATTGATTGAATAAAAGTGATCTATAAAGGTTGACGTATAACTCCATCTTTTTATCTTTTGATTGTTCGGTCCGGTTTGACATAATATTCAATGAAGTGAAGCTAGAAGAAAAAAATTTGACGTAAAATATCGTGATATTTATTATGATATTGCACGACCAAACACTACCAATATCGCAGTATTTTGAAGGGATTGAATATTTTGAATATTTTGATCGAATTGAATCGAAACTAATCATTATATCAATTGTGTGTAATTAATTAATTAAACTAATAATAAGGTTGTTTTTTTTTCTATATCGGAGCGATAAAATAAAATTTGTATCAGATATATCGTATCCTCCCGCTAAACATGGTGAATCGTTTACGAACCGTTTACGAACCGCATTGCTCGTTTACGGTTCGTAAACGATTCACCATGTTTAGCGGGCTCCGATAATTAACTGTCAGATATAATAGTACATTATTTAATTAGGAGCGAAAGTGATACTTTTTGTGTTGAGTCTATAGTTTGACGGCCGACCGCAGGGAGGCCGACAATTATAGACGAAACACAAAAAGTCACTTTAGCTCCTTAATTCGGAGCACTATTTTTTCGGCAAACGTTTAAATTTTTTATAAATATGAAATTAATACACCAATCTTTTTATAAATATAAATTTGTATCGTCATAATTACTTCCAAAAAAGAGAAAAACATTTAAATTTGTATGAATAAAATAAAAACATTTAAATTTGTATGAATATCAAAGCAGCCTTTTCAAAATTTCATAATATGAGAATCAACTTATTTTTTGTTGTCATGGTTATACAATATGTTTGAAAAAATAACAAACTAACAAATAACAAATGCTACTTTACAGCCTCCGTAATATAAAATAAAAATGGCGTTACTTTTGCTGTCGCTAGATGTTACTTTTGTTGTCAGGCTAAAAAGTAAGACTTTAGCTAACTCCCTAGCGGCAGTAAAGTTAAAATTTACAGCCGTTTGCCTAAAAAATATATTCTCTAAGTTCTTTCCGCCAAAAAAAAATAAAAAAAATTTATTAAATAAATAAATAAATTTTATTAAAAAATTTATTTTTATTTGTTTTTAATTGAAACTTTACCTACAATTTTTTAAATTTATACTTTAAACGATGACTTTCAGTCGGTAAAAAAAATATCGGTAATATCTATAAAAGTTTTTAGAGAAAATATATGAACTATTTTCATTATTCATATTGTCAAATTCATCTACTAAAAACTTACAAAACGACATATCTAAATTTGACTGTGTAAAAAATAAACAAGATTGTATTTATATATAGGGCGATTTTTCGGTTCCGGTGTTTACCGCAATGGCGCTGCAAAAAGGGGATAAGAGAAAAAATTCAAAAAATTTTATATGGGATTCCATACAAAACACAGCTTGAATAGTTTTGAAAATTATCTATGAAATTTCTTATTTTACTACAATTAAATAATTTAAATTTGTTTATGAACTAATATTGACTATATATTAAGCGTAATATATAAAATATTTGATTTTCTTCTGTCCGTAAAACAAATACGAAAAAAGGTTAAATTTTTCATACAACTTTGTATGGGAAATTTTGGCAGTTTTTATGTTTCTTTTTTGAGCGACTTAAGAATGATATTTTATATATTACAATTAAAATATAGTCAATAATACTCCATAAGCAAATTAAAATTGTTCAATTGTGGTAAAATGAGAAATTTCATAAATAATTTTTAAAAATATTCAAGTTGTGTTTTGTATGGAATCCCATATAAAATTTTTGTGATTTTTTCTCTTATCCCCTTTTTGCAGCGCCATTGCGGTAAACACCGGAACAGAAAAATCGCCCTATAGCATTGTTACCAGTGTAAAATAATGTTATTATAGGGCGATTTTTCTGTTCCGGTGTCTACCGCAATGGCGCTGCAAAAAGGGGATAAGAGAAAATATCACAAAAATTTTATATGGAATTCCATACAAAACACAATTTGAATAATTTAAAAGTTATCTATGAAATTTCTCATTTTACTACAATTACCCAATTTAAATTTGTTTATGAAGTATTATTGATAATATATTAAGCATAATATATAAAATATTTTCTTTTCTTCTGTCCGTAAAACAAATACGAAAATAGTTTAAATTTTTCATACAACTTTGTATGGGAAATTTAGGCAATTTTTATGTTTCTTTTTTGAGCGACTTAAGAATGATATTTTATATATTACAATTAAAACATAGTCAATAATACTCCATAAGCAAATTAAAATTGTTCAATTGTGGTAAAATGAGAAATTTCATAAATAATTTTTAAAATTATTCAAGTTGTGTTTTGTATGAAATCCTATATAAAAGTTTTTGAATTTATTCTCTTATCCCCTTTTTGCAGCGCCATTGCGGTAAACACCAGAACAGAAAAATCGCCCTATAGGGGCTTTAAAAATTATCTATAAAATTTCTCATTTTACCACAATTGAACAGTTTTAATTTGCTTATGGAGTATTATTGACTATATTTTAAGCGTAATATACAAAATATTATTCTTAGAATATACAAAATATTATTCTTAGGTCGCTCAAAAAAGAAACATAAAAATTGCCATAATTTCCCATACAAAGTTGTATGAAAAATTTAACCTATTTTCGTATTTGTTTTACAGACAGAAGAAAAGAAAATATTTTATATATTATGCTTAATATATTGTCAATAATACTTCATAAACAAATTTAAATTATTTAATTGTAGTAAAATGAGAAATTTCATAGATAATTTTTAAAATTATTCAAATTGTGTTTTGTATGGAATTCCATATAAAATTTTTGTGATTTTTTATCTTATCCCCTTTTTGCAGCGCCATTGCGGTAAACACAGCCTGTTATTATTCCATCTGTAAGCGAACACAATAATAACATTATTTTAACAAACCGTTCAGTCACGCTAAAAGAGACGTTTTCACCACTTGTATAAAAATCTACTATTTTCATTGGATTGTTTTTTTAGTAACAAATTTATCAAAATTTATCAAAACTAGCATAAAATAATATTTACAAGCAATTTGTTATTTGTTGTACATAACGAATATTGTTATATCCTCATTTGCATTTGTTGATTATTAAATAAATATATCTGTAAGCGAACACAATAATAACATTATTTTAAACTGGTAAAAATGCTATATATAAATACAATCTTGTTTATTTTTTACACAGTCAAATTTAGATATGTCGTTTTGTAAGTTTTTAGTAGATGAATTTGTAAATATTATCATTTATATTTACAAGTGTAGAAAAAATAGCGTTTTCTACGCGTGGTAAAAACGTTTTTGCGTTCCTGAGCTTATTCCACTCGACACTATCGCGTCTCGTGGACAAACCGCTCAGTCACGCAAAAAGAGACGTTTTCACCATTTGTATAAAAATCTACTATTTTCATTGGATGTTTTTTAGTAACAAATTTATCAAAACTAGCATAAAATAATATTTACAAGCAATTTGTTATTTGTTGTACATAACGAATATTGCTATATCCTCATTTGCATTTGTTGATTATTAAATAAATATATTATTCAGAAATATTCAGTTTATTAAATAGTTCTGTCTTTAACAATTCAATATTTATTTTAAAATGATTTGTTTTCAATAAAAACAAAAGTTAGTAACATTACTTTTAATTAAATTAATTTTAATATTAATTTTAATTTTAATTAAATTTTATTTTCATCGATAATGGTATTACAAAAATATAAATTAAAAATAATTTATTTCACACAATGCATTTCAATATGTTTACATATCATTATCAAGTATACACTTGATAATGATATGTAAACATATTGAAATGCATTTTGTTATGAAATAAATTATTTTTAGTTTATATTTTTGTAATACCATTATCGGTGAAAATAAAATTTAATTAAAATTATTAATTCAATAAAATACATCACAATACTTTCCTCTCAAATTACTGCGTACCAAATCTTTTGGGAGGTCTTCTAATTCGCTTTGGTCGAGCTTCATCAGCATGAACTTCAATTGGCACAAGATTTTCGTTCTCAATTTTTTCGAGATCCAATGGATTATTATTGAATTCTTCATTGTTTCACTTATATTCCTCAGATGAAAAGTTCCTTTTAGAAATTTTGATATCTGATGGTATCTCCTTACTCTCTGCAATTTTCCCTTGACTAGATTTAGAAGGAAAACTTTGTAATTGGTTCAAATGTCTCTTAACACTTCTTTTATTCTCCAACTCAATAATATATGTTTATCTTCCAACTTTTCTCAACACCGTCCCCTTAATCCAACCTTTTTTATTTGGATCAGTATAATCTCGTGATAATGCTGTCACCTTTTTGAAATATAATTTTTCTTTTAATGCGAATATTTACATCATTCATTATCATATCCTTATTTGGCATTATTAAATCTAAACGTGTTCTCTCTCATTGATTGACTTATTAACCATTAATTCTGCCGGGCTTTTTTTGTAGTCGAATGCTCCACATTTCTATATGTTGATAAATATCTTGCCATTGTTCGATTCATTTCGTCATCAGAACATGTCGAATTCAAAATGCTTTTTTTAATCCCCAACTTAAAATTCTTTACAGCATTTTCAGCCAATCCATTTGATTGTGAATGTCCTGGTGGCGATGTTATATGTATAATTCCAGGATTTAATATAAATATTTTAAATTTTTTTGATGTGAATACAGAACCATTATCTGTCACCAAAGATTCAGGCAATCCATATCTAGCAAACGTCTCATATAATTTATTAATTGTTTCTGAAGTGATCATGTTTTTCATATTAAATACCTCTACCCATACAGTTCGGACAAAGAAGTCTTTCTGCGATCTGCCAGTATGACCGCGTGATCTCGACCGTTTCACTGGTTGCGGTAGCTGATTGCCGAGTGGAACGGGGCTAAGAATAAGCTTGAGGCATGATGCCGCTCATTTCATCTGAGCACCGTTGATGACGATATTTGTAAAAAACAACGAGGTCAGCAACAGTGCGACAATGTTGTAGGGAATCAAGTTTTTATGTCAAAGCTCGATCACCCACAATTCGTATAGCCTGCGTTTGAACAGAGTCCAAGAGTCCACCCCAAACTTGACAACAGTACTCCATACAGGGACGAATATAGGACTTATAAACATGGAGCAATTGGTATGGAGTGGAAATTTTTTTGCATCTATTTAGGAGGCCGAGTTTTTTAGACGCGCTTTTTGCCATCGCCATTACATGATCGTTCCAGAGTAGGTCATTTGAAACTGTGACACCCAATAAACGAATGTTTTTACATCCACCTATTGGTTCATCACACATACTGAATAAAATATCTTTGGGGAACTCGGTCTTTGATCTGGAAACAATCAACAGCTGTGTTTTGGTAGAGTTGAAATTGACCAGGTTATGGTCACCCTAATCGGCGACTTTTTTTAGGTCTTTATTCACGTTTATGGCAGCGTCTCTCCGGGCGGGATTAATTCGTTCGTGCATTTTACCTTTTGAAGGAAGGGGCTCGAACGACTTGTGCAGAGTACTATTCATCTCCAAAACTATTTATTGGGTTGCTGGTATACACTGCAATACATTTTTCTTTTAGTCCAATATTCATTTTTAAAATTTTCGCCAACATTTTTTTGTAACTCATAGCTTTCCTTTCCTTTTGATCATACTTATTTTCTTCCGTTTTTGTTTTCATATAATTAATATTTCTGTAGGTGGGAGGTAAACTAAACCAAGTCACATTTTAAAATTTTACAGGAAAGCCAAAAAACTGTTTGAAAATCACAAACCCTGCTATATCTCTATTAACTGCTTCCCTTACCCCGAAAATTTTTTTTACTTTAATTTTTTTTTAATTTCCATGATATCCTTAATTAAATTACGTCATATTATGCAACGGTTATTTGTTAAAAAGGACTTTGTGTGCTTTACCTCACAATGATGGATCTTAGTATTCCCAAGTCCCTTGAAACATACAGCACCAAGTCCAAGACAATTGTACATAAAAGGTGTTTCCAAAAATAATGTTAAAGGCTTTTTAATAAACTTTGCTCCAAAATATATTATTAACAATGTAAGTTTAACGTTAAAAATTGTTTATATTTTTTTAAGAAACTAAAAGAAAGACGTTAAAACCTAAAGACACATTGACTAAGTGGACTTGGTGTTATTTACCTCTAAATTCATTGTTGTCGTCTACATTATAATACACTATTTAGTCATAAACAGAACTATGTACACTTGATGTTCTTTACCTCTTAAACATTTGGACTTGGTGTCAAATTTTGTTCACTTGACGTTCTTTACCTCTAAGGGCTTGGGACTTGGTGTCATTTTCAATTGTTCTATCTCGAAAACTACACTAGTTAGGACTCAGTGCTATTAACCTCTCGGCAGAGAACAAAATCCTGATTCTAACAGTATAAAAAAACGTATTTTGAAAAAAAAATGTGACTTGGTGTAGTTTACCTCCCACCTATAGATTTGTATTTCGATTAATTACCTTCATAGTTTCTTTCTTTATTGCAATATTTACTGCCTTTTCAAACGTTAATGTTTCGTCTTCTTCCATTATGCGTTCTAATATCCCTATGTCACTCAAACCACATACAAATTGGTCTCTTAATATATTGGGAAGATCATTATGGAATTTACAATTTTTCGCTGCATTTTTGATTCTACTAATCCAATCATTTATCAGTTCACCCTCCATTTGTTTTAGTTTGTAAAAGGCAATTCTTTCTCTATATATCGCAACTGGTTTACTATAATGATTATTTATTATTTCACAAATCTCCGTATATTTCTTCTGTTCAATCTTATCCGGAAATGACATTAATTATGTTTTAAATACGTTTGTCGACAATTTGTTTAATGAAAACGATGATTTTTTTTTATCATCTTTAATTTCTTTATTTAAAAAAAAAATGTCGATTTTTGCTTGATCCCATTCAATTATTTTTGAATTAAATTCCATAATATTATGTACTATCTTCCATTGTATTTACTTTTCTAATTTTTATCCTCGTCGCCAAATGTTATATCCTCATTTTCATTTGTTGATTATTAAATAAATATATTATTCAGAAATATTCAGTTTATTAAATAATTCTGTCTTTAACAATTCAATATCTATTTTATAATGATTTGTTTTTAATAAAAAAAGTAACATAACTTGCTTGGATATACAAATAATAATACAGATTACTTGTGGATATCAACTTCAATAAAATACATTACCAATATAAACATCTGTTGAGTGGAAAAATGGTTGGTAGGTAGCATGCTGGACTTCGAACTTGGATGACCCGAGTTCGTATCCCATTTCGTGTTGCATATAAACCCTTTCCAAATTATAAGCATGGTGATAGCTACAACACAGTAGTATTAAAGGTTTGTCTACCTGAAATTGTATTTTTCACAATAGCTTTATACCGCTCCCCAAACAAACATAATCCCAATTTTTTTTAATCTCCTAACTAATGTCGACGAAATTAGTGCAAAATTTCCTAATTGCGGGGTTATCGTTACCGGTGACTTCAACTTCCACAACAAATCATGGTTAGAATTTCTAAGACGACCGACGACAACAACAATGGAAGGCCGCCAGAAATAGTAGCCGTATCACAGAATCTGACGCAGATTGTAAAAAGCCGAACTTTTACTCCTCTTAATGGTGGTGATAAAAGTTTTCTTCTAGATCTCTATCACACATCTATGCCAAATATTACGATTGTCAATGTTGATAAGGGTAGTATTGGAAATTCTGACCACTATTTAATCACATCAGTTATCAAAACTTATTTATGTACTAAAAACTAGAGTTCCCAAACCCCGTAAAATATTTTACTTTTTTCAAAAATGGATACCAATGGTCTCCGAAATTTTTTTCGAAGTTTCCCTTTTATTCGCCATTGTTTTCATACAGGCCATATAAATGTTTCTGCCCAAAACTTTACTGAAACAATTCAATTCGGCATCATTAAATTCGTTCCCTTCTCAATAATGAAGTCCCAACAAAAATATTTGTTTTCAAAGGCAACCAAATTGGTCCTTAGAAACAAACTTAGATTGTTTAATATTTTGATCCATAACAAACACGTCTTAAATCGTTCCCAATATCTAAAGGCCTACAAAATATTAAACCAGATAATCGAAAACGATAAAACAGAAATCGTCAGAGCGAAAGCGGCAAAACTCAACTATGTCCATTTCTGACAAAAGTTTTTACAGTGCCATTGATACTTAAAATCTGGTACCAGGTACTATTCCTCCTTCTATTCCTTCTACGGTGATTTGATCGTCACTGACCCCGCAAGATAAGCCACATTGTTCGCGATACGCTTTGCTTTGAACTCAACCGTTTTGGAAACTCCTGAAGAAATACCCCAAAATCAAATCCAGTCTTCAGGAGTTAATATGAAAGATCTTCATTCCAAACCCAAAATTGCTGAAAAACTTTTAAGGGGTTTAAATATCAACAAACCCCCCGGCCTGGAGAACATTCCTCCTATTATTCTAAAAGCATTTTCAAAAGAACTTGCACCTACTCTTACCAAAATTTTCTACAAATCCTATAAATCTGGTCCTTCCTAATTTTTCCTTCGTGCTGGAAGTTGACGAATGTCCAGCCTGTCCCTTAAACAAAGAACAAAATGTGATATTTCTAATTATAAACCAATAACCTTACTCCCAATTCTATCTAAAATTTACAAGCTTTATATTAATACATATCAAAATTTTTGGAAGACAACCTTTTAATATCTAATAGCCAATACGGTTTTAGAAACAAATGATCAACAACCGATCTATTAAACTATGTAGCCCATATTTGGAACAGCATTCTTGAAAAAGGTGGTGAAATATACGTTATCGCATTAGACATCTCAAATGCATTTGATCGAATCTGGCATGCCACTCTGATCAATAAGCTCGTTGCGCACGATTTTCACCCGGCAGTTTTAAAGCTGCTTCAAAATTTTCTCACCAATCGATACATTTCGGTATCCATCAATGGCTCAGTTTTATCCCTCACTATATTTTTGATCAAGTAACTTTTGAAATCACCAGTAACCCAATAAATAGTTTTGCAGACGATAGTACATTCCACAAGTCATTCGTTCTCTACCTTTAAACTATAAAACCTTTAAAAATAAAAAGTAAGACTTTAGCTAACTCCCTAGCGGCAGTAAAGTTAAAATTTACAGCCGTTTGCCTAAAAAATATATTCTCTAAGTTCTTTCCGCCAAAAAAAAATAAAAAAAATTTATTAAATAAATAAATAAATTTTATTAAAAAATTTATTTTTATTTGTTTTTAATTGAAACTTTACCTACAATTTTTTAAATTTATACTTTAAACGATGACTTTCAGTCGGTAAAAAAAATATCGGTAATATCTATAAAAGTTTTTAGAGAAAATATATGAACTATTTTCATTATTCATATTGTCAAATTCATCTACTAAAAACTTACAAAACGACATATCTAAATTTGACTGTGTAAAAAATAAACAAGATTGTATTTATATATAGGGCGATTTTTCGGTTCCGGTGTTTACCGCAATGGCGCTGCAAAAAGGGGATAAGAGAAAAAATTCAAAAAATTTTATATGGGATTCCATACAAAACACAGCTTGAATAGTTTTGAAAATTATCTATGAAATTTCTTATTTTACTACAATTAAATAATTTAAATTTGTTTATGAACTAATATTGACTATATATTAAGCGTAATATATAAAATATTTGATTTTCTTCTGTCCGTAAAACAAATACGAAAAAAGGTTAAATTTTTCATACAACTTTGTATGGGAAATTTTGGCAGTTTTTATGTTTCTTTTTTGAGCGACTTAAGAATGATATTTTATATATTACAATTAAAATATAGTCAATAATACTCCATAAGCAAATTAAAATTGTTCAATTGTGGTAAAATGAGAAATTTCATAAATAATTTTTAAAAATATTCAAGTTGTGTTTTGTATGGAATCCCATATAAAATTTTTGTGATTTTTTCTCTTATCCCCTTTTTGCAGCGCCATTGCGGTAAACACCGGAACAGAAAAATCGCCCTATAGCATTGTTACCAGTGTAAAATAATGTTATTATAGGGCGATTTTTCTGTTCCGGTGTCTACCGCAATGGCGCTGCAAAAAGGGGATAAGAGAAAATATCACAAAAATTTTATATGGAATTCCATACAAAACACAATTTGAATAATTTAAAAGTTATCTATGAAATTTCTCATTTTACTACAATTACCCAATTTAAATTTGTTTATGAAGTATTATTGATAATATATTAAGCATAATATATAAAATATTTTCTTTTCTTCTGTCCGTAAAACAAATACGAAAATAGTTTAAATTTTTCATACAACTTTGTATGGGAAATTTAGGCAATTTTTATGTTTCTTTTTTGAGCGACTTAAGAATGATATTTTATATATTACAATTAAAACATAGTCAATAATACTCCATAAGCAAATTAAAATTGTTCAATTGTGGTAAAATGAGAAATTTCATAAATAATTTTTAAAATTATTCAAGTTGTGTTTTGTATGAAATCCTATATAAAAGTTTTTGAATTTATTCTCTTATCCCCTTTTTGCAGCGCCATTGCGGTAAACACCAGAACAGAAAAATCGCCCTATAGGGGCTTTAAAAATTATCTATAAAATTTCTCATTTTACCACAATTGAACAGTTTTAATTTGCTTATGGAGTATTATTGACTATATTTTAAGCGTAATATACAAAATATTATTCTTAGAATATACAAAATATTATTCTTAGGTCGCTCAAAAAAGAAACATAAAAATTGCCATAATTTCCCATACAAAGTTGTATGAAAAATTTAACCTATTTTCGTATTTGTTTTACAGACAGAAGAAAAGAAAATATTTTATATATTATGCTTAATATATTGTCAATAATACTTCATAAACAAATTTAAATTATTTAATTGTAGTAAAATGAGAAATTTCATAGATAATTTTTAAAATTATTCAAATTGTGTTTTGTATGGAATTCCATATAAAATTTTTGTGATTTTTTATCTTATCCCCTTTTTGCAGCGCCATTGCGGTAAACACAGCCTGTTATTATTCCATCTGTAAGCGAACACAATAATAACATTATTTTAACAAACCGTTCAGTCACGCTAAAAGAGACGTTTTCACCACTTGTATAAAAATCTACTATTTTCATTGGATTGTTTTTTTAGTAACAAATTTATCAAAATTTATCAAAACTAGCATAAAATAATATTTACAAGCAATTTGTTATTTGTTGTACATAACGAATATTGTTATATCCTCATTTGCATTTGTTGATTATTAAATAAATATATCTGTAAGCGAACACAATAATAACATTATTTTAAACTGGTAAAAATGCTATATATAAATACAATCTTGTTTATTTTTTACACAGTCAAATTTAGATATGTCGTTTTGTAAGTTTTTAGTAGATGAATTTGTAAATATTATCATTTATATTTACAAGTGTAGAAAAAATAGCGTTTTCTACGCGTGGTAAAAACGTTTTTGCGTTCCTGAGCTTATTCCACTCGACACTATCGCGTCTCGTGGACAAACCGCTCAGTCACGCAAAAAGAGACGTTTTCACCATTTGTATAAAAATCTACTATTTTCATTGGATGTTTTTTAGTAACAAATTTATCAAAACTAGCATAAAATAATATTTACAAGCAATTTGTTATTTGTTGTACATAACGAATATTGCTATATCCTCATTTGCATTTGTTGATTATTAAATAAATATATTATTCAGAAATATTCAGTTTATTAAATAGTTCTGTCTTTAACAATTCAATATTTATTTTAAAATGATTTGTTTTCAATAAAAACAAAAGTTAGTAACATTACTTTTAATTAAATTAATTTTAATATTAATTTTAATTTTAATTAAATTTTATTTTCATCGATAATGGTATTACAAAAATATAAATTAAAAATAATTTATTTCACACAATGCATTTCAATATGTTTACATATCATTATCAAGTATACACTTGATAATGATATGTAAACATATTGAAATGCATTTTGTTATGAAATAAATTATTTTTAGTTTATATTTTTGTAATACCATTATCGGTGAAAATAAAATTTAATTAAAATTATTAATTCAATAAAATACATCACAATACTTTCCTCTCAAATTACTGCGTACCAAATCTTTTGGGAGGTCTTCTAATTCGCTTTGGTCGAGCTTCATCAGCATGAACTTCAATTGGCACAAGATTTTCGTTCTCAATTTTTTCGAGATCCAATGGATTATTATTGAATTCTTCATTGTTTCACTTATATTCCTCAGATGAAAAGTTCCTTTTAGAAATTTTGATATCTGATGGTATCTCCTTACTCTCTGCAATTTTCCCTTGACTAGATTTAGAAGGAAAACTTTGTAATTGGTTCAAATGTCTCTTAACACTTCTTTTATTCTCCAACTCAATAATATATGTTTATCTTCCAACTTTTCTCAACACCGTCCCCTTAATCCAACCTTTTTTATTTGGATCAGTATAATCTCGTGATAATGCTGTCACCTTTTTGAAATATAATTTTTCTTTTAATGCGAATATTTACATCATTCATTATAATATCCTTATTTGGCATTATTAAATCTAAACGTGTTCTCTCTCATTGATTGACTTATTAACCATTAATTCTGCCGGGCTTTTTTTGTAGTCGAATGCTCCACATTTCTATATGTTGATAAATATCTTGCCATTGTTCGATTCATTTCGTCATCAGAACATGTCGAATTCAAAATGCTTTTTTTAATCCCCAACTTAAAATTCTTTACAGCATTTTCAGCCAATCCATTTGATTGTGAATGTCCTGGTGGCGATGTTATATGTATAATTCCAGGATTTAATATAAATATTTTAAATTTTTTTGATGTGAATACAGAACCATTATCTGTCACCAAAGATTCAGGCAATCCATATCTAGCAAACGTCTCATATAATTTATTAATTGTTTCTGAAGTGATCATGTTTTTCATATTAAATACCTCTACCCATACAGTTCGGACAAAGAAGTCTTTCTGCGATCTGCCAGTATGACCGCGTGATCTCGACCGTTTCACTGGTTGCGGTAGCTGATTGCCGAGTGGAACGGGGCTAAGAATAAGCTTGAGGCATGATGCCGCTCATTTCATCTGAGCACCGTTGATGACGATATTTGTAAAAAACAACGAGGTCAGCAACAGTGCGACAATGTTGTAGGGAATCAAGTTTTTATGTCAAAGCTCGATCACCCACAATTCGTATAGCCTGCGTTTGAACAGAGTCCAAGAGTCCACCCCAAACTTGACAACAGTACTCCATACAGGGACGAATATAGGACTTATAAACATGGAGCAATTGGTATGGAGTGGAAATTTTTTTGCATCTATTTAGGAGGCCGAGTTTTTTAGACGCGCTTTTTGCCATCGCCATTACATGATCGTTCCAGAGTAGGTCATTTGAAACTGTGACACCCAATAAACGAATGTTTTTACATCCACCTATTGGTTCATCACACATACTGAATAAAATATCTTTGGGGAACTCGGTCTTTGATCTGGAAACAATCAACAGCTGTGTTTTGGTAGAGTTGAAATTGACCAGGTTATGGTCACCCTAATCGGCGACTTTTTTTAGGTCTTTATTCACGTTTATGGCAGCGTCTCTCCGGGCGGGATTAATTCGTTCGTGCATTTTACCTTTTGAAGGAAGGGGCTCGAACGACTTGTGCAGAGTACTATTCATCTCCAAAACTATTTATTGGGTTGCTGGTATACACTGCAATACATTTTTCTTTTAGTCCAATATTCATTTTTAAAATTTTCGCCAACATTTTTTTGTAACTCATAGCTTTCCTTTCCTTTTGATCATACTTATTTTCTTCCGTTTTTGTTTTCATATAATTAATATTTCTGTAGGTGGGAGGTAAACTAAACCAAGTCACATTTTAAAATTTTACAGGAAAGCCAAAAAACTGTTTGAAAATCACAAACCCTGCTATATCTCTATTAACTGCTTCCCTTACCCCGAAAATTTTTTTTACTTTAATTTTTTTTTAATTTCCATGATATCCTTAATTAAATTACGTCATATTATGCAACGGTTATTTGTTAAAAAGGACTTTGTGTGCTTTACCTCACAATGATGGATCTTAGTATTCCCAAGTCCCTTGAAACATACAGCACCAAGTCCAAGACAATTGTACATAAAAGGTGTTTCCAAAAATAATGTTAAAGGCTTTTTAATAAACTTTGCTCCAAAATATATTATTAACAATGTAAGTTTAACGTTAAAAATTGTTTATATTTTTTTAAGAAACTAAAAGAAAGACGTTAAAACCTAAAGACACATTGACTAAGTGGACTTGGTGTTATTTACCTCTAAATTCATTGTTGTCGTCTACATTATAATACACTATTTAGTCATAAACAGAACTATGTACACTTGATGTTCTTTACCTCTTAAACATTTGGACTTGGTGTCAAATTTTGTTCACTTGACGTTCTTTACCTCTAAGGGCTTGGGACTTGGTGTCATTTTCAATTGTTCTATCTCGAAAACTACACTAGTTAGGACTCAGTGCTATTAACCTCTCGGCAGAGAACAAAATCCTGATTCTAACAGTATAAAAAAACGTATTTTGAAAAAAAAATGTGACTTGGTGTAGTTTACCTCCCACCTATAGATTTGTATTTCGATTAATTACCTTCATAGTTTCTTTCTTTATTGCAATATTTACTGCCTTTTCAAACGTTAATGTTTCGTCTTCTTCCATTATGCGTTCTAATATCCCTATGTCACTCAAACCACATACAAATTGGTCTCTTAATATATTGGGAAGATCATTATGGAATTTACAATTTTTCGCTGCATTTTTGATTCTACTAATCCAATCATTTATCAGTTCACCCTCCATTTGTTTTAGTTTGTAAAAGGCAATTCTTTCTCTATATATCGCAACTGGTTTACTATAATGATTATTTATTATTTCACAAATCTCCGTATATTTCTTCTGTTCAATCTTATCCGGAAATGACATTAATTATGTTTTAAATACATTTGTCGACAATTTGTTTAATGAAAACGATGATTTTTTTTTATCATCTTTAATTTCTTTATTTAAAAAAAAAATGTCGATTTTTGCTTGATCCCATTCAATTATTTTTGAATTAAATTCCATAATATTATGTACTATCTTCCATTGTATTTACTTTTCTAATTTTTATCCTCGTCGCCAAATGTTATATCCTCATTTTCATTTGTTGATTATTAAATAAATATATTATTCAGAAATATTCAGTTTATTAAATAATTCTGTCTTTAACAATTCAATATCTATTTTATAATGATTTGTTTTTAATAAAAAAAGTAACATAACTTGCTTGGATATACAAATAATAATACAGATTACTTGTGGATATCAACTTCAATAAAATACATTACCAATATAAACATCTGTTGAGTGGAAAAATGGTTGGTAGGTAGCATGCTGGACTTCGAACTTGGATGACCCGAGTTCGTATCCCATTTCGTGTTGCATATAAACCCTTTCCAAATTATAAGCATGGTGATAGCTACAACACAGTAGTATTAAAGGTTTGTCTACCTGAAATTGTATTTTTCACAATAGCTTTATACCGCTCCCCAAACAAACATAATCCCAATTTTTTTTAATCTCCTAACTAATGTCGACGAAATTAGTGCAAAATTTCCTAATTGCGGGGTTATCGTTACCGGTGACTTCAACTTCCACAACAAATCATGGTTAGAATTTCTAAGACGACCGACGACAACAACAATGGAAGGCCGCCAGAAATAGTAGCCGTATCACAGAATCTGACGCAGATTGTAAAAAGCCGAACTTTTACTCCTCTTAATGGTGGTGATAAAAGTTTTCTTCTAGATCTCTATCACACATCTATGCCAAATATTACGATTGTCAATGTTGATAAGGGTAGTATTGGAAATTCTGACCACTATTTAATCACATCAGTTATCAAAACTTATTTATGTACTAAAAACTAGAGTTCCCAAACCCCGTAAAATATTTTACTTTTTTCAAAAATGGATACCAATGGTCTCCGAAATTTTTTTCGAAGTTTCCCTTTTATTCGCCATTGTTTTCATACAGGCCATATAAATGTTTCTGCCCAAAACTTTACTGAAACAATTCAATTCGGCATCATTAAATTCGTTCCCTTCTCAATAATGAAGTCCCAACAAAAATATTTGTTTTCAAAGGCAACCAAATTGGTCCTTAGAAACAAACTTAGATTGTTTAATATTTTGATCCATAACAAACACGTCTTAAATCGTTCCCAATATCTAAAGGCCTACAAAATATTAAACCAGATAATCGAAAACGATAAAACAGAAATCGTCAGAGCGAAAGCGGCAAAACTCAACTATGTCCATTTCTGACAAAAGTTTTTACAGTGCCATTGATACTTAAAATCTGGTACCAGGTACTATTCCTCCTTCTATTCCTTCTACGGTGATTTGATCGTCACTGACCCCGCAAGATAAGCCACATTGTTCGCGATACGCTTTGCTTTGAACTCAACCGTTTTGGAAACTCCTGAAGAAATACCCCAAAATCAAATCCAGTCTTCAGGAGTTAATATGAAAGATCTTCATTCCAAACCCAAAATTGCTGAAAAACTTTTAAGGGGTTTAAATATCAACAAACCCCCCGGCCTGGAGAACATTCCTCCTATTATTCTAAAAGCATTTTCAAAAGAACTTGCACCTACTCTTACCAAAATTTTCTACAAATCCTATAAATCTGGTCCTTCCTAATTTTTCCTTCGTGCTGGAAGTTGACGAATGTCCAGCCTGTCCCTTAAACAAAGAACAAAATGTGATATTTCTAATTATAAACCAATAACCTTACTCCCAATTCTATCTAAAATTTACAAGCTTTATATTAATACATATCAAAATTTTTGGAAGACAACCTTTTAATATCTAATAGCCAATACGGTTTTAGAAACAAATGATCAACAACCGATCTATTAAACTATGTAGCCCATATTTGGAACAGCATTCTTGAAAAAGGTGGTGAAATATACGTTATCGCATTAGACATCTCAAATGCATTTGATCGAATCTGGCATGCCACTCTGATCAATAAGCTCGTTGCGCACGATTTTCACCCGGCAGTTTTAAAGCTGCTTCAAAATTTTCTCACCAATCGATACATTTCGGTATCCATCAATGGCTCAGTTTTATCCCTCACTATATTTTTGATCAAGTAACTTTTGAAATCACCAGTAACCCAATAAATAGTTTTGCAGACGATAGTACATTCCACAAGTCATTCGTTCTCTACCTTTAAACTATAAAATGCACGAACGAATAAATACCGCCCGGAGAGACGCTGTCATAAATGTAAAGGATGATCTAGAAATAGTCGCCCATTGGGGTGACCAAAATTTGGTCAATTTTAATTCTACCAAAACACAGCTGTTGATTGTGTCCAGATCAAAAACCGAGTTTTCCAATGATATTTCCATTGGTATGTGTGACAAACAGATAATCGAATATAAAAGCGTTCATTTATTAGGAGTCACAATTTCCAATGACCTACTCTGGAATGATCATATAATGACGATGGCAAAAAGCGCGTCAAAAAAACTGGACCTCAATAGATGTGAAAAATATTTCACTCCGTATCAATTACTTTACATTTATAAGTCCTATATTCGTTCCTGCATGAAGTATTCTTGTCAGGTTTCCATCCTAGCTCTTTTGGACTCTGTTCAAAAGATTGCTATATGAATCGAAGGTGATCGAAATTTAACATCAAATCTTGATCCCTACAAATCGCACTGTTGCAGATCTTGTTGTTTTTTTTATAAATATCGTCAACCGCAATGCTCGGATGAAAGCGGATACATTATGCCTCAACCATATTCTTTTCCCCGTTTTACACGTCAATCGGTCTGTGTTAAACAGTCAAGCTGTTGAGATTATCTCACTGTCATGCGAAAAAATGCAGAGATTTCTTTGTCCGTACATCGTATAAATGGAATGCTCGGCCCGAATCAATAGTCTCGGGGGCGTTCTATCCACAAAAGTTTAGAAAAAGCGTTCATCAACACCTCAGAACGAATATTGTTGTGGGACATAGGTCTTAAAAGGTATTTATGTGTTGTTGTGACACATATTGTAATTCATATAATACAACACTTTTTTTTTTTCAAACACAAAGTGTCTAAGTAAAACAATATCACATCGGTTTTCCAATAAACCGATAGTCAACTAATATAGTTGATTGATAAATTAGAAAAACTATGGGCTTGATCACCCATCGATTAAATTAAGTCTTCAAGTAAAGATCGACTAATTAAATTGAGTGAATTGATGAAATTTGCATAGGTGAAGGACACTTGTTAAAAACCTATACGTTCCTATATGGAACACACATTTTAAAAACAATTAATATCTATGTATATATGTATATATTAGGGTTATGACTTATGACTTTTTCATGACCTCATATACCTGTGCCGTAAAATTATGAACTTTTACTACATTTCAAGAAAAAAATACTTTTTAAAAAATTTTAAAAAACTTCACTTCCACATCAATATTAAAAATAACGCAACTTATTTAAGAATTCATTAGTATGTATATCTCTATTAAAATTCATAATTTTATCAATACGATTTCACTTTTTTTTTTACTCAAGCAGCCTAACGAGATGTTTAGTGTTAATTATAAAATTTTATAAATTAACGTTTCTCAATCCGAAGATAGCTACCATGCTAACAAGGATAAGGATTCTAACATTATAACATAGATATTATGGTAGTTTTATTGCTCACAATGTGTATTTATGTGTATTTTTTGTTCTTAATTCAAAGTTAGGCGTGTTTAGTGTTAATTATAATAAATTATAAATTAACGTCTCTGAATATCCGAAGATACCATGCCAACTAGGGATAAGAATGGAATGCAAATTAGGTTTCTCTGAGAAATTTATGAACGTTAACTTTAAAGCTTTGAGGATTAGAGTCATCAGGGAAAACCCAGGAAGGTAAGGCATTCATTACAAAGATGAGAGACTCTGTTGAAAATATCACGTTGGAAGGCTACAGTTCTACACCTAATTATTTGAACCGTAAAGGGATGGGCTGCTACGTTGCTCTGGTGTGACGCGAAAGGTTTGCACTGATTTAGTTAAAATCGATTTGATCTCTTCAAAAGCTCGTTCATCCATAATATATTTATCAAATATAGTCAAATCAGCAACATTTCTTCTGTGCTGCAAAGAATCAAGACCGTTAGTAAGACTTGACTTACCAATGAGTTTAATAGCTCTACGCTGTACAGAATCAAGGCAATTTAGACTACTCAAGTAAGCTCCACCCCATATGTGAGAACAGTATTCCATGTAGGGACGTATTAAAGATTTATAAACTAAAAGAAGCTGTTCGCTATTGAAAAACTTACGACATCGCCATAAAAATCCTAACTTTTGAACAGTATTCTTAATCAGATTCAAAATATGAGAATTCCACTTCATATTATTTTCAATCTCAACTCCTAGAAGTCTGACAAACTCATTCTCTAAAAGATTTTTGGGGCCGAACGTTAATGGAAAAGGATTAGGTGTCGTTATTCTAGAAAAATGACAAACCTGTGTTTTGCTTGTATTGAATTCAACACTGTTAACAATACCCCAATCCATAATTGTTTTAAGATCAGTGTTAAGGGAATCTATCAATTTTGACCTACACTCACTATGCGCTAAGGGTTTGTATAATTTAGGTGCTTCATGAGACGCGTGAAGCGTGCTATCATCAGCAAATCTATGTAGAGGATGAACCGTCGAGTCTAACAAATCATTAATATAGATAAGAAAAAGAGTTGGTGACAAAGCGGAACCTTGAACTCCTGCATTAGTTGAAAAAGTATTTGATGATACTCCGTCAACATCGACCCGAAATTTTCGATCAGATATAATGCTCTGTGTCCAAGATATAAGCTGCTCGTCTAAACCATAGGCTCTCAATTTGCATATATGGTTGTTATGCCATACTTTGTCAAATGCTTTGGAAATATCAAGAGCAACACCGAATGTTTCTTCAAAGTTCTCTAGCGACTTGTTCCAGATATGAGTGACAAAAGACAGTAAATCTCCCGTCGCTCTTCCTTTTCGAAATCCATATTGTCTCTCATTAAGTAATTTGGAAGACTCTAAGAAGCTCATTAAATTAAAATTTACATATTTCTCAGCAACTACCGATAAAATTGAAATGGGTCTGTAATTTGTAGGATCAGTCTTACTGCCCTTTTTTGAAACTGGCTGTACACTAGTCATTTTCCATATTTCAGGAAAAATTCCTTTCTTATATGACAAATAGAAGATTTTAGTGAGGATTGGTGCTCGCTCCCTCGCAAATGCTTTAAGAATAATCGGAGGAATAAAATCAGGGCCTGTTGCCTTATTTGTATTGATTTGTAAAAGCATTTTTCGAATAATGTTTTTTCAAAAAATTATCCGCCTCATTTTATAAGAAACTTTAGAAATAGGTTTACGTTGGAAATTATGTTCTTTTAAAGTAGAATTTATAGAGAAATAATGACCAAGCAAATTAGCTTTCTCTTTTTGATCAATGATAGGTACATCTCTATCAACAAGAGGTGGTAGGGAAAATTTAAAAAAATTATTTTGGACAGCCTTTGTGGCTTTATAGAAATTGCGTGAACCAGTCGGATGTTCAGCGAATTTACATGCTTTTTTCCTATTAAATAGATGTTTCTCTTCATCTATTAACTTTCGACATAAATTTCTCTCTTTACGGTACTGTCTAAGGTTTTCATCAGTTTTGTTTTGATTAAACTTTCGAAAAGCCTTTTTTTAACTTTTACAGCTTTTTTGCATTTACTATAAAACTGTGTTTTATTGTAAATTTTTGCATTTTTCATACAAATCTGGCAAATAATTTTTATTGTGCGTTCAGCATACTGATTGCTTCTTTGTATATTAATTACTAAGGCTATTTTGTCCAGTTACTCTTTAAAATTTGCAAAGCTTTTTTATATGGTTGCAATATTTCAGATATTCTGTTGAAATTATTCTTGTTATGTGTTTGATTTAAAAACCACAAATCAGACCATTCATACGATATGAATGATCAAATTTCATCTAAAATGACTCGAGAGTTAGGTATCAGAATAAATGCAAATATTGCCAAGATACCCCTCGAATTCCATCTAGTTAGCTAATGTTTGAAATTTTTTGAAAATTGATAAAAACATAAGTGCCTTTTTCCTTATAAAATCTGAAAACATGTGTAAGGTGGAAAGAAATTGAATATCCTCTCTCTATCCATATTTATCACTTATTTTCACCACTATTCAAGAAAAGTTCTTTCAATTCGTTGTAATTTTTAATTAGATCTGAAACGAACGGATATTTATTATTCAGGAATTTTGCGCTACCTGAAAGTCTTTCATCCATTACTAATTAAAGTGCTCTATCCAAAACATTGTGCTGGCAACTAACAAAAAGGGAACACATCAAGTCCTTTTTTTTTTAAAAATAATTGTTGTAACTTAACTACAACTCCGTTTTCCAGTGTTAACAATGGTAGTATCTGCTACAATCATTTTTATTGCTTCCAAATGTTCCAAATCTTCCCCAAATTTATTAAGTGTATTAACTATTCCTTCGGTTATAGTCTCCGCTTTGACATCTTTTAGTCGTACAGCATCCAATTTGATCTCTTCTATTTTTTAAACAACTTGACATTCAGTCTTTTCTATATATGTTGGCCATCAAAATGGAGACACCACTATTAACATTGTTGCTTCTCTGTGTTCTCTGTAAACACCCGATTGACTGGCTTGAACTTGGAACAGCTACACCCTTATTCGACAATATCTTGCACGAACTTGAAGCATTCCTTGTCAAAATTCGCACACAATTCTCCGATGCAACCGTAATTTCACAATACATACAGTTCAGTAAATTAGCAATCCTCATCTTACTTCAAAGGGTAACATTGAAACTAAGTTCAATTTCATTAAAAATATTTTAATTTATGTTTCGTTAGGTGTATTTGAATTGTCAATGACTGAAAATCAGTGTTTTTTTTTTTTTTGATAATTATACAAAAATTTCAATTTTCCTTCTCGGGGTGAGGTTTTTTTTATTTTTGTTTGCCTTTTTATTAAAATATTCATAGAATGTACATAAAAGTTCATCGAATTTTGATACAGGAATGTACTTTTTATAAAAATAGTCAAAAAATCCTAAACCTAATATAAATATATGTATGTAAATGTACGTGCGAATTTTCCGTAATGAAATATATATTACTAATGTCTTATAATTATTTCTAATAAAAATTTTGTTTCAGAATCTACCATTTCCATATGATCCTAATATTCCCCCACCACCGCCTCAAAATTCATCTTTTGCTGCACACCATACATTGTGTAATAATGTGTATAATTATCCAGCATACCAACCTACATCTCCACCTATAAATAGCATGTTTCCAGCTAGTCCTAATGGTAATTCGTTTAATTAACATTTAATTTGATATAAAGTGCAATTTACAAGCTGTTTTTCTTTTCTAGCTATATATAATCCAATGCCTTACGTTGGTAATATGCAGTATTATTCGGGACATATGGGTTATCCGTTCACAATTCCCATTAAAAGGCGCGACCTTTTACAAACCCAATTCCCAGTAAATCTTCATATACAGCCAAGTGTTATGTCAAATGGACAAGACATTCCAAGTAATTATGTTTAAAATTATAATAATCCTTTAATAATAATTTTCTAAATAACTTTCAGCAAATGATTTGATATCAGTAAGATTTTTTTATAACTTAGGTCATGAATATTTTAAATATATTCATACCCATTATGGAATGCAAGGAGTTAATAGTCTAACACAAATCGAAATGTCACAAGTTCAGCCAAACGAACATATAGGTTTATTGAATGACTGTCCCGAAGTCAAAAAACTTTCGAATGATTTGCAGATGAATCTAAGAATAGAAAACGAAATACCTGCAACAGCCAAACTTGAATCAGCAGTAATTCCACCTAAAGGTTATAATCGTAATCAAACCTCATCATCTACGCATACTCACAGTAATAAAAAAGAATCTAAACATAATTATCATCGTAATATTCAACACACACCAACTAAATCTAATCGAGTACATTCGTTGAAAAAGGATCCGAAAGACGTTAAAGAACAAGCAAAACAACAAACAACTTCTCTTTCGATGCAATATCATCAACCACTTGCAGATGCTTCTTATATCTCTCCAACGTCGATAGAACGATCAGAAGAATCGATAGAATATTACGAGGTATGATTTCAATGTCATTGAATATTTGTAGTTTGAAATTTTTTGGTATATAATAAATATAAATATTTGTTTTTCAGTATCCAATGCAACCTTATCAATTTTATTCTACATATGTTCCTTATAATCAAATAGAAGGAGAAGGTGTAACCTACTATACGCAGAATCCTTACTATAGTGTTCCACCTTATCAAATGCCGCAAAATATATCGCAAATGCCAGAACAAATTTGTTATGAAAATTCACCAATTGTGGAACAAAATGGTGGATCATTTCAATACGCCACTTATCCACCAACAATCATATATCAACAACCAATACCCTATAGTACTCGTCCACAAGGCGCGCAATACTGGTTAGCACCACATCCGACATACGTCCCTATTCAACCGCCAAACATAACATCTCAACAAAATGGATTCAACAATTCCACAAATTCTAATAATATTTCACAATAAAATATATCTATTTTTTTTTTAATAATGTTCGTTTTATAAAAAACTCTTTGTTTTTATTCAATTATGAATGTTTTTTTTAAAGTTATTTAAAAAAACAAATTTTGTTCTAAATCAAATAGGAATTTCAAATAAAGCCATACGATAGTCTTAAAGACAATTTATTAAATATTCGCTAGTTTTATCTTCGAATAAATAAATATTTTATTAATTATTTTAATTGGTTAACTTTTAAAATTCGATTTAGAATATTATTATTAAATTATCTCGTTTTTGGGTCAATATTCTAATTATAATATAAGTAATTATAAAAGTTGTTTTAAAATACTTAAAAAAAAATTTCGTTGCTAGAAACTTAATTTCTATTTTAATATTTATAAATCTGAATTATTTTACAATAATTTTTCACATATAATAATTATTTGGTGACAAACAATATTTTTGATACTTAAATAATGTATGTACACATTTATTTTTTTTCAATACATATATTGTAAATTCTACAAGTTTACAAAGTATTAAACCGTTATTTTAGTTATAATTTAATTTTCTGTTATGGAAATCATTTTCCAAATGTCTAATTACCAGACATGATTTACATTTCAATTTAGTATATCTGTTTGATTAGTTTATTTATTAGTTTTCTGAATATACATGAAGTATAATTTAAAATAATATATTTTTTATAGCATAACAGTTAAATCTAGTTTTGGCTAAACTAATTAATATGTAAATAACAGTTGTTATAAGAAAGAGTTTGATAAGCGTAAACATTAAATTTGGTTTTTATTCTGTGAAATCTTACGGGAAAAGTATAAAATATTCTTTTGAAATTGATTCGTCGGTTGGATCATCTGAACCTAGACATAAAGTACTCTGGTCTCTGACAGATATGTAATGAGCAAACTGTATTATTTTCGATAGTTGTGGTACCTTACAATAAGCCCTAGATAGCTGATCCTTCTAATTCCTACGGGTCAACATATTAAGACAATTTTTCAACGAGTAAATGTTTCGCGCTCAATTTTGGTAGTTGTTAAATGAAATGGTTTTGTGAAGATTCCGTGTGCCAAATACATTTGTTTTTGGAAAACCTCGACCTTGAAAAAAACAATTTTCTTATCAAATTGAATAATCTAGCTTGGATTGAGCAGGGCTAGGGCTAACAATGACTTGCGATTCAGCAGGGTGACACATGACGTAACAATGACTTGAGATTGACTTGGATTAAGCAGGGCTAACAATGACTTTTACCCAGTCGCGTTCTAGGTATCAGTATCCAGTCGTGTTTTTAAAATATCAAAAGTAAAAATTTAGTCGATTTATGATTAGATTTATGAAATCGTTTTAAGTACATGAATATCCAGAGCTTCCCTGCCTCTAAAACTTTTTTCCTTTTTTTGAAAAAACGACTTCAAAATGGGGAAGCCACCTACGCTTTTTGAACTCCAGAGAAATGAGTTACTTACAATCACAAATCTTGACGAATAACATATAAACTAAAAGGCGAAACCAAAACATGACAGTGCTGGTATTTGAGCTTAATCGAACAATGGGTCTAGGAATGGCAGCTTTAGTAGTAGTTATTTTTGTTTCGCGTGAAAAATGCCGAGAGTAAAATGCGTATCAGTCAATATAAGGAAGAACTAAAAAGCTTTAGAGGTATGTTGCCAATAATAGTAGATAAAAATCGAGGAAAAAAAGAAACCAAATAAAACAAAAGTAACATAAGATGATGAAAATGATTATTCCCATATAATGTTAATCCCCATATAATTAATGTAACATTTCCCAAAATAAGGAGCCTAATGAGTAATGACAGTTGAAAATTCAATTTAAGTAAATAAAGTGATGATGGCGGTCTGGATAGCGTGTCTGCTAAAGAATTCAAACTCTGCCATTGATAAGGTTACGAGCTCGAAGCCGAACACGCATAAAGAGAAAAGTGTAGTTTAATGTAATAAACTGTGAAGAGAAATTCAGAGAAAACCAAAACTGATTTCAAATTGAACAAATTCAAAGGATTCATGAAGTTACTTGAGTTAAATTGCTTACAAAAATCCTAAAAAAAATACAATGATTATATTGTCCATATCATTTTTGTTGTGGTAATCATCACACACTTTCATTATTACAGCCCAACTACAGCCAAAACAGTAGAAGTAACTCATGCTCTATCATATACCAAAGATCTTACCAAATGGCGGTTTTCTAAATATTTAGGTATTGAATTTTATGTAGATTGAAGCTTTTCCTAAGGCGTGCACTAATAAATTAACGATATACGCTGAACAATCATAGCAAAAAATGTTATTTCGCTCATATGTCCCACATATTTTTCATCTGTTATTCTGACACCCAAAAAGCACCGTTGGACTTGTTGATATACTATCGAATTTCCTACAATTTTGGAATGCTTCTTCAATCGGTAGACACTTCCCTGTAGCTCATGATTATGCATTCTTGTTTGACTTTCAAATCCTGAAATTCATTCCAAATAACATTCCTTTAATTAACTCTATGACTAAACAAAATTTCTCAAGGAAACATGGTGCTTCATTTATAACGAATTAAAGTAAAAACGATTGAAAAAAGATTGTTTCTTCGACGAGCAAGCAATACGTGCCTTCACCAGTAAGATGAAAATTAGAAAAATTTACAAAAACTAATCCCATGCGATTAATAAGCTTTTTTATTCCAGAAAAACTTCTCGTGATTCGTGTTGAATCCATCCAATTACACCATTAAATTCATCAAATCGGACTTATAAAACGAATCCAATTCATATGTATTTTTAAGCGAAGTGATACCAAAAACTGAAAATAAGGTTCATGATATTGATCTTTTAAAATAAATATCGTATTGCGTCCAATATTGTATTGCGTGTTATAACTCTCGTATGGTCGTGCTTTATACTTAAAAATCATACATAACATCCTTGAAGTATGATTGGATAATGGATACTCGTAAGGTGACCAGATTATTTTCAAACCAAAAGATGACATTTTCTTAAAACATACACCCCCCTCTCCCCAACAATCTAATGAAATAAAAATTTCATATAAATTAAAAATTTTGTAACAAAACTAAAATTTATTATAAAATTATTGAGTATTAAAATATGCAAAATTTCGCAAAAATCATGCATATTTTTTTTTAATTATTCATGTCCATATTTGGATGACTTACTTCTTTCAATGCGGTTTCGCCGACTTGATCTTCAATACATTTAATTGAAATTTGAGACTTTTCAGATGTCCGTATATCATTAATAATAGTGTCACGATTCTACATAAAATTGTATTAATCCTCAATTTTCTATATACAATATTTCAAAAATAAAACCAACGTCACATTATTTATAAGAAAAAGGGCCAAAACATGAAATAAAATATATCGAAACTAATTACGTAGATTTCTGGAGCTTTCTTTGTAAAGAATGGATTTTTCTGGAATATACGAGATATTAAGCAGAATTATATAGGCAGCGAAATCCGAAATTCGACGTCCACGCCGTGCTGCCTGGGTAATGCTGACAGAATTTGGTTGGTGTATTGGAGACAAGCAGAGTAAAAAATGCTTAGTCAATGACCCTACATCATGACGAATTGGCGCCTTACAACCAATGCGACTCAAGCGTCTGTTCTCCATGTTAGGGGCAGCTTGGAGTGGGCGTGTGTCTTGAACCAAGGGGCTCGTGATATAAACGTGTAAAAAGGTTGTTTCTGGTGACCTTAATATACAGAACGGACCCATCCACGACAACAGAGGCTGAGAGGTATAGGATGGATATTATTGCTCTACAAGAAATTAGATAGCCGATAATCGGAAAACAAGATTTGGATAGTCACTCTTTATACTGTAGTAGTCATCCTTCTCGAAGAGAATTTGGAACTGGCTTTCTTGTTGGTGCACGCATACAAGAAGCCGTGATGAAATTCATCCCGGTCAGTGAGAGGATCTGCTACCTACGTGCACGTGGTACATATAACAATATTTCTCTTATTGCCGTGCATGCACCTACTGAAGCTAAGACCGTCGACGAGAAGGATAATTTCTACATAGCACTGGAAGAGGTTATGAAACAAACACCAACACGCGACTTCATTATGGTTCTTGGTGACTTTAATGGACAGGTTGGAAGAGATATCTCTTATGGAAATGTGGTGGGTTCCAACAGCCTGCAATTTGAATTCGAATGATAATGGTGAGAGAATGACTGAGTTTGCATTATCAAATAATTTGAGAATTGCCAGTACGTTCTTTCCGCATAGATCGATTCATAAACAGACTTGGGTCTCACCGAATGGAAACACTCGAAATCAAATTGATCACGTTCTAGTAACAGCACGTTTCTTTTCGAGCGTTCTGGATGTGCGATCCTTTAGAGGTACATACATTGGAAGTGACTACTTCCTTGCATGTTCAACGATAAGGTTCCACTTCCCAATCCCAGGCATTCCAAAATTCAATCAACGGAAACGTTTTAACATCTCATCATTAAAGAATGCTGAAACAGAAGAGAGATATCAAATCCATATTGCCGAAACATTGGATAAATCAGAAACCATTAATGGAGACATCGATAAGTCATGGTATTTGCTCAAAGATTCTGTTTTAAGCGCTGCTGAGGGAATACTTGGACGACCACAGAACCACTCCCAGAAGCCATGGATGGATCAAGCATGCCTTGACGCTATTCAATACAAAAGAGATTGCTATCTGAAGTGTCTACAAGGACGCAACACTAGGTCCACGAAGGAGAACTATAAACTGGCAAGACAAGCCGTTACAAAGCTATGTAGACGAACAAAGAGAGAAAGGTGGAAGAGACAGTGTGAGGAGATTGAGAGCTTCAATAAGGAACATCAATCTCGTAACTTCTTTCAAAAGGCTAAAATCTAAAAGAAGGGCCCTCAAACTAGAACGACTACTATTCAAAACGAAGATGGGGAGCTACAAGTAGACCTTAAAAATATTTTAGATACTTGGGCCGCTTATTTTGAGAATCTTCTCAACTTAAGTGACCAGCAACAAGTCGGTCGACGAGCAAAGCTTATTCGTGCGTCAAAGGTACATGTAGACGAACCAACCAAAGAGGAATTCGAAGCGGCGCTGTCAAAATTAAAACGCAATAAAGCACCTGGTATCGACGATATAACATCCAAAATGATTGCACATGGTGGCGAAACGCTATCCTTAAGATTGTTTGAACTTGTTCAAATGATCTAGAGGACTAAAACCATGCCACAGGACTGGAACACAGCTATGCTGATACCAATCCATAAAAAGGGTAATCGCCTACAATGTGCAAACTACAGAGGAATCGCTCTCCTCTGCACAGCATATAAGATCTTTTCCTACATTTTGCTATCAAAAATCAATCCTTTTGCTGAACAACTGTTTGGAGAATATCAGTGTGGTTTCCGGCGGGGCCGAGGTACTACCGATGCACTTTTCTCGATAAGGATGATTTTGGAAAAATGCCGAGAGTTCAACATACCTGTGCACCAACTTTTCATTGATTTCAGGCAGGCAGCTACTGCGCATAAAATGAATATGAAGCTGAAAATAAATTAGAGCTAGCTTCATTTTTTGCTTAAAATTTCCATTTTTGACTGGATACAAAAATGAATACTTTTCTGGACAAAAAACTGGTCCGTGTAAAACAGCCTTTATACAGTTAAAAATATTTATTATTTGGAAATATAAGGAAATATTTTATATTCACCCAATATTTATTGGGTGTATATCTAACACATAAATTTTTTGGTTACTTTATTTTAGAAAAAATTTGAGTAAATTTGTGCATTTGTTATGAAAAGTTTATACAAGTTACAAATCGTTTATTTAAAACTATAACAACATACATTTATTCTTACAGTCGAACTTTAGACATTTTTCTTCCTGTTGACTTAAGACCAGTTACTTTAAATACTGAACCTGCTGATGGAGGATGGGGTTGTTCTCTTGTAACTGAAGCACTAGTAACAAAGAGAATATCCAAATTGGGGCCTCCAAATGCAGATGACGTTATTTGGTCACAGGGCATATTTATTTCCAACTCTATTTTTCCATTTCTGCAAGTTAAATTATTAGAGATTGAGATTTATCACTTAAATAATAAAAACTTACACGGGATTTATTTTTAAAATTCTTGCCCCATTCCACAATGCTACATATAAATAACCCTGATCATCAATTGTCATACCGTCTGGAACGAACTCTGGTATAATACCATCTTTGACAAAATTAATTACTTGTCGTTCATTAGCTATAAAAAGTTATGTAAAATTAAGTAAAAAAAAATTGTTAATGCCGCACATTGACTTACAGATATTTCCCGTATCAGGATTATAATCAAACTCTTTAACATCACGATCACATGAATCGATGTAGAAAAATTTATTTGTGTCATTATTCCATGTTAATCCGTTTGAATTCCCAACATTATCTCGAAGTTTAACAAATCTTTCTACATTTGTGTATCTGTAAAATCGTGCTTTCGTTGGATTTGCTATTTCATTACACTCCTCAGCACGTATAGTTCCTCCGAAAAATCTACCAGATGGATCAGCCTTGGCATCATTGAATCGATTATCTTTTAATTCCGATTCTTGGTCTACTTCCCCAACAATTCGTGATATTATAGCTTCGGACGATTTTCCATTCCATGTAATTACAGCGAGTCGTCTGCCCAGACCAACTGCGAATTCTTGTGTTGATGCTTCAACTGGTATTATAAACGATATTGATTTTTCTCCAGCTTAAAAATAAGTTGATTTAAATTTTTTTTCACTTTTAGACATATGATTACCAAATAATACCTATAGATGCTACATAAGTGTGATTTTCATTATAATCATATCGTTGTATTGTACCACCCTGAATATCTACATAATACAAACTTTGTGTGTCTACATCCCAGTGTGGCCCTTCGCCTAGTGTATGCGTAAGTGTGGAAACTCGCTCAATTTCATGCAAAGCCATCTGCAAGCAAGTTAATTTAAAATTAATTAAAACGTTAAAATAAATAAAAAAAAAACTTTTGAAATTTCATTGATTTCCAACGTTTTTTATTTAGTTTAACTTTATTAATCAAAAACTTACCGCTTCTAACGACACCTGAGAATACATTAAACATGTTAATAATAAATGAAAAAACAGTGACATATTTATATAATAAATAATTAAAAAAACCTATTCTCTTTGAAATTGTTTAAGAAACTAAATATAAACGATTGGTTGCAGCAGGTAATATATGCCAACCACGCTACATATTTCTGTTGTTTCTTTTAAAAGTTTTTACTATTATCTCTAAATCGTAATGATTCTATACAGTTAAAGTGTAGTAATGAGAATTTTAGACTTTTTCTCCAAGAGTATTTTTTAATTTTATATTTAGATTATTTCTATGATATTCATTATTCAATTTAACACATTAGAATTAAGGTCAAGTCGTGAGATTTGATAATTTTGTAATTCTATTACTCAAGTAAACAATTGAACAGATCTTGTCTTGAGGTATAATAAACAAGATATGTAGAAAAAGATTCGTGAGAATGATGTGTATACAAAATTTAACATGTTAAGTAACTTGTGTCGTGCATTACCAGAACCGATAGTTAAATATGATAATTATTTTAACTGCGCGATATAAGCAGTTCTTGTATTTTGGCAGATTTTCTAAATCGGAATTTTTGATATCTTCATGTTCCAAGCCTTCTGAAACTGTTTAGGCTATTTTAGCTTGCAATCTGTGTGTATATTTATGCGTGTTTATCAGTGTATGAGCTATCTCAACAACAGATGGCTCTATTGGTCACAATCGATGTATATTGGCGTAACCCAGTCATGTAAAATTTCTGAGAGAATATTTTGATGAATTCTCTAAATTATCGACGTTTTTATTGTTTTGCATTTATTTTATTTGTTGTTGTCGTATCATCTTTTTTTAGAACTATGTAATAACACACGCTTGAGAACGATGACTTGAATTGATCAAAAATTTTCTATATTTTTCAACATAGTCTCCAACTAATTCAGCAATAATTTTATCAATCAAAGTTTTTTAATACAGTCCGAAAAATACGATTTTCCAATCCGTTCGAAATATGCCTTAGTTCCATCGAAAATCATTTCATTTGTTCTGAATTTATTTCCAAGAACCTATTCTGACTAAATTCGGATTTTCTGGTAAATGTAGAATAATTTCGTAGCGTAATCCAGTTAGTTTGGCAACAGCAAACGTGATCTGTGTGTTTATGCATTTTTTTTTGATAAAAAACCTTTCGGTTTTTCGCTAGTCGCTGAAGGTGGTTGTTTTCGTCATACAATCGATCCAATAAGACGCAATAATGTTATATATAGTTAATATATAGCTATATATATATATATAGTTAATCAACATTATACCATGTGCATCCCAGAAAAGTTAGCCTAACTTGTCTGACTAGTTTGTCTTCTTTTGTTCATTTCCAACCAATTTCACCTATATAGTTTCAATTTTTTTTTAATAAAAATTTTTGTGTCTTTAGTGCGAAATGTGAAAAAGGAATTACGACATGTGTCACAACAACATATAGATACATTTTATGACCTAGGTCCCACAACAACATGCGTTTTGAGGTGTTAGTGTTCGTTTTTTTTAAATGATTGTGGAATGAAGTTACTCGAGACTATTGATTCGTGGCAAAGCATTCCATTTGTACGATGTGCGGACAAAAAATGTCCCTTTGCAGTTTTGTCACTGTGACAGTGAGTGATCTCAACAGCTTGACTCCTTGCACCTACTGATTAACGAGTAAAATGGGGAAAAATATGGATGAGAAATGATTGATCCGATTTATAAAAAAGGATATCAAGATTTGATATTAAATTTCGATAACTAACAATGATCGTTTACCAACAATGATTTTTTTTCTGTCTCATGTGTTATAATAATGGATATCTCATCAAAAGTTATGACTCAAAAATATTTCGATCATTCAAATATGAATATATTTGGATATTTGGAAAATGTATTTGAAGTTATGACTCAGAAGTTGAAAGATTGAAAAAAATTGAAAATTGAAAACATAATTATTTGATTGATTGATTGATTTATTAACTAGCTAGTTACGTGGATTCAAATATCACTTCAAGGTGTAAAAGAGCCGATAAGCGACATATTTCAAACAGAATCATCTCAGTAGTTTCTCATTAACGCGATTGCAAGAAAGAGCGCAATATTTCATCGTATTGTGTTAATAAGTTACATCAACGTTATTGCAAAGGCACAACATTTCATCAATTATTTTAACACATTAGGTGCACATATATTCATATTAAGTGTACAGATTTTGTCGTCAAAGAAATCATAAATCATCAGTAAACTATAATTTAAGGTCTACCGCCGTCATTTTGACGCAGTAATCGGAGAGTAAATTGGAAAAGAGTACTCTTAAAAAAACCTAAAAGATTTAAAGATTTTCGTACAAACCAAACGCACACTTCAATATATGCTACTTTATTTTCAGTTGATGTAAATATGCTACATACTGCTCAGGTTGCAAACGGCATGTAAAGAAAATATATAATCGGATATGCAATTAAAAGAAAAATTTGTCCAAACTAAATCTTTATTTGAAATAAAATTTAGAGCTTAAATCGGTGTTAGTGGTCTCCACTAGTTGAAAATTGTTTTCAAAACTCGTAGAACATACAGTTATTGATTCAATGCTAGCATAGTTGGAGTATGAAGTACAGCAAAATAGCTCGCAGAGTAAAATTCAGAATAAGAAATTTGAACCCGACCATTTTCGATTTTCTTGAAGCTAACTAACGATTACCTAGTTAGTGTAACACACAAAAATTAATACGTGTTTTTATTTTTTCATTAGTTTTGACATAGGATGGGTCGAACTTTTTAAAGAAATTTGGAGACAATAAAAGTTTAAAGTTAAATTGTGCTCGAACAGGTTCACTGATTTGAATAATTTTTTTTGTTTGGAGAGTTCCCCTAAACACATTTACGTCATTGTGACATCAAAATTACATCACACTAAGTAACATCCTATGTAAGATCTAGGTCATATATCAGTCATATCTATGTCATTATTTCACACTTATTTACGTAAGAACATGACATAACAATAATGATATAACTATGACATAAATGTGATGTCGGTGATGATATTCGTGACGTTGCTATGATATAAGATTGATATCATGTTAATATAAAAAAAATTCTGTGGCTGAGACGTAAATATAGGATGAAAGTGACGAAAACACTTACCCGTTAGTCATTTATTACTCATTACTTACCCATTATTCCATATGCTTTAAGATAGAAAGCACTAACTATACGCTGAATTTTTCAAACTATATATATTTAAATTGGATATACCTCTAGTGAAATTTAACTAAGTCAAGTCCAAATTATGACATCATATCAAAGTCAAATATAAGAGATCAGTATGATGTCATGAAAGCATCATATAAATGATACCATGTTATGGTCATGACGAGTGTCATTTTTATGTCAAATTTACGTAACAACTACATCACATATATATGACGTTCGTCTGATGTCATATTTACGTCTTGTATTCACTGGGTACTAATTAAGAACTTTGAAAAATTAAAATTAAAAAAAATAGTATAAAAATATAAAGTTGTTTTACCAGTGTAATATTTTTATAGTTTTCAAACATGAAGATTTCAAAAAGGTTTAAAAAGGTAAACCAAAAAAGGTTTCCAGGAAGGGTGGTTTCGCCTTCTTTGAAAATTAAATTGTTGCAAATTATAAGTCGGACAAGCCGAATATAACACGCTCGTCCGAGGGTTGCGTGTATATAGTATTACACGAGAATAGTTCTCAAAAAAACAATTTTTGAAATAAATCAAAAACGTTGTTTTCGCAAAATACAAGAAAAATTATTTTGTAATAGAAAATAATTTACCTTTCATATGACACCCCACTCGTCAGCAAATAACATTGCAAATGATGAGCCGACCGCTATAGTTTTCATTCAATCTCTACAACAATTCCTAAACGTGAAATTTTTTCTTGTGGTGTTCGAAGTTAAGGGGGGGGAACAGGAAAAAATTTCCCATTTTTGAAAATAAGTCGGACAAGTTTTTTATTAGTTTAATAATTTTACAAAGCCTTACCTAGTACCATTCAAACAAAAAAAATATTAAAATCGTGGTTTATCCGATCGAGCACACTTAACTTTCAACTTTCCTACTCTCTAAAATTCTTATCAAATTTCGAGGCAACCTGTGTCAAAACTAGGAAAAACACTCATTAATTTTTTTACGATACTTACGATTACCGAAGTTTCAAGGAAACCGGCAATGCTCAGGTGGGCTTACATCATCTTTGGCGTTTTGATTCGATTTTCCATTCTTGTATAAAATAATAAAATATCGTTCTCACTCCTATATTGAAATAAATATTTTCTTTCAAATACTCGCATATTTAAATTTTTCTTCATAAACAATGCTTTCCAACGTAAATAAGTGCTCGAATAAAATAAAATTGTAAACTCTAAATAAAATTGTAAGTTTCAACTTCAAAAAAATATCAGCGCCTCGGTGGCATAGACCATAGTGGATAGCGTCTCTGCCAAAGGATAAAAATCCAACATATACTTTCGAATTGAAAAATTCAAATTATTTTCTTAGAGATGGTTGAGTTTAATTGTCACAAAAAGGAAATGAATCAGGAGTTTATGATAGTGACTGTAAGTCTTATTTTATTTAACCTTTAGTTTTTTTCTTGCATAATTCATGTTACTTAATTTTAGTCTATTTCTTTTCTTCTCGTAAGTTTACTATGATAATGTAAAGATGAACTTTTTTTTATGAAAGATTTCCGATATTGAGATTCGTTTGAGAGAATGCCGGTGCAATAACCAAATTTTATATTTTTCTTGTTGATCGTAATTGTATAAAAGGCCAAGTGAAATAAATCCTTAATAATTTAATATCTATTTAAAATTCCATTCTAGTGAACTAAAAATTTTTAGGCTATGTCATTAGTAACATTTATACATTATGTCACAGCTATTATTTATATATTGTTACGAGTACAGAAGTAACAATATTGTCACTTTATATTTACGGAAGTGCGGGTGAATTTCATTCGCACTTCACCTGTAGTTAGTTTATGCAGAAATGGACGTTATCTGTGGACGTTCAGAAAAGTGTTCAGACGTACGTTCATAAAAGTCTTGTGTATCATGAAATATTCTATGATTTTATTTACGCCTTTTAAACCGTTGTTTATTCTTGTGTCACTAGCATTACCTGACCAAATCCTCCTATTACATCAACTACGTCATTTGTAAGATTATTGATTTGATGCATCTGAAAAGAACGCTTGATATTCCTCCACATTTCAAACAATTTCTACCATTTACTTTGATGAATCTGCCTATCTGTACTTTTACAAGCACTTTTTCTAGGACAAGCGTCTCAAGCTTTTATTTAAATGTCTGTTTATATATTAATCTATAGAAACAAACAAACTGAAAATGTTTAATAAACCTAACTGACGAAGATAGTGAATTAAAAATTAAAAACAGTTGTAATGGAGGGTTGGCATCAATATGAAAGTGTTCTGCGCCAAAACATAATGCAATACTATTTCAACACTATTTATTTAGTTCTGATACCAACATTTTTCACTTTGATAACTATAACTCTTTAATTTGCAATATGTATTCTTTTTCCAAGCCATATATAAGAAATAAACCGCCTAATCTAAACGTTTGGGTAAATGTATCCTGTATTTTCTTTCTTTTCCCTTCTGTAGTTTTCAGCGAACCACTCTTCTTACTCATATCAACCAACATACTGTTCTAATATTTGAAAATAGATTTATATTAAAGGAACGCTAATTCATTGTTTGAATAACATAGCGAATTTTTAATCTAGACCTTTTCACCTCTAGATGCCTCAAATTTCAAGTATATATTCACACATTTATAGAGATTAAATATTATATTTTATACATTAAGAGAACTTTGGGAAACAATAAACACGTTAAACCATAGCACAATTGTTCAGGGCGATCCAAAAATTTTCTTATCTTTTATAAAATACAACTTGTTATAAATGTTATTAAAATACAATTAAGTAGTATTAATTAGTATTATCAGTAATTTCTACAATCGAATAAAAACGTTTTACTTTTAATTAGTTTAATTATTATAAAAGCAGAACATATGCTCCATAACTTGTTTCATTATTTTGATATCTTAGCGTCAGTTTGTCAGATAACATAAACGGCCATTAGTTTTTGACAAAATGATATCACCAATGAATGCATAATACTGGTGATAATATATTTCAATACGTTTTGGATTTTCGAGATCAATTAAACTCAAGTAAGTAAAGAAGCAATTGGAATATTTTCAATTCAAAGGTATGGTTTGAAGTTTCTCAGAAAAAAACTACAATTCACATTTTACGTGTTTCGGATCGGATCCGATCCGATCCGAAACACGTAAAATGTGAATTGTAGTTTTTTTCTGAGAAACTTCAAACCATACCTTTGAATTGAAAATATTCCAATTGCTTCTTCACTTACTTGAGTTTAATTGATCTCGAAAATCCAAAATGAAATTTAAATTCCCTTAATGTAGTCTAATGTTAATACATGTAGAACTACAAATTGACCAAGTGTCAGCCATTGATTTCACATTGATTGGAAACAATCAATAATGACTATACAATCGTGACTTAGGATGTTAATTAGAATAGAAATGTTCCCCATTCTATGAATTCACACAAAGTATTGTCTAGAAATTTAATGCAAAAAATCCCATATATTTCAATACGGTTTTTACATGGGTTTCATTTTAAATTTATAATGTATTGTACAAGATTAATAAAAAACAAAGTTTTAGATTTAGATTTTGGATATTTAATTTTTGAGTTATTGTCTTCTAATAAATGAACTAGAGGGTTGAAGATGTTGGGTGAAGATCATGAAATGAGCTTTCCAATAACTATTTGTAGATATTCCAGTTTAAAGAAAACAATCGTTCGACAAGTGTTTAGAAAACAATCAGTTCTATCTCGTATCTGTATACAGATTCAGAACATGTATCAAAGTTATATTAAAATCGTGGTATGAATAAGGATCGTGCAATAAACAAGTTGACCTGAGATTATCACAGTTTATAGTAATTGAACTCTAAAGTAAACATATCCTTGGCAGACCCCTACCATTTACTCCAGTATCGTTCAAAAATTAAACAGTTCCTTGGTATGTAAATCTACAACTTTGGCTTGAGTATCCAAAGAAAAATAAAAACAATAAAACCAAAAGCAAAAACAAAATGCAGCTGTATTGTTGACCCCCCCACTACTATGTAACTCACCTCGAAAACTAATTAGTTCTTTCTCATGTTTATTCAAACGCCTTCCCAATACGCTGAACCAATGGAAAAAGATCTTAAAAAATATAAAACAAATGATTTACTGGCAGTGACGAACCGAAAATTGGTATGCACTTTTATTACAAACATTACAAAAACCTTATATACAAGTTTTCAAAATACTGAATCTTAGGACTAAGTGTTATTAAAGTCTCAAATTAGTCCTAAAAGAGAATTCATCCGCGTTTGCAAATCACAATTTGTTCTCATCAATTTGCGTTACAAAAGTTCCGCTTAATTTTTTCACATTTTATTGAAAACATTTGAAAAATAAGATAGCAATTGTTTATTCAAATTTCATTATAACTAGCTGACATAATTACAAATCAAAGGGTATACCATAGGTAAATTATTCATGCTCATGTGATATTTGAAAAAAACTTTTCTGTGTTTTTCGAAACCACTAAAATACGAAAGATTTAATTTCGGTAAAAAAGAACAAGGATCTAAGTAACGTCAGGATACATCGATAGAGACAATATTCATTAAAATCGGATAATCCTTTCATTGGAAAATGTTGGACAAATTTTGGTCGTGTAACAACGATAAACACACACATAGAGAAGTCTGCTAAAATTAACCTAAAAGTTTTTGGAGTTCTTGAATCGTGAATACATTAACAAAATTTCGATTTTAAAAGCAACCCAAATACAAGAACTCGCAGATCGGGAAGTTAAAAATATGCTAGAACCGAAGCTCTGGATATCCATGTAATCAAAATTAGTCAAAATAAGACAAGTTTCACATAACACTGACCATAAATCGAAAAAACTTCAACAATCGCAAATTTTCCATACAAATAGAAAACCGTCTCACTAAATATATGTTGCTATTTCTAACTCAAATTTCAGAACGGTGCAACTTTTTATCTTATCTTTCAATAAATATGTTAAACACCGAAATTTGTCATAATAAATCCTCTGAATTGTAAAAAGCAAAGGTTGAACTGTGATCGCAAATTGCACGCGTGCCTCGCTTGGCACATTTGTCAATTTCATTGTAAAAAGATTTGCGTCGATCAACATCCCAGAACACATGTTGTTATGGTACCTTAAAAAGTTTTTATGTGTTGTTGTGCCATAGGCTTAGGTTATAATCTTATTAAATGTATAATGGATGTAAAGGTTTTTTTAAAGGGTTCATTTTAATTTGATTGAAAAACGGTTTCACAATTTTTAGAATAACCCAAATTTTTAATGCAAAGCAATTGATGAAATATATCAAAACTAAAATTTTACTCAGCGTTCTTTGGATTACACAACTATCATTTACTAAACATTTAAAAAAATTATATATATATATATATATATATATATATATATATATATATATATATATATATATATATATATATATATATATATATATATATATATATATATATATATATATATATATAAATATATATATATATATATATATATATATATATATATATATATATATATATATATATATATATATATATATATATATATATATATATATGTATATATATATATATATATATATATATATATATATATATATATATATATATATATATATATATATATATGTAGATATATATATATATATATATATATATATATATATATATATATATATATATATATATATATATATATTATATATATATATATATATATATATATATATATATATATATATATATATATATATATATATATATATATATATATATATATATATATATATTTTCTATATATATATATATATATATATATATATATATATATATATATATATATATATATATATATATATATATATATATATATATATATATATATATATATATATATATATATATATATATATATATATATTAGGGTGTCCCAGAAAAATTAAAATTGTTTTTTTTTAACGCATACCCTTTAATTTTTTTTCTTTTATGTCAAAACAACCGTAAAAAAAATTTCATGCAATTTAAATAACAGTAACCCGTGCCGACTTGGACCTAAACATCCTCAATACTTGATTGTGTACTTTAGCGCGCATACCTGTTTTGATGTGCTTATAATTTCTAAATATCTTGTCGGTTATACGAATTTTTCTTGAAAAATATATATGTCCGTCGAACTAGGTAGTTCTAAACAAAAAATATACATGAAAGGTAACCCAAAACTTCCTTCAAATGGGCAAGCTCTCGTATAGTATTGTTGTATAATATATTGTTTTTTATATAATACATTTCATACGACAACAAAGAACAATTTTTGTGCCAAAACTGAATAATTCTATAGACACGCTTGGAATGTTATTTTAGACTGAAAACTCAAGACAAAGTTCCCAATTCTCTGCTGTGATACAATAACTGCTTCGCATACACATCGTATGTGTGCGCGTTGAAAAAAATCAATATAGAAAAACTTATTTTCGCTTGCAACCATCACATGTACGAGCTGGTGTTAAAAAGTCTTTTTGAAGTGAAAATAAAACAAGTGCCTATAATAAGCCCGGGCATTCCACTTTTTCAAAAAATTAGAGATCATTGGTAAAAAGTTGATCATCATAAAATAGAATGCTATAGAGAAAAGTGGAATGGTGCCTGTTTCCACAATTGATAAATTGAAAGTAGATTAAATAATAATAGAAATAATAATTAAAAAGGAGATATCAATGCTTAAAGCATTTCAGCTGTATCGTTCAGATACAGCTGAAAGAGCGGTCTAATTAATTCAGGACTTTCATTGTTTAATTACAATTGATGCAATACTCGTTATGTTGCGTACAAAAGCACAAGATGTTATATCCGGACTGTAAACAGCAAACATTGAAAAGAAAATATGCTTAGTAATAGTTGTTGTAATTAAAAATAATATTAAAATATGAAGGGACTGAAATCTCAAGCTCTGAGATATCAAGACTTCGGTCTGGATTAAGGATTTTGATATAGTTTTCGGCAAAAAACTTTTATGAGGACATTGCTTTTAGTTTTGGGCAGCGATGTATATCAAACATAAAACTCTTTGTTAAAGTATAAATATTTTTTTATTTCTGTTTAGAAATTTATTACAAAACTAACACGAAATATTAATAAGTGCCGGAAAATTGTAACAGATCATAAATTAATATAACTTAGTGAAAAGATGAAACACCCAGCAAACTACTCAAAAACCTCTCCATTTAGCGTTTCAAGAAAATATTACAAAACCAAATATTCATGGTTCTTTCAAAATTCAAAAAATATTCTAAAAATTAAAATAAAATAAAAAATTTAAACTTTTTTTTAAAGTTCTAAAAACATTCCAAAAATTATTACAAAATAAAAGATTTAAACTCTTTTCAAAAATTCCAAAATTTTTAAAATATTTCAAAAATTATAACAAAATCAAAAACTTCCATGTCCAATTTCATGTTCGATAACATTTCATGTCAAACAAATAATTAATTTCATATTGTTCCAAAAAATTAAGTAAAATGAAAATCATTCTTTTGACACACTTGACAACATTTTTTTGACAAACTTATAACGTAATAATCTAGATTTTGGTTTCACATACCAATACCGCAATCACTTAAAATGAACGTTTTTAAGCAAAAAATAGGCATATTTCCTTGTTTTGACATACTTGACGATTTTTTGACACACTTCCCGTACAGTTATCGAACACACCGTCATTTTGGCTGTTACAATTGAGTAATCCTATTTTTAGAAACAAAAATTTTTGAGATCCCTTCCAGCGGTTTTCTAGATTTCGTCGGTTGTGACGGCAGACAGACATACAGTTTTTTTTAGAATCAGAAAGTCCTAAAACGTCGATAAATGGGGTAAGAATTTCATTTTTGGATCGAGAATGTAATACTTAGGACTTTCAGACCGAAGTAATATCTTTTTCTAATTCTTTGGCGTTTTATTTAATGAGAGTAAAATAATTTCTCAAATAATTGCACAGTAATCGCAGTAAAAGCTCGTATGTTAAAGTTTAACTTCAAGTCGGCACGGGTTATCGTCATCCAATCGCAGTAAAACTTTTAATTTAAGTTTTTAAGGTTAATTGGAAAAAATTTAGCGGGTATGCGTATAAAATTTTGCAAAAAAATTTTTTTGCTCTTTGTCTTGGGACACCCTAATATATATATATATATATATATATATATATATATATATATATATATATATATATATATATATATATATATATATATATATATATATATATATATATATATATATATATATATATATATATATATATATATATATATATATATATATATATATATATATATATATATATATATATACTAGCGGGACCCGGCGTGCTTTGCTACGCCTTTAAATAAAGTTTGTGTGTATACATTTTGTTGACGTAGTAGCAATAATTTCAAAGAGTAGTAATGAGAAATGATTTTCTATTTTTTTTTTAAATATGAATGTAAAAGGATCAGTACTCTAGTTGATCAGTAAAATATAAAAAAATAAAACAAAGGATTTATAAAAAATACGCGATCAAATAAGTTTTCAGGAGTGTAAGGTTTCAGGGTGTCTCTATATAGAACATTATACGGAACAAAAATGGATTCATAAATTGTGCTCATGCGGTTTAATATACGCTTTCTTTACCGGCAGGTTACTATAAAAACGTTGCAAATTTTGATCGTTATGTCATTTTATGATCAGCAAGGGCTGTAAGAATAGCGACAATACATTCGATGAAGGTAAAGAAAAAGTGATGCAAAAAAGGAATAGAAGAAGTGGTGCAAAAAAATCAAAATTCTTGGAAGTTTTTGTATTAGAATTCATAGAATGTGAATTCATAGGATGAGAAATATTTCTATTTAGTGAGCATCCTAAGTCATTTTAAAGTCATTATGGATTGTTGCAAATAAATGCGAAACTAATATCTTACGCACGGTCAATATATTGGCATATATGTTCCATATATAGACAACATTAATGGAATATTAATTTTTGGGCGATTTTGTGAGTAATAGCTCTTTGTGATTGCTCAAAGTAATTATTAAAAGTATTATTCCCGATAATAAGTAATTATTGTCGGGATTAAACTCATACTGATCAGAGACATATCATAGTTCAAAGCCATCTTACAGACTCAGCCTCAGTGAATGAAACAACAATGAAACATATTTTAATTTTCATGTTCAGATAATTTCTAAATTGAAACTTCATTATCTCATATTTTTATTTAAATTGAATTCTCCATCTGGGATTATACAATTGTAAATTGTACTTATTCCCGACACGAAACACACAAAAACTGTTTTAAAGAAGTTTTTCTGAGAGAAAATAAAAAATGCTTTAAAATTTCAAAATTCATGTGAATTAAAAAAATTACTTTAAGCTTAATCACTCTAAAAATCTCTCAAAACTTTATTTATTTTACACCAAATAGTGTAAAACTTTTGTTTATTTAACATTATACCCGTCGCATATTGTCGGTATCTCATAAGAAGGGAAATTCAAGAAAACTCGTTTTCATAACAGCCGTGTTCGATTTGACTGAAGCATTTGAAACAACGAAAAATGTAATACAATCGTTGTTGTTTTTACAGTTGTTTCAGTTACAGTAAACGTACCTAATATTCAATTTACATTGTATCATTTTTATTGCAACAATTATTTATTTTAATAAGGAAAACGTTTCAAAATTCGTTTTAATTCTATTTCTTTATTCGTGTGCTTGTGGGCACAAATTATATTTTGTGTTTTTCCGTCTAAATGCGTACACGAATAAATCAGAAGGTATTTCGACGTTAGGTCGCCACATACAGTTGTCCAGATGTGAGAAGTACAGATTCTCCAAATCTACTAAGTCCACATCCTTGCAGCAATTGTCCTTGTGCTTTGTTGATGTTCATTGCAAAATCGAGTTGGGATCATTGAAATGCTTGGGAACAGTACATCTTCCCCTTTGAATTTTCCATTCAAAATTGTAGCTTCAATGACATTGTTCATCATCTTTTTCACCGAAAATTTAAAAAAAATTTGTGCTATTTCAAAATATTTGACATATTTTTTTAATAAAATGTGTTGTGTAGTTGGAATAACAATATGTGTCACAACAACACATAAAACCCTTTAAGACCTAGGTTCCACAACATCATATTTTTTAAGATGATGAACGCAAATTTCTTATCTTTTGGTTTTTATATTCTTTTTAAAGAATGGAAAACTAAATAATAAATCCTTTTACATAATAATAAACGACATAGGGCAATATTTCATGATAAAATGGAGGAAATAAAAATAAAATACATTTTTTTTCAAATTTGTAGGAACAAAGCTAAATTGGGTTACTAATTATCCTTATAGTGCTAGAAGCATATACTAAGATCATGAAAAACATGGTTCAAGGATTAAACACGGCATATTTAATAGTTATATGGAAGCTCATTTCTTCGAGCAAGCGAAAAAGTTCATTCTTTAAAAAAATATACAAAAATAAAAAAATTGCGTCCATCAACACTTTAGAAAGCATTTTGTTGATGGGACCTTATTCTTCAAAGGTTGTTATTTTTTGTTGTTGCATACATTGTAATTCGTACAACCTAACACATTTTATTTAAAACAAACAATAGCGTGTCATCATCATCATCAAAGAATATTAATACTATAACTAAGACTAAGGGTGCTTTCGTTGATTGAAAAAATTCATCCGCCGAACCCCCTAAGATATCACTTTGGCTAGTGATATCTCACTGCTATTGCCAGTGGTATACGATATCTCAAGCTAACTCATATGCAAATAGCAGGGACCTAAGTACGCGGGGTTGTCACACCCATAGATCAAACATTTTAAATTTTACAAATCTTCCTGCGGGAGTATCTAATTAATTCGTTAATGAATTCATTAATGAATTGTTACCGTTTGAAAATTACTATTGCATACGTGTTGCCAGTTAAGTCCCACCATTTTTAATTAGTTTGTTCATCATGATTGCCATCCGTGTTTGATCAACTATGCTTCTCTGTATAGTATTTGTGCAGCTCCCATTTCGTAATTTTGAGCTTTAAATCGATTTAATCGATTGTAAAGTCGGTGTTTATGAACTATATTGTGGTGATTACTATAAAAATATTAAACGGGCAGACGCGTAGGGTTTTGAAGAAACGCTTTAAGGCAAATTCTGTATACATTAAAACAGACCAACCAAATAAAACCCCTAAAGCAAAACATGTTTTGGAAAATAAAATGATTATTTAAATTTTTCAATAGATAATATGAGGTTAAAGAAAGAGGTGCACGACAGCAATAAATTGGATACTTTTGAATCCCTTTACATTCATAAGAACATAAACGCAATTAATATCGACAAAGGCAACATAAATTCAAATTTATTTAATTTATTTACTAACCACACACGACAATTGAACAAAGCAAGCGTAGTGAATTTTCAAAACTTTGACATTAAAAACATTGTTTTAAATACAAATACGGCACCATCTATTGGCTAGCCCAAATTTATGAGGCGTATATCACACTATCAAATATATTGGTGAATAAAAAAAATTTGACATGAAATTGGAGAGTTTAGAGCATTGAATAAATATATAAGGAAGAATAATTACGTGTGGCTACACGAATATTTATTGAAGTTTGTAATTTGTATATCTGTGCGTTCTTCATCCATGACATTTGACATATTTCGTTTTGTATTTTAAAATAAAATGATAGCTTTTATCCGGAATTCTACTTTAAAATATTCAAATTAAACAAAATTTATAAAAATTTCAGTTTAAATTAATGTTTTACAAAACAATTATTAGTATTTGTGCAGTAGTTTGTTCATAAAATTGAAGTTGCATTAAAATATGTACAAATAATCTTAAATACACTGAAATTTGATCATCGAATTTCATATCCATGATTAGAATATTTTTATTAATACTACGCATAAAAAGGGCTTAGAATGATGTTTTAACAAAATCATAAAGTATTTGCTTACAAAAGCTGTTTTCTAGTTTAATTTTATATTTTATTACCCTACATAAATGTAATTTTTTTTAATCCATCGTTGTCAAACCAAATTTCAAACGCTATCACAGCTGAATATAAGCTGTTCTTAAAGTAATTCAATGTGATTAAAAATTGTGTTGTATGGACAATTAAAAATATTTATATTTGGAAGTATAAGGAAATATTTTATTCAAACATATTAGGCTTTTAAATTCATATGTAACATTTATTATTTCTTTTATTTGTTTTGAAAATATGAATATGCAGATTGTAAACAGTACCACCCAGCTAGAATGCAAACACTATCAAACTTCACCAATACTAAAAATTATAAGCTTCACTCAAAATGTCTAGTTATTCTTCCTTAGATTTATTCAATGGTGTAAAGGTTGTAAAATAAACTTCGCTAGTTTTTCATCCAGTTTTGATGACAATTTTTTTACCTCTAATCGTTCTATTTTAATAAGCAATACAAATAAGAGTATTTTTCAATTTGATATTGATTTTTGTAAACTAATATTGAAGACCAATGAAAAATTTAAAAAAATAAATTTAAATTATTGTTTTCTTTAATTTTTACTCTTATTTTTATTCAAACTTTATAAAAACCAATACAATAATTTTTTACAGGATTCGATATTTTCTAACACTTCTATAATTAATATATAGCCTCCACAAAATTATCAATAATCTTTGGTATCGTATTTGACTTAGCATAATATGCTTTTCGTTTATTATCAAATAAAACAGAACTTTCTTTACTAAAACATATTTGATAGTCTAATAATGGCTTTATACTAAGTTGAAGTTTACTATCAATTGAATTAATTGATTAACGCTGCCATCTGAAAGTTGGCATATGAACCATCCATATTTAACATTTAATTCGTAATTTAAAAAAATTTAGGAATTTAATCAAGATAATAACTATCCTATCTCTCAAGCTGGACCATCATAAACACATTGTACAAAATTTTATTAAGATTGGTTACGTTGTTGCGGAGTTTATCGCGGACAAACATCGTGACACGTGATTTTTATATATATATATATATATATATATATATATATATATATATATATATATATATATATATATATATATATATATATATATATATATATATATATATATATATATATATATATATATATATATATATATATATATATATATATATATATATATATATATATATTTCATTTATGAAATAAATTTATTTAAATATCCTTGTAACAACTTATATTAGATAATATTTGACGCGTTTCCAACAATAAATGTTCATTCTCAAACGTTTAAATTATTATTAATATCGAAAGAAAAATTTTTCGTTCAACAAAATTTTTTTTGGTAAAAGAGCATAATAAAGAAAAATTTTTAAATGAAATTAATTGAATAAAATTTTCATTTTTATAAATAAATTTTAGTGGCATACTAGATCTAAATTTGTCATGAATGAAACATGTTTTAACAGAAATTTTAATTGATTGAATAAATGCAATAACCCTCTAAACATGGTGAATCGTTTACGAATCGTTTACGAACCGTAAACGAACAATGAAGTTCGTAAACGGTTCGTAAATGGTTCGTAAACGATTCACCATGTTTAGCGGGAAATGTTGAAAAATCTACGCATATAAATTATTTCTAATTAAATTGGAGTTAAGCTGTATAAAGTAGTTTCAGAGGAATGGAGACATTTAGAGAAAACCATTGAAGTAGGAGACAAGGCTGATTAGTAAGAAGTTGGGAAGTTGGATTTCGCTGGCTGATCATCATTCTATAACAAATTTATACAAGTTAGTTCTTTTAGTTTATTACAATTAGTATTGTATTCATTCTTTATTTTCATAATCATTTTTGCATAAAATGTTAGAGTAAACCTCTAATAACGGTAAGAGATTCCTAAATTTAGCGATTCGTGCTGGAGGCAACTGTCATTCCGTGTATCTTAAATTATTTTAACGTTCATTATAAAGGTCCAAGCCACCCACAGTGGCAATTAGAACAATGCAGCTAGTGAGGCCACCTTTACCGTCCATTTCCCTGGTCAATTTTATGTGCTCTAAGGAAGGTTATTAGAAAGCTTTTTAGAAAAAAACACTTTATTTTTGATCATTGAAATAAAATTAAAAAACATAAAAAAATATAAGTCAGTTAAGACTTAAGATTATGCTACAGCCGATGAGGAAGTCTTTAATTTTAATGCAGGATTAAGTAAAGTTTTACAATAAAACATCATCCGTTCAGCGGTGGTGATTTTATAATTATGGGATCACCGTATGTTTCAACTAACACCAAGCTCAAGTTATACAAGACATTGATTAGACCGGTTGAGATGTATGGGTCACAAACATGGACCCTTACACAAAATGATGAATCGCATTTATCTATATTTGAGCGTCTGTATATTTGAGCGTATTTTTGGTCCGCTTAAGACAGACGATGGAGAGTACAGAACCCGGAATAACTTTGAGAGCCGGTCTCTGGAGGGTTCTGATATAATAGGTTGTATCCGTTCTAATATAGGATTGCTTGGTTTGGGCATGTTCTACGACACGATTCACAGTCTGGTATGAATTATGATTAAAAAATGTACGTTAGTACCCCAGGGAATGGGCGACCGCGAGGTAGACCAGACAAAATAAAATCAAATAAAAATTACATAGTGAATCACGTGAGTTAGTGAGTTTATGTTATTATTTTTGATACGAAAAACATTTAAAAATTTACATAATCATTTATTTCAAGATATAAATGCAAACTAAAAAATTTCCCCTCTGGAACATTACAAGCAATTAGCATCTTGACAAGCAAAGACCTTTACCAATATATCAGTCCAAAGCGTCTCTACTGATTAAATTCAAATTTTTTAATAATGTTTCTAGTTCATCAAAGCTCAACAAAGCTCCATCAATCAAACCAATTTAAACAGCTGGAAAAGAGTATAGGAATTAACTTTAAATAACGAGGTAAAGAAGTTTGGTGTACAGTCCCAAAGTTGAATGGCCGCATTACGGAATACGCCGTAAAAATCATTTTATTGAGTTGGATAAGGCACTTAGACCATTTTGAAATAATCAAATCTAAACTTGCACTTTGATCAATCAGGTAAGATAAAAATTTCTACATTTTTTTTTTAAATGAGAAGTGTTGTGTTATAGAGTTTACAATATGTGTCACAACAAAACATAAACACCTTTTAAGACCTAAGTCCCACATCAACTTGCGCTCTATGGTGTTGATGAACACTTTTTTTTAAACTTCTGCGGATTGAAACCACCTATGACTTTTGATTCCGGCAAGCTATTCCATTTGTATGCAGTCCAGACATAGAAGTCTTTCTGCGATCTGCCAGTATGACAGCGCGGGATCTTGACCTTTTGACTGCTTCCGCTAGCCGATTGCCGAGTGTAACGGAGGTAAGAATATGTTTGAGACATGGTGCTGCTGATTTCATCTGAGCACTGTTGATGACGATATTTGTAGAAAACAACGAGGTCAGCAACAGTGCGACGATGTTGTAGGGAATCAAGTTTTGATGTCAAAGCTCGATCACCCACAATTCGTGTAGCCCGCTTTTGCACAGAGTCCAAGAGGGTCAAGATGGAAACAGAAGCAGCACCCCAAACTTGACAACAGTGCACCATACAGGGACGAATATTTTTTTTTTTTTTGAAGGCGTTCATGCTCCATGTAGGAGCGTTGCCAGGTTAATCAGCTTTGAATATTCACCACGGTCATTCGCAACAGCGACATAATTACCATGGCAGCCGATTTTTTTAAGGTCGTTTATTACGTCAGTCTCCCATTGTAGTCGTGGTCTACCTCGCGGTCTACCACTCCCTGGGGTACTAACGTACATTTTTCTAATCATTCCAGATTGTGAATCGGCTCGTAGATCATGCCCAAACCAAGCAATCCTATTAGAACGGATACAACCTATTATATCAGTACCCTCAAGAAGGTCTCTGATCTCAAAGTTATATCGGGTTCTATACTCTCCATCGTCTGTCTTAAGTGGACCAAAAATGTAGCGTAGGATCTTACGCTCAAATACAGATAAATGCGATTCGTCATTTTGTGTAAGGGTCCACGTTTGTGACCCATACATCACAACCGGTCTAATCAATGTCTTGTATAACTTGAGCTTGGTGTTAGTTGATACATATGGTGATCCAAGGAGAGGTTTAATTGAGTAGAAAGTTCGATTACCTGCAGCGATTCGAGCTTTAATATCTGTAAGTATACTGTTGTTTGAGTCAAGCATTGATCCCAAATATTTAAAAGATTCAACTTCCTCAATTCGTTCATCGCCGCACATCAAATCTTTCTTCTCAGCCTCTCTTGAAACATTCATATGTTTGGTTTTATTGTAGTTAATTTGCAGACCAATTTTCCTAGCACCTCAAGCGACTTGAAAGTCTCACTCATAACAGCTTCACTTCGGCCGAGGATGACAACATCATCAGCGTAAGCAATCATCTGTACTGAGTTTATTGATAAGATATTGTTATTAGTCGGTAGTTTCTTTTGACGGCACACATATTCCAAGGCTAGATTAAAAAGTATAGGAGAGATAGCATCACCTTGTCTTAAACCGGAGTCGACTTTAAAAAACTTTGATATTTCGTTCTCTACTCGTACACAGCATTGAGAGTTCTGTACTGTCATTTTGCATAGTGATACCAGTTTACCAGGAATTCCCATTGACACCAGAGCAGACCATAGAGTCTCTCGTTCGAGAGAGTCGTAGGCCTGCCTGAAATCAATGAAAAGCTGGTGCACTGGTATGTTGAACTCTCGACACTTTTCCAAAATCATCCTTATCGAGAAAAGTGCATCGCTGGTACCTCGGCCCCGCCGGAAACCACACTGATATTCTCCAAACAGTTGTTCAGCAAAAGGATTGATTTTGGATAGCAAAATGTAGGAAAAGATCTTATATGCTGTGCAGAGGAGAGCGATTCCTCTGTAGTTTGCACATTGTAGGCGATTACCTTTTTTATGGATTGGTATCAGCATAGCTGTGTTCTAGTCCTGTGGCATGGTTTCAGTCCTCCAGATCATTTGAACAAGTTCAAACAATCTTAAGGATAGAGTTTCGCCACCATGTACAATCATTTCGGATGTTATATCGTCGATACCAGGTGCTTTATTGCATTTTAATTTTGACAGCGCCGCATCGAATTCCTCTTTGGTTGGTTCGTCTACATGTACCTTTGATGCACGAATAAGCTTTGCTCGTCGCCCGACTTGTTTCTGGTCACTTAAGTTGAGAAGATTCTCAAAATAAGCGGCCCAAGTATCTAAAATATTTTTAAGGTCTACTTGTAGCTCCCCATCTTCATTTTGAATAGCAGTCGATCTAGTTTGAGGGCCCTTCTTTAAGGTTTTAACCTGTTGAAAGAAGTTACGCGATTGATGTTCCTTATTGAAGCTTTCAATCTCCTCACACTGTCTCTTCCACCATTCTCTCTTCGTTCGTCTACATAGCTTTGTTACGGCTTGTCTTGCCAGTTTATAGTTCTCCTTCGTGGACCTGGTGTTGCGTCCTTGTAGACACTTCAGATAGCAATCTCTTTTGTATTGAATAGCGTCAAGGCATGCTTGATCCATCCATGGCTTCTGGGAGTGGTTCTGTGGTCGTCCAAGTATTCCCTCAGCAGCACTTAAAACAGCATCTTTGAGCAAATACCATGACTTATCGACGTCTCCATTAATGGTTTCTGATTTCTCCAATGTTTCGGCAATATGGATTTGATTTGATATCTCTCTTCTGTTTCAGCATTCTTTAGTGATGAGATGTTAAAACGTTTCCGTTGATTTAATTTTGGAATGCCTGGATTTGGGAAGTGGAACCTTATCGTTGCACATACAAGGAAGTGATCACTTCCAATGTATGCACCTCTAAAGGATCGCACATCCAGAACGCTCGAAAAGAAACGTGCTGTTACTAGAACGTGATCAATTTGATTTCGAGTGTTTCCATTCGGTGAGACCCAAGTCTGTTTATGAATCGATCGATGCGGAAAGAACGTACTGGCAATTCTCAAATTATTTGATAATGCAAACTCAGTCATTCTTTCACCATTATCATTCGAATTCAAATGCAGGCTGTTGGGACCCACCACATTTCCATAAGAGATATCTCTTCCAACCTGTCCATTAAAGTCACCAAGAACCATAATGAAGTCGCGTGTGGGTGTTTGTTTCATAACCTCTTCCAGTGCTATGTAGAAATTATCCTTCTCGTCGACGGTCTTAGCTTCAGTAGGTGCATGCACGGCAATAAGAGAAATATTGTTATATGTACCACGTACACGTAGGTAGCAGATCCTCTCACTGACCAGGATGAATTTCATCACGGCTTCTTGTATGCGTGCACCAACAAGAAAGCCAGTACCAAATTCTCTTCGAGAAGGATGACCACTACAGTATAAAGAGTGACTATCCAAATCTTGTTTTCTGATTATCGGCTGTCTAATTTCTTGTAGAGCAATAATATCCATCCTATACCTCTCAGCCTCTGTTTCCAGACTTATAAGAGCATCAGGAGCGCTCAGGCTGCGCACGTTCCACGTTCCGATTCGGTAGTCTGGTCCTTTTTCACGTCCAGGTAAAATTATGTTTTTTTGTCCGGGTCTGTTATTCTCTTTCTGATAACCAAATTTGACATATTAGTTTTTTTCCGGGGTTAGGGTGTTAACCTTAGGCCCAACCCAAATTGTCGTGAATGGGTCCGTTCTGCATATTAAGGTCACCAGAAACAACCTTTTTACACGTTTATATAGCGAGCCGCTTGATTCAAGACAGACGCCCGCTCCAAGCCGCCCCTGACATGGAGAACAGACGCTTGAGTCACATTGGTCGTAAGGCGCCAATTCACCGTGATGTAGCTTCATTGACTAAGCAGTTTTTACTCTGCTTGTCTCCAATACACCAACCTAATTCGGTCAGCATTACCCAGGCAGCACGGCGTGGACGTCAAATTTCGGATTTCGCTACCCACATGGAGCAATTGGTATGGAGTGAAAATTTTTTTGCATCTATTTAGGAGGCCGAGTTTTTTAGACGGTGAATTGAGGAGAATAATGCGTTACATGATCTTGGTATATACTTCTAGCACTAGGATAATTAGTAACCCAATTTAAGCTTTGTTCCTGCAAATTTGAGAAAAAAAGTATTTAATTTTTTTTTCTTCCATCCTATTATGAAATATTGCCCTATGTCGTACATTATTATGTGAAAGGATTTATTATTTAGTTTTCCATTCTTTAAAAAGAACATAAAAAATCAAAAAAAAGAAATTTGCGTCCATCAACGTCTTAAAAAGCATGATGGTTGGGAATCTAGGCCTTAAAAGGTTTTTATGTGTTGTTGTGACACACATTGTAATTTCAAATATGCTAAATACTTTGAAATTGCACAAATTTTTTTGAAATTTTCGGTGAAAAAATGAACAATGTCATCAAGCTACAATTTTGAATGGAAAATTCGAACCGAGAGATGAACCGTGTTGCCACGTATTCCAATGATTCCAACAGATATGGCATTTGAATTCAAACGTTTAGTTTCCAGTCAACTCGGTTTTGCAATGACCATCAACAAAGCACAAGGACAGTTACTGCAAGTATGTGGATTAGATTTGGAGAATCTGTGCTTCTCACATGGACAACTGTATGTGGATGACGCGTTAGGAAAACCTTCTGATTTATTTGTTTACACACTAGATGGAAAACAAAAAATTTAGTGTACCCACAAGTACTCGAATAAATAAATAGAATTAAAACGACATTTTGGAATTCTTTCCATATTAAAATAAATAAGTTGCAATTTGAAATTTAAACGTCTCAATTTGGATCCTATATCAGGGCAGTAGTCATAATTCGTATGCCTGACATAAGTAACACACATAATTACCTCAATAAGTAACACACTTTAAACCTGATTTTATTCTTCATAATCTTTTTCTTTGTTACTAAGGTTCTATTGCAAAGACCTGATGTATGAATGTTTCTAAGAAGAGTGAAAGAGGAAGCCCCAATTTTCAATTTTTGGAGCATGGTCGCTGTTCTGATAATGCAAGCAGATTCAGAATTTGTGAGCAATGGTTATTTGTATCGCATTGGTGCTAGCTAATTTTTAGAAACATGTATTATATATGAAACATGTAAACCAAGCACATATTTGATGTAAACTAGAAATATTTATTGCAATATAATGTTTTGGATTCCTATATAAATAATTTTGATATAAATGTATCTGTTTGTCACATTATACCTTAACTTTTCATTTTATGATAATTTTTTTAGCAAACAAATTGAGCAAAGCTATAGCTGACCGAATAAATTGAAATCTGAATAAAAACGAAATTATAATATTTGTCAACATTTAGGTACGAACCCTTAAGAAAATTAAAATATTAATTTAGAAAAAACTAATTATAACTTTAAAATTCGGGCGACGAGGTGTTTTAGAAGCCGTTAATGACCTTTTACTGACAAAATTTCAGACCCCTACGTGCGGTAGATTTCGCTGGAGAGCGCACACAGACAGACACACTTTATTTGTTATTATAGATTAGTGATGCACCGGGTCCTAAAAAATCAAAAAGCCGGGTAACGGGTACCCCGCTTATATTTCATAATACCCGACCGGGTACTCGGTCCGGGCATTTGATTGAATTTAATTCTGATTTACAAGCAAACCGATAGCAATTTTATTGCTTTAAAGTATGAAAAGTGGAAAACAATTAGAATATGTATTGTTTTACAATAAAATTTATAGAATAAATACTTATGAATTAAATTTATATAAATTTCAAAAATTTCAATATGAGGAGACAAGAGACAAATTTCGTATTTTGCTTTAAAAACTTTAAGCTGTTTATTTGCTGTATATTTTCAAAAAAAAAATCCTCGAACACGTACATCTTTTTTTCGATATAAGACCTGTGCTACGATTATGGCAAATTGAGAGTTCAAAACTACGAAATAATTTCGTCAATAAAAATTATTTAAAAAATTATTTCGTCAATAAAATTTTATGCGAAAGGAACCGTCTGTTATTCGATATTAAAAATGGACAATTTCGAATTTTTAATTGTATGAAAAAACCATTCATACCCAACTTGACGTCACAATTTGTGAGTTTTTTCACAATGAGAAAACTCCATAATCGCAGCACTGTAAAAAAACTTTTAGCCAAATCAAAAAATGTGTCGGTCAGATTTTGTAAAAGAATGCCGCGAATACGTAAGCACTATTTTGGTGGTACCTTTTAAAGTTATTCACCCCAACAAAAGTGGAGAAATAAACATATATCGTTGGAAAGCTCTTGAGTAGTAGATGTGGCGAAAACATTTTTTGGAATTTGGATTTTTTTTAGCAAAAAGGAAAAGAAGAAAAACGAGAAGGTGTGTTTTTTGTTCGTTTTTTTTTGTTTTTTCGAGTAAATAACGTTATCGTAAATCGTTTTACGTAAATCGTAAATCGTTTCACAATTGATCAAAATCAATTGAATCAATAAACAGTTATTTTGTTGGGAAATCTAATAGCAATTTCTATTTACTTACAATGTCCGAATTTCGGCCACTGTGCGATTCCCAGTTGCAGTGAATCACGTTAATATTTTTTTACGATTGAATTATATTATTATTTTTATTATTTTATTTTAGAAGAATAAATTTAATTTACACATTTTAGAATTTGCTTATTTTATTTTTACCAGGTATCGGGTAATGGAAAAATTGCCGGTTCCGGGTAAAAGCCGGGTACCGGGTAATTGCCGGGTAGTCGGTGCATCACTATTATAGATTGTAGAAGATAGAAGATTATAGAGCTAGGATGAATCGAAACACATCGCTGGAAACAGAATGCGAAGTGGTAAACAGTGGGGGGTGTAAATTAAGATCAGGTTAAGATTGCTTTTCAATGTAATAATAAATATTTAACCCTCCATAAATTTTTTTGGTGTTTTACAACTATAGAAAAACCATTACAGTTAACCATTTGCATTTTACATGAATAAATAGCCAACGTAAATAACACAAATAACGATACATCTACATCAGATGAAGGTTGAATTAGAACTAATGTTTAAATAACATTACATTGTATTTAAAATTTCAATGCCGCTAGCTCATGTCAAATAGTCCCGTGACCCGTCCCGTCCCAATTGAATTGAAAGTATTTTTTCTTCGTTTGAATAATAATTTGCTAGATTCGGGATGAAGTGACATTGTTTTAATTTTCTTGCAGTGTAACAAGACTTAAAACTCAAACTTTTAAGCACTTTTATATGAAGTTTGTTTCTTTGATTGATTGATTATTGATATCCATTAAAAATAAGAGTAAAAAATGTGTCCAATAAAATAGATCAAATACATTTTATGAAATAAATTAACACTATCTTTTATTTTATTAGACTTTTATTTTTGTTTCCAACATATCAAAGTTATATTTTTAAGATCAGTTACTAATTGTTATTGTACTTAAACATTTCATCCTGATTGTTCTTATTGTTTGGGAAGCACCTACAAATCTTATACCTTAGCCTTTGTCATTGGTTTCCCAGCAACATCTAATCCCGTTACTTTGAACAAGGCTCCTGCTACCGGTGATTGTACTTTATCTCTATCTGTTGCAGCCGTAGTTACAAATAAAATATTTAAATTCGGTCCTCCAAATGCTGCTGAGGTTACTTGTTCACAAGGAAATTCAAATTTCTGTATAATCTCACCCGATCTTAAAAAAAGCAATAAATTCATAGGTTACAATTCTTAAATTTAAATAAAAAATTAAAGTTACTCTGGACGTATTTTTAAAATTTCTGATCCTGCCCATAACGCTACATATAAATCACCATTCGCGTCAATTGTCATACCGTCAGCACAAAATGCAGGAAGTTTGTTGTCTGTATTTTTAAAACTTATCACAACTCTTTCATTGACTAAAACATAAATATTCTTAGAAAAAAATTATTTGTAAAATGATAGTCAGCATACAGATATTGCCTGTTTTAGGATCATAGTCATACTCTTTTATATCTAAATTACTTGAGTCAATATAGTAAAATTTGTTTGTATCGTCATTCCATGTTAAGCCATTTGAACATCCAATTTTTTCCAGTAACTTTTCAAAACCATTTTCAGTTGTGTATTTATATAATGAACCAGTTTTAACTTCAAAAATACTTCCATGTTTTTCAAGACGCATTGTTCCTGCATAAAGTCTACCTGTTGGATCAGCTTTTGCATCATTAAAGCGATTATATTTATATTCTTCTTCTGATTCAACTTCACCAACTATTCTTGACATTGTGACCATTTTTGATTTACCATCCCAAACAACAACACCAACCCTTCTATCAATTCCTATAGCGAATTCGTTGCTTGTACCATCGACAGGAATTATAAAAGATATCACTTTTTCGCCATCTATAACAGAAGAGAAAAATAAAATTAGTTTAACGTTTTTGGGATTTTCATGTTTGGTTAAAGTTTTTGCTTCCAGTTCCATAAACATCACGTTTTGTCGTACTTCAAATTAGCGTATATTGCGACAGATTTGATTGAGTTCATGCCAACCGTGTCGAAGAAATCCGTGCAAATAGGGTGATGTATTCTTGCAAAAATTCCCGCTACAGAAATACTTAATTAAATATTCCTATATTCGAAGTGCACCTTATTATATTCGGTTGTATAACAAAAACAACTTTAAAAAGACTAGATATCACATAACAAACAAAATCACTCAAGATAACAAATCATTTTAAAATTTATAACCTTGATTAAATATTTACGCAAAATCAAAAAGCTAATAGTTTGCGTATCACTTAGCTCAGTAAATTCTTTTTTTATCTGTTGTTATCTCTTTTAGGGTTGAGTTTAGGGAGTCATATGGTGAAACTTTGTTGTCCGTCTAACCTTCACAACCGATTGCCCTAGAAACTATAGGTGCAATTAACCTAAAACTTTCGGTTTCTGTTATAAAAGTGACTTAACTGTAGCTTTAAAGAAAAAAAAATTGTTTTGCACTTTCCAATAATTGATTTTTAGTTGTTTAGTCTTAGTGTTTGTCATACGATCGAAAAAATATTTACTACGTCATTCTCCTAAACCCAATCACTTTTGATGTAGAATGAAGTGATCACATCCATAATGCTCGCTAACACGTGATCTCTATTTGAATTTGATCGTTTACAATCAATGACAAACTTTATAAATCGATTTGTGTCGAAAAGCTAACCATCAGGTCTTAAGCCGGAAGTGACAAACCGGAAGTTGGAATGCAGAACTGTTACAAATCATTAATCAAAATCAATTATCAGGAACTGTTGTTATTGAAGTTTCAAATAAACAGGACCACGGAAGGCCACCCACCACTTATCCCAATATCGCCCAAAAACTAATCAGTTTAAACAAAACATAGAGTAAGAAAACTCAGCAGTTACAGTAGTATGAATAAAGACACTGAAAAAAATGCAAAAAATTGCAAAAACAAATTTTTTTACTGGAGGTTAGAATGTGGAACTGTTGCGAACCTTACTAAATGATTATGTAACAAGTTTCATTCAATTCGATTATCAGGTACAGATGTTATTGAGCTTTAGAAAAAACAGGTGCTCGGAAGACCACCCATCACTTTGTTCCATATCGCTCAAAAACTAATCAGTTTCTTGCTATACATATTGGTATCTTTTTCTAAAGTCTCATCAAAATTAATTCACGACCGAATGTTGTATACTTTCAAGTCCCAACAAACAAAAAACCACAATCCTTTGTTCAATGTACCCAAAAAGCGAATAAAATCTTTCTCATAATTGCGAAACTCAATTGCGAAATACTACAACAAGGAATTTTATTTATCATTATATATAAAATTAATTACTTTATTAATTATATTGTAATTAATTCGTAATACCTAATTTGCTAAATTAATTAAAAATTATTAAAAAAAATTTTACGGTTTTCGATTTGAATTTTTTTGAATAAAAACCTTCATTAAAACTTAGATATGCTATATAATATATATATATATATATATATATATATATATATATATATATATATATATATATATATATATATATATATATATATATATATATATATATATATATATATATATATATATATATATATAATATATATATATATATATATATATATATATATATATATATATATATATATATATATATATATATATATATATATATATATAATATATATGCTGCATTTAAAATTAAATGAAAAGAGGCGTGGTTTAAATGACAGCAAAATTAAATGAAATCGGATTTTCGAGTTCTCGAACGCTGTCATTCATTAAATGATTCATTAAATGGTTGATATCTCATTAAGTATTCGAACGCACTCCTAAATTTAGATTTGTTCATTCGTCAACACCATATAACATACTAAATTTCAGATTTCGACAAAAAATCGACAAATAAATGTACATTTTCAAAAGAATAGCCTTTTTTATTGTAAGGAGTCAAGTTCGTTGGTTAGATTTCAATTGCCAATCAGTAGGGTTATGTAGAGTCGTGTAAAGGGTTAATAGTAGTGATGCACCGGGTCTTAAAAATACAAAAAGCCGGGTATCGGGCACCCGGCCTAGTTTTCATAATACCCGGCCGGGCACTCGGCCCGGGCTTTCGATTAATTTTTCATTTACAAACAACCGAGAATTCTGTAAATTTTTAGCAATTTAATTATTTTAAAGGGTGAAAAGTTGAAAACAACCAGAATATGTATTGTTTTACATTAAAATTTATAGAATAAATTTTTAATATAAATTAAATTTGAATGAATTTCAAAAATTTCAGTATAACAAGACAAATTTCATACTTTAATTTAAAAGCTTTAAGCTGGGTTTTAACTAGGGTCGTCACCTCGCAGAGTTTTACCAGTAGTTTCCAAGTTGTAGGCGTAGTAATTTCCGGGCTCTGGGTTTGACAAAAAACTCTTCGGATGAGACAAAATTTTACTTATTGCCATGCATTAAATTTTTAAAATTAACAAATTTTCTAGCTAAATTAAAGCCTTGTCGTATAGATGATCTTACTGTTTCACCAATTCATAGTTTTTTACAGCTCCTTAACTTCATGTTAATTTAGATGGTATTATATCCAACATTTTTATACCGCACTGCCCACAATTTTACCGATGACAGAACATTGCACGACGCTCAAACATTTGTAATAAGCTGCGATCTCGTATTACAGTGACTAATGATATAGACTGAGAGCCCGCGACGGCCAGACCTTCGTTATTTTATAAAAGCTGAAAGTTTCTCTGCGCAAACCCCCTACTCAGGTAGGAACGATAAGCGACATATGAAGTTTGGATCATAGTGGCTTTGGCAGGGAGCAGGTTCCAAAGGGGCCTCCAAAGTTTCGTGAAAGTATAAAAGCTAATTTTTTTATATATTATTCGGGATAGTATTAGAAGTCACGTCACCCAATGCCAGACACTTACTATCGTGGAAACCCCCTGCCAGACACTCTTAAACTTTAAAGTTTAAGGGTGTCTGGCAGGGGGTTTCCACGATAGTAAGTGTCTGGCATTGGGTGACGTGACTTCTAATACTATCCTGAGTAATATATAAAAAAATTAGCTTTTATACTTTCACGAAACTTTGGAGGCCCTTTGGAACCTGCTCCCTGCCAAAGCCACTATGATCCAAACTTCATATGTCGTTAATTGTTCCTACCTGAGTGGGGGATATGCGCAGAGAAACTTTCAGCTTTTATAAAATAACGAAGGTCTGGCCGTCACGGGCTCTTAGTCTAATAGAAATTTATTAATCAATGAAGACCTACAACGTTTAATAGAATGGGGGATAATTTCGTTGAGTTACAATCCAACCAAAACCAAATGTTATCGTTTAATGCGGCTGTAGCAACATTCTGTTAAGGATTTGCTCATCTATGGAATATCGTGGTCATTTTTGGGAAGGTGTTTGTCTGTCAACAATGAAATATCTAGACTCTATGCAACAAAACTGAACAGCTACATTCAACAGATCACCTACATTCGTTCCATCACCGAACAAATTTCGAACTTTCCATATACTATAAATACTACTTCTATGATGCGAAAAATCATGTGCGCAGTACAATCGATAAACATAAAATCAACCTTATTGTGAATGTCGATTCGATGTAAATTTCATATCGACAACAATAATTTACATTATGAATGTCGATTGTGAATCGATGTTTGTTGATACGACGCCATATTTGAGTCGATGTAATTTCATTTGGCGACAGATAATTGTATATCTTTAAAATAAATTTTAAAGATATAATGTAAGTTGGTTTAGATTTATTTTAAATAAACCAATAATTAATTAATTAATAACTAATTTTTAATTATTTTTTCAACAGGAAAGTTACAAATAAGAAAATATTTGAAAAACTGGTTGAGTTTATGCAGGCAAAAGTGGATCTAGCAAGAGGATGCACCAAAGTCTACAGAGACTTTAAAATTGAAATTAAAAGGAAATGGCAAATAATAACGAAAGAGCTAAATATACTGGGACCCCCAACAAGAGATGAAAGTGGCTGGATCAAGGTAAAAATTCATCCCGGTCAGTGAGAGGATCTGCTACCTACGTGTACGTGGTACATATAACAATATTTCTCTTATTGCCGTGCATGCACCTACTGAAGCTAAGACCGTCGACGAGAAGGATAATTTCTACATAGCACTGGAAGAGGTTATGAAACAAACACCAACACGCGACTTCATTATGGTTCTTGGTGACTTTAATGGACAGGTTGGAAGAGATATCTCTTATGGAAATGTGGTAGGTCCCAACAGCCTGCATTTGAATTCGAATGATAATGGTGAGAGAATGACTGAGTTTGTATTATCAAATAATTTGAGAATTGCCAGTACGTTCTTTCCGCATCGATCGATTCATAAACAGACTTGGGTCTCACCGAATGGAAACACTCGAAATCAAATTGATCACGTTCTAGTAACAGCAGGTTTCTTTTCGAGCGTTCGGGATGTGCGATCCTTTAGAGGTGCATACATCGGAAGTGATCACTTCCTTGTATGTGCAACGATAAGGTTCCACTTCCCAAATCCAGGCATTCCAAAATTCAATCAACGGAAACGTTTTAACATCTCATCATTAAAGAATACTGAAACAGAAGAGAGATATCAAATCCATATTGCCGAAACATTGGAGAAATCAGAAACCATTAATGGAGACGTCGATAAGTCATGGTATTTGCTCAAAGATGCTGTTTTAAGCGCTGCTGAGGGAATACTTGGACGACCACAGAACCACTCCCAGAAGCCATGGATGGATCAAGCATGCCTTGACGCTATTCAATACAAAAGAGATTGCTATCTGAAGTGTCTACAAGGACGCAACACCAGGTCCACGAAGGAAAACTATAAACTGTCAAGACAAGCCGTTACAAAGCTATGTAGACGAGCGAAGAGAGAATGGTGGAAGAGACAGTGTGAGGAGATTGAAAGCTTTAATAAGGAACATCAATCGCGTAACTTCTTTCAACAGGTTAAAACCTTAAAGAAGGGCCCTCAAACTAGATCAACTGCTATTCAAAATGAAGATGGGGAGCTACAAGTAGACCTTAAAAATATTTTAGATACTTGGGCCGCTTATTTTGAGAATCTTCTCAACTTAAGTGACCAGCAACAAGTCGGACGACGAGCAAAGCTTATTCGTGCGTCAAAGGTACATGTAGACGAACCCACCAAAGAGGAATTCGATGCGGCGCTGTCAAAACTAAAATGCAATAAAGCACCTGGTATCGACGATATAACATCCGAAATGATTGTACATGGTGGCGAAACTCTATCCTTAAGATTGTTTGAACTTGTTCAAATGATCTGGCGGACTGAAACCATGCCACAGGACTGGAACACAGCTATGCTGATACCAATCCATAAAAAAGGTAATCGCCTACAATGTGCAAACTACAGAGGAATCGCTCTCCTCTGCACAGCATATAAGATCTTTTCCTACATTTTGCTATCCAAAATCAATCCTTTTGCTGAACAACTGTTTGGAGAATATCAGTGTGGCTGCCGGCGGGGCCGAGGTACCACCGATGCACTTTTCTCGATAAGGATGATTTTGGAAAAGTGTCGAGAGTTCAACATACCTGTGCACCAACTTTTCATTGATTTCAGGCAGGCCTACGACTCTCTCGAACGAGAGACTCTATGGTCTGCTCTGGTGTCGATGGGAATTCCTGGTAAACTGGTATCACTATGCAAAATGACAGTACAGAACTCTCAATGCTGTGTACGAGTAGAGAACGAAATATCAAGGTTTTTTAAAGTCAACTCCGGTTTAAGACAAGGTGATGCTATCTCTCCTATACTTTTTAATCTAGCCTTGGAATATGTGTGCCGTCAAAAGAAACTACCGACTAATAACAATATCTTGTCAATAAACTCAGTACAGATGATTGCTTACGCTGATGATGTTGTCATCCTCGGCCGAAGTGAAGCTGTTATGAGTGAGACTTTCAAGTCGCTTGAGAGTGGTGCTAGGAAAATTGGTCTGCAAATTAACTACAATAAAACCAAACATATGAATGTTTCAAGAGAGGCTGAGAAGAAAGATTTGATGTGCGGCGATGAACGAATTGAGGGAGTTGAATCTTTTAAATATTTGGGATCAATGCTTGACTCAAACAACAGCATACTTACAGATATTAAAGCTCGAATCGCTGCAGGTAATCGAACTTTCTACTCAATTAAACCTCTCCTTGGATCACCGTATGTATCAACTAACACCAAGCTCAAGTTATACAAGACATTGATTAGACCGGTTGTGATGTATGGGTCACAAACGTGGACCCTTACACAAAATGACGAATCGCATTTATCTGTATTTGAGCGTAAGATCCTACGCTACATTTTTGGTCCACTTAAGACAGACGATGGGGAGTATAGAACCCGGTATAACTTTGAGATCAGAGACCTTCTTGAGGGTCCTGATATAATAGGTTGTATCCGTTCTAATAGGATTGCTTGGTTTGGGCATGTTCTACGAGCCGATTCACAGTCTGGAATGATTAGAAAAATGTACGTTAGTACCCCAGGGAGTGGTAGACCGCGAGGTAGACCACGACTACAATGGGAGACTGACGTAATAAACGACCTTAAAAAAATCGGCTGCCATGGTAATTATGTCGCTGTTGCGAATGACCGTGGTGAATATTCAAAGCTGATTAACCTGGCAACGCTCCTACATGGAGCATGAACGCCTTTAAAAAAAAAAAAAAAAATAAATAGTTTCAGAGTACTAAGGTTTTTGTTTTAGGTTTGGACAGATTTAAAATAAGAAAAAAACTAACAAAAAATAAAGCGGAGAAGAATAAAACGGAAGGTGAACGTAATAACAAGGTTTACCTCAAAACCTTAGAGGAGGATGTTTCCGATTTGTTGAATTTCAACACAACAACTAACCCTCATAGAAAAGAGTTTAGAGAGATGACACCAGAAGGTTCCATTCAAATAAATGAAATTTGTAATGCCGATGACACTATCCTGGAACCTGACCAGGTTGTTAGTATTGGATGGAAAAATAATACTGGAAATAACGGAAGCTTACAGGATATTTCCAATCGTCCTACAAATCACAGAACCAGAGTTCGCAGAAACAAAGCAACTGATTTGATATCTCAGCGATCTCAATTGCTAAAAGACCAGACTGATATACAGTGCAGCGCAGTGCAAAGGAACCCAAAGAAACAAACTATTACTTAAAAGAAAATATTGTGCTGGCAAAAAAATGTATTACGTCCAAAAGGACACACTAAACGAGGCAAAAACGCAAAATGCATTGAAGCAAGAACAGATACATCTTTTAAAACAGGATATGCTTTCGTATCAGTATTACGGAAAGAGATGTGTGGGTTAATGTAGTATGTTTTAACAAACCGTATATAATAAATTCGTCGAAGAGGAAGCCCTTAGACAACGTTGGCGCGACATCATCCAAGGCAGATTATGTGTTTTATTTAGTTCACAATAGTGGAATTTTCTAATAAAATCACAATAATTCAATAAACGTATTTTTTAATATGGTAATAAATTCTAGTCGATTCGATTTGGTTACATAATACAAAATTAAATTTTTCACGACTCGTCTCTACAAATCATCTCGACAGTCGACTCGACAATCGCAATAAGGGTGCATGTTCCATCCGTTTGCTTTCTTAATTACCCTGTTAGAACATGCTCGTCTCAAAACGATTATTAAAGAGTATTGCGAAATTTTGAAATTCATTGCTCCTCTCGCAGAGTTTTCTAAAAAGCAAAGGGGTGGAATACAACTCATAAAAGATTCGACAGAAATGTTCAGCAAGGGTGGTTATCCTATAGCTTTAACACGCGAACTGTGGAGCTGGAATGTGAATTTTATTATCAACCAATCACAAAAAAGAATTTTATATTCACCACAAAATTCTTATTCCTAATTGGTTAAAACACCATTCGCATGTTAAAACCCAGTTGATTTACGATTTTTGTTTTTATTATTTTATTTCAAAAGAATAAATTGAATTTATAAATTTTAAAAAATTGCCGGTTCCGGGTAAACACCGGGTATTTCAAAATTGTACCGGGTAAGCCGGGTAACGGGTAATTTCCGAGTACTCTGTGCATCACTAGTTATTAGATCAAAAGAAGCCGTTCAATGTTAGAAAACATACAAGTTTTGAACAGAGCAAAGGCAAAAATATGCGAATTTCACATCATAGCATTTGCATTCTTTATCATCAACATCATTGGAGTCAATTAAACTTTGGCTTGAAAAGGAAAATGGATTTGGTGTTAATAATTTGAAAATGGATTAGATTTGGTGCTAATAATCTGGTAAACCGGCAAGCTTGAAGCTCTATCCCGAAAACATATTTGTCAATTGATAATGTTGTTATTTTCACCAAAATCCTTCACAACTTTGGATAAAAACAAAACCCTCGATATATATTTATAGCTTGATTGTTTGACGCCATATGGAACAAACAATGAACCCTGCCATATGCGTAAAATGGATTAGTGTTTCTAGTTAAATTTTTTTTATATGGAGTTTTATATTTCAATATGACGTAAAAATTTTTTTACAGTTAGTTTTATATTTCTAAATGGCACTATTGTTTCACAATTTTTCTTGTGCTAATATTCAGATTTACAACTTTGAGGGTTTCGGTAAAAACGGTATTCTATAACACAAATTTGTATATCATATAGGTTTGTGTCTTAGTTACAAAATTATAACACATTTTTGGTACTAAATTCGAATTAAAACAATCAAAGATGTCGTTTTAAGCAACTAATTTTTATAATCGAATAGCAAAAAAAAATATATTTAATAAATAAATATAATTAAATGATCTATATAAAACTACATTTGATCCACTATTGTCAAAATACCGGCGAAATACAGCAACTCAACAAACCATTGAAACCAGAACACCGAATGAAAGAAGATTCATAGCATGTTCATATGTTTCTGGATTTTCTGAAAAAATAAAAAAGGTGATAGCAAACTGTGACACTAGAATCGGTTTCAAACCGCAAAAGACGATGCAGCGTATTTATCCATCTAAGGAGGATAAAACGTTAAAACAAGATCAAAGTGGATTGGTATATTCGGTGGAATGTAAGGGTTGTGATAAGTCGTACATCGGGCAAACTGGTCGTAAACTTCAGCATCGTATGTCGCAGCATAAAAACGATCACAAAAACAAATATTCAATAGCAGCAGCAAACAAAAATAAAACATCTGCAATACATCATACACTACTCACCAGCCATAGTTTTGACTTTGATCATCCAAAAATTGTGTGCAAAGAAGGTTCGCTTGGTAGACGACTAACAAAAGAAATGGCACTCATCAAAAAAGAGGAAAAAAGTGTAGTCAATTTAAAAACTGAGGTAACAGGATTGCATGACAGTTTAGAGTTCTTGTGTAGCAAAATATAAAAAAGAAGTTCACTGTGTTTACAATTCATCTATCTGGCAACACTGTCTTGGATGAATCATACGTTTAGTTTCAACTGTATCACTCAACAAACATATTCAGCATACAATTTTTCGTATAAGTATTTAATATCTCAGCTTCATAAATGTCATTTCAATTCATATTAATTTGTTTTGTTTTAGTAACAGTTTCAATTTAATATGTAAGTCAGTTTTAACCATTATAATGTTTTCTAATTTTTAAACTAATTTTTAACCTAATTGTTTTACATATAAATGACAGCAGCAAATTATTGTAAGTTTTTGACTTTTACTTGTACATAAAAATTTCAAATTATACTTAAGTTCACCAAAAATACTTGTATTGTGAATTACATTAACAATAATAAATATTCCTTTCTGTTTGCAGTGCTTCCAGTTGAAGCCTGTAAAGAGCAGGCGAAATATTGAAAAGAAATCGTATTACTTTCATTCACGGTCGATCCCGGGCAATTGTTGCCAAAACAAAGGATTATCATAATCACACGACTGGTATCCAGAGGATTCACAAACAATTTATAAAACTACATATAATTAATTGATATTATTAAAGACTCATTTTTAATTTGAATTTTTTTTTAATTTTAACGTCAATCGATGAAATATCTATTTAAAAAGTCACGACACAAAACATAAAACAAAATAGTGATTTTGTCTTTTGTCAGTAACAATATTGTTATGGTTACCAACATGCACATTTTACTCCGAAGACTTCGGGTTTAAAGGTATGGCTTCGGAGCTAGGATTATTTCGCCGGATTTTTTAAGAACATGGCGTAATCGAATTATATAACGTTCTTTTTACAAATCTTTTTTAAAAAAACGCTATTACTTCGGTCTGAAAGACCTAAGAAATGCCAGTAAGAATTATTAAGGGGTAGGGGTAAGAATTATTCTTACCCCTACTTTTTTGGCATTTCTGGACGTTTTAGGACCTACTGATTCTAAAAAAGCAAAAAAGAATGTATGTCTGTCTGCCGGCCGGCCGTCATTACCTACGCTGCAGGGAAAACCGCTGGAGGGATTTCAAAAATTTTGAATTCTAAAAATAGGTGTACTCAAGGGACAGGTCCTAAAGGACGCTGTGTTCGATAACTGTACCGGAAGTGTGTCAAAAAATCATTAAGTGTGTCAAAAACAGCAAATTTTCATATTTTTGGTTTAAAAAACGTTCATTTTAAGTGATTACGAGTAGGAACATTGAATTTGAAGAAATCTTGGTGGTAGGGATTGGTATGTGAGATCAAAAACTAGATTATTGCATTATAAGTTTGTCAAAAAAATGTTGTCAAGTGTGTCAAAAGATTTTTATTTATTTTTTTACCCAATTTTTTGAACAAAAATAAAATTAATTATTTGTTTGAAATGAATTTTTATTATTATTATTGAGAATTATGGCATTATATAAGTTTGTCAAAAAAATGTTGTCAAGTGTGTCAAAAGAAAGATTTTTATTTACTTTTTTACCCAATTTTTTGGAAAAAAATAAAATTAATAATTTGTATGACATGAAATTTTATTATTACTATAGAGAATTATGGCATTATAAGTTTGTCAAAAAAATAATGTCAAGTGTGTCAAAAAATGATTTCATTTATTTTTTTAGCCAATTTTTTGGAAAAAAAATGTAGTTGTTTTTATGACGTAAATGTAATTGAAAATGAAATTGGACATGGAAATTTTTGAATTTGTTATAGTTTTTGAAATATTTTTGGAATTTTGAAAAAAGGTTGTATTTTTGATTTTGTAATAATTTTTGCAATATTTTTAGAATTTTGGAAAAAGTTTTAATTTTTGATTTTGTAAGAATTTTTGGAATATTTTTTGAATTTGAAAAATTTTCAGTTTGTCACACTTGTTCCAGCTTCTAGATTATCTTATTGTCTTATCTCTGAAGCTCTGGTTTAAACTTTAGAGCGTTATTAAATGAAAAAGCTCCAATTTTTTGGAAAAGGAAGTCAAAGTATACCAATGTATATATTCTGTTACAAACTTTAGTTTTCATTTACGCAACTCTTTAATAAATTAAAGATTGCTTCTACCTAAAAACAGAGATAAAATATGAACGGGCTGAAATCTCACAGCTCTGAGATATCAAGACTTCAGTTTTGATTAAGGATTTTGATATAGTTTTCGGCATAAAACTTTTATGAGGACATTGTTTTTAGCTATCGGCGGCGATGTATATTAAACCTAAAACGCTTATAATAAAATCAAAAATTTAATCTTTTTTCAAAATTCTAAAAATATTCCAGAAATTGAGACAAAATCAAAAATTTAACTTTATTCAAAAAATTTTAAATTATTGCAAAAATTATAAAAAAATCTAAAATACAAACTTTTTCCAAAATTCTCAAAATATTGCAAAAATTATAACAAAATCAAAAAACAAACTTTGAAAAACAAACAAAAAACAAATTTCAAAACAAAAAAAAATTTAAACCTTAAACAAAATTCTAAAAATATTCCAAAAATTGAACTTCAGACCGAAGTTACTTTTTCAAAATTCTGAAACTATTGCAAAAACTATAACAAAATCAAAAACACAAACTTTTTTTCGAAATTCTAAAAATATAGCAAAAATTAGAACAAAATCAAAAATACAAACTTTTTTCCGAATTCCAAAAAATATTCCAAAAATTATAATAAAATCTAATATTTAAACTTTTTTAAAACTTTAAAAATATTCCGAAAATTCTTACAAAATCAAAAATTGGATCTTTTTTTCAAAATTCCAAAAGTATTCCAAAAATTATAACAAAAACAAAAATTGAATTTTTTTCCAATATTTTTAAGTATTGCAAAAATTATAACAAAATCAAAAATCAAAACTTTTTTTGAAATTCTAAAAATATTCCAAAAATTATTACAAAATCAAAAATTGAAAGTTTTTTCAAATCAAAAAACTTTTTCCAAAATTCAAAAATTATTCCAAAAATTATAACACAATCAAATATTTCCGTGTCCAATTTCATGTCCGATTAAATTTCATGTCATACAAATAATTAATTTAATTTTTTGCCAAAAAGTTGGTTAAAGAAATGTAAATCATTCTTTTGACACACTTGACAATATTTTTTTGACAAACTTATAATGCAATAATCTAGTTTTGGCCTCACATACCAATTCCGACCATCAAGATTTCTCCAAATTCAATGTTCCTACAATGTAATCACTACTCGTAATCAATCAACGTTTTTGAAATCCCTCCAGCCGTTTTCTAGATTTCGTCCGTTGTGACGGCCGGCCGGCCGGCAGACAGAGATACATTTTTTTTTGCTTTTTTAGAATCAGTAGGTCTCAAAACGTCGAGGAATGCCAAAAAAATTGGGGGTAAGAATTCCACTTTTGGCTCATGAATGTAATACTTTGTTTTTTTCAAAACCGAAGTAATATCCATAATTGTTTAAAAACTACAAAAGAAACTCAACGAAATTTGAACTTTCAAAATTTTCAAACGTTGTTTTTTAAATAGCGCCCACGTGAAAAACTTGGTTTCATCATTTTCTGAACTTTATAATAAATTTCAGTCAATAGTTTTTATAGTTGAGCTTATATGCTTAACACATTCAAATAAAATTATAATTTGGTAACACATTTAAATCGTATACACAACTTTAATAGTTTTGTCTATAGTTTTTCAATTCTACAATATAGAAACCACAACACAACAGTAAAATAAATCAATATAGTCACATGTTTCAGCATATTGATAGAATGTACAGTACGTCAACTTACACGAATTATTAGTTCAAATAAAACATTTTAAATATATAACAACACTAAAAAAAACAAGTCCCAAATTCAAAAATTATAAGACATTTTACGAAACATATGAGCTTCTTTAGATTTTATAATTGCTTCCTCTATATATGATTTAAGAAATATTTTGGTTTAAAATTTTTATACAAACCGTTTTGTTCTGATTTGTTACAGAAAAGAATTAACAGAAGAGAACAGAAAAGAATTAACTTACATCCTCAGTTTTTTTTAAGTTTATACAAACTTAATTAATATACTGTATCAACAAAATAAAACTATAATTAAAATTATATTCACCTATTTTTGCTGTATATGTTTTGTTTTCATTGAAATCATAACGATGTATTGTTCCTCCATAAATATCAGTATAGTAAAGACTTTGCGTCTCTATATCCCAATGTGGTGCTTCTCCAATATTACTCAGCAAAGTTGAAACTTGCTCAACTTTGTATGTACTGATATCAGCCATTCAAACAACGTTTTACCTAACAATCACAATCTAAATTATTAATTTAAAAAAATTTCAAATCGTTTATATAGGTTTTTCAAAATGTTTTCTATCTCATGATAACAGTTATAATAGATAAAACAATTTTATAACTTAATTGGTGATAGATAAAAACTATTCACTCAAATTAGAATCCTGCTTGCTACAGATTGAAATGATGTGTTCACTACTAAAATTATATTTGTTCATTTTATTATAGTTTATACTTTATAATTTATATCATAACGAAATGTTTTATAGATTTTTTTCCTCTTGCGTCTCATTCTGTATGTATAGCAAGTCACTAAATCCAATGTATGATGGTCTTTTAATTGTTTCAATAGAATAATTTTCAGTGGAATTTTATGTATCTGTAATATAAATTTTCCGAATGCCATTTAGGCTTGGGATATTTTTTCAGATACAATCGTTAAGTGTGCGTCAACGGAGTAATATTTAAATAGATGCGGTAAACTTCAATATTAAAAATTTTCAATTTAAAATAAGATTAAATTCTGTTAGAAATAGGCCGGTTAAAAAAATTTATTCTGAAGTAAAAACGTTCAAAAGTCGATTTATCGCTGTCATGCCAAAGAACATCGCTCTTTTCTCAAGGGCTTGTGAAAGTTTGAATGTCGTTTTGAAAATTAAAGTATTGATGATGGTCATACAACCTGAGTAAATCGGAGAGAATGTGGAATAAATACAGCTTTAGATAGCCGACGATTAGACATGACTCACGAGTGAAAATCAGTTTCTTTCTTTGAAAAAATATTGTTATTCAAACCAAGCATGTCTACAATATAAAATCATTAATGGAATAAAATAATTGACTAATCATGAATAAAATAATTGACTAATCATGAATATAACAAACATTTGTGAGAAGAAAATGAAAACTGTTGTTTTTTTTATAATTCGCTAGTTCTCAATGTTCGATTTATATTAAGGTGACCAGATTTTAACATTTGCAAAGCGGGACACCATTGACAGAGGGAGGAGGGGTCTATATGAAGCAACCAAATTTTCATGGAACGAAAAAATTAAATTGTAATATATTTTTTTAATTTCAAGATAAATGCAAATATAATAAGTAAAAAAAATTGTGTATAATATTATTTGATTCTTCGGAATAGTTCTTATTTGCGTAAATTTTTTTAGGAGGCTACTATTATTGAAAAGGTCATGAAATATTCCACAAGAATTTGTTAAATTATATTTCACACATAAAATGGTCTTTCAAAGTCTCAAGTAGAGTTTCTGCTCGCTCAATCCGGTCGAGGTGGTCGAGAAAGTTTTGTTATCTTGAACTCTCAAATTTCGAGGAACTATTTCCACATTTTCGAGATTCTCATTTCTCGAGAGATATTGTCGAGAATCTCAAAATTTAACAACCACCATAAATCCGATACAATTCTAAATCAAAATAAACTTTTAGATGACTGTTGTAGACCCCGTGTCGTCTTGGTATACTGCAAAACAACTTGAGGAGAGAAACGAGTTGCAATTACTCCAGGACTGCAGATAAAATTCTATTGAAACCGTAATTGACCGGTTTTTGCGAGTCAAAGTAGCAGTTGCACAGACTTTAAATTATCCCAATTTATATCATTTATGGAATAAAAATAAAGTTGATGCGGTTGCTTTAAATATTTTGAGTGCCATTCAAATAAACACAAAATCAATAAAAGCTCTCAACCGTCAGAATGTCTCATTATTATCTACAGAGGGAATTCTAAAATTTCTATTCAAATCTTTTCGGAAAATGAATTCAGAAATATGAAACCTCCAAATTGTTATTTGAAATACTCTACCTCTCAATATCGAAGGAAATTAATATATTTGAAGCTACTGGTAAGACCACTATCAATTTGAAACTTCTATGAAACGCTCTAATTTTGATAAAAACCAACATGCAATGAAAATGAAAGAAATGTTTCTTTATCTGAAAAGTTTTGCAGTAAACGGAGAGTACGATTGAATGATAAATCCCTAGAATGGTATGGTATGATTGAATTTGATCGGAAGTTTTTATACGAATCGAAAATACTACGACATATATTTTCCGACGTATGCGGGTATGATTGAAATGTTTCATAATATTTTCGATTCTCATATAAACGCACCCATTTAGTACAGAATTTAAAAATGTCAAAACCTTTTAATATTCGTATTTATCATTTGTTTTGTGTTGATATTGATAGAATATATAGTTTAAATGGCGAGTTTAGTTTTTTTTGTGATTATGGATAGCTTTTCCGTTGTAAAATGTTTATTAAACAAATTTAAAAATGATATATAAAAAAAAACATAACGTATAACTTAATATAATTTACAACAAAACGTCAAATATAAATTTCCGACAAGCAAAATGGATTCGAACATTTTTCCGACAGAAATGTTCGAAAAATACTTTCAATCACATGCCATTTTAAATTTCCGAATGGTTATAATATTTCCGATACGGATTTTTATTCAATCATACCACCACTGAGTGACAAAATCGCTAGTCTTATGTTGTAAACCTTTTTAAGTAAATAGCAAAAATTAAATATTAGTTTTAAGTTTTTTGAACTGCAAAAATTAAATTTAAATAAGATTTTTTATTCTATATAATGATATACATATTTATATTTTTTTAAAACAATTAATTTAATTAACTTAAATAATTTAAAACATATATTATTTATGGTCCAAATACATGTGCAGAATTCTGCATGCAGCGAAATTAGAACATGTGTTGTTATATGAGAGCAATTACATGTAAATTCTGCATGCAGAAAAATTCTGCAAGATATCTCTAATTCTAATTTCGCTGCACAGAGGCAGTGCTACCACAATAAAAAAAAACAAAAACTACTTGAAAACTCAGATAAAAATGGATGATTTTGACATTTTGTTTGAAAATGAATTATTTTTTTTATAACTCAAATAAAAATGAATGATATTTTTTTGAAAATGAAATTATTTTTGTAATGATTATTTGTTTATAAAGATATTCAAATATTCTAAATAATCCAAATTATAAAATAATTAAAACTAATATTATTTATTTATTTTATTTATTTATATCTTTTCGTATATTTATTGTAAATAAATAAATTTTTGGAAAGGATTATCGGAAATAGTGGTATATGTAATTTGAACTTAAATTTTAATTTAGACATAAAAGTTTTTACAGGCAACGATTCAATTATTTTCTTCTATCTTTTAATTAAAAAGATAATTTTCTTTAAATTGGGACAACTTTCACTAATAACTACTTCATAATACGTAAGAACACGAACTGTCATTTTTTCGAAAATGCTGCACGTCAAATATATAAAAATTCTGCACATCTATTTTAGATGCAGATACGCATGCAGCACTGCGTGCAGACTTTCTGCACATGTATTTGGACCATTAATGCATCTTGAATTCTTTTGTTTATTGAATAAACAAATTCATGTATAATTAGTTGATTTATTATTTTTTAAGGATCCATTTCTTGTTAAAATTAATTTTTTAATTATTCTCGAGAATCTAGAGAAATTCAAATAATTATTCGCAATTTTTTCAAGAAACACAATCGTTGATAAAATCGAGATTCTGGAATCTCGAGATTCATAAAAAGTCGAGAAATCAGAAACTCTAGTCTTAACTCTAGTCTTAATTACGATTTTTCTGATGTCCCCACTTTTTTAACCGTAGAAAAATCGCATTCAGTCGCAGCATTATATTAATGTATTGACAACGCAATATTTTTATTACATTATTGTATGGAATACGGTTTGTTTCAAAATGATGAAATATTTCTAACCATTTGCTCTTTATTGTGATTTTTACTGATCCCCAAACTTTGACTTTTTCCTTATCAATATATTTTTTTAATAATGATACTTCATCCCGAATAAATTTTATGCAACCCCGAAGTTTTCATTAATTTTGCATTAATTCAAAAAAACGCCTCAAAATAATTATAAAATGTGAAGGGCTTAAAACGTCCCACTCCGATGTGTCAAAACTTGGGTCTGTGGGATAAACCTTTACTATAGTATAGTCACTTAATAAGCCGGAAAACCTATAAAAGTTGTGACACACCAACAATTTTAAAAATTCTTTTTTTCCTGAAATAATTAGACTTCAGGATCATTCATCAGCACTAACGACTGCATTACCTAGCAAAATAAGAAAATTCGGGGAGTCTAAAAATAATCTAATTCCGGGAGCCACTGCTATTGCCAGTGATATGTGATTTCTCACGTTAACTCGTATGTAGGGTTTCTAAATATCCGACCTATTTGACTATCCGGATGTCGAATACATAAAAAATAAATTATCCGGATAGTCCGGATATCCGGATAATTAACACAAATAATAAGACATGTTTTTTATTTTGCGGCATTTAATTCATTTATGCATATTTTTCGTATATCTATATTAATTCATATTTATACATAGTCACAAAATAACAAAAATAGTAACAAATCATAAAATAACAATAAAAAATAGAATTAATCATAAATTTAACGAAGTTATTGATTCATTTTTAAAAACGCATATTTTAGAAAAATTATTGCATTAAATGTTGTTCGAAATTGAGTCGGGTTCTAATTTTTGTCCTGGTGAGACCAACAATTGAAAATATGCGCTCTGTTGCAGTCCAGATAGGTTAATATATGTTAATAATGCGCGATATAGAATATTTAAATTGTCTGTCATTTTTTATTATAATTATTTAAATAAACGAAATCTTTTTTCAGCAATGTGGAACTTTATTCATTCTGTTTCTCAACATGAGTATAATTGAAGGAATTGCATTCTCAAGTTGTTTCTGCAGTGACGATATCTTACAAACTTCTCTACTTAGACTTTCTTCATCCTTACTTTCAATAGTAATTTTTTCAGTGATTTCTTCAGAGTCATCATAATCACAGGTGGATGTATTCTTCTAAAAATTTCTATCACTAATGCAATGGTGGCACCATTTGTAACATAATGAAAATATTTAATGGAATGTGGAATATTGCCTGTTTGTAAAAAGATTAACATAGTCATAAGAAATTTATCGCGACGTTCATCCATTCGATTTTTTATCTGTTTAATTAACTTTTTTGAAAAATTCGTTCCACATTCTTCTAACCTTTTGAAAACAACTTTGTAACGCAGTCAAAAGCGTCGCTGAATTTTCGCTCAATTTTTTTACAGCTTTTTCCAGTGGAAATAAGAGATTTAACAACTCTCTTTTTATACCATAAAGTTTTGAAATACTTTTCGTTACAGTAGAGAGATTTTTAGGCATGACAAAGCCTTTACTTCGGACATATCTATGACAGAGATGAGAAAGAAACGTTCTTCGAACGAATATTTAAGAATCCCAGTTGTACAAAGACTGAGAGCTACATGAAACAAAAACAATAAATTTTTAAAGTTAAAATGAGATAAAACAATAATATTGCTCGGTTTTTCAGTTAACTGCAGCGCACCAAGAAGTAAATAGCTGCACTTACAATATTTGTTGGACTTCTTATTGTTTTTTCTTTATTTTTATTAATTTAGATGTTTCGTAAAGTGCGTTGCAATTGTACATTGTAACAATTTTCAAGTTTTAAGTGATTTTATTATTAAATTATGTGATTAAAGTGTTTAAAATATTGATTAAATTATATTTAAAATTAAAGCAAGTGTTTACGGTGTAATTAAATACAAAAATAAAAACGGATCAAATCAGAATTACTCGTTAGTGAATTAGTTGTTGATTCAAAAACTTAGTGAACGTATATAAACCAAACAAATTTTATGTACATGTATTTTTTTAAAGGTATAAACTAAATAATTATTTGCTAACATTTAATAAGCAAAATAGTTTGTGTGCCCGTTTCGTTTATCAAATATTTTTATTGATATTTTATTGATATTGATATTAACCTTTGCTTGAGGCTAAAGATTTTCTTTATGGGATAAAAAAGTAATTTTTTCCCATGTAATTAATTGGGAAAACAATTAAATTTGTTCATTTGGGTAAAGTTTATAAGTATTCCATTTTGCGAAAAATCAAGAAATTTGTATAATTTTCACCAAAGATCCATGAACTTCAAATAAAAGCTAAAATTGTTTGTTTGCATGTATATATGCATGAATATTATATTACAGATAGTTTTAATCAAAGTTTAATTTAAATTTAAATATTTTTAAAATATGTTAAATGTTT
>OY856187.1:326127084-326242084 GCA_963693315.1 Diogma glabrata | reverse complement strand
TTTTCCGAAATTCTAAAAACATTCCAAAAAATATTGCAAAAACTGAAACTTTTTCAAAATTTCAAAAATTATGAATTATATTAAAATCAAAAATTTAAAATTTTTCAAAATTCTAAAAATATTCCAAAAATTCTTGCAAAATCGAAAATTGAAACTTTTTTCAAAATTCTAAAATTATATATAAAAGAATTCTTTTTTTTTTTTTCAAAATTCTAAAAATATTGCAAAAATTATAACAAATACAAAAATTAAAACTTTTTCCAAAATTCTTAAAATATTGCAAAAATTATTACTAAATCAAAAATACAAATTATTTTCAAAATTCCAAAAATATTTCAAAAATTATAACAAATTCAAAACTTTCTATGTCCAATTTCATTTTCAATTACATTTACGTCATAAAAACAGCAAAATTTTTTTTTCAAAAAAATTGGCTAAAAAATAAATGAAACCATTTTTTGATACACTTGACATTATTTTTTGACAAATTTATAATCCAATAATCTAGTTTTTGATCTCACATACTAATCCGTACCATCAAGATTTCTCCAAATTCAATGTTCCTACTCGTAATCACTTAAAATGAACGTTTTTAAGCCAAAAATATGAAAATTTGCTATTTTTGACACAATTAATGATTTTTTGGCACACTTCCGGTACAGTTATCGAACACAGCGTCCTTTCGGACCTGACCCTTGAGTATACCTATTTTTAGAAAAAAGATTTTTGAAATCCCTTCACCGGTTTTCTAGATTTCGTAGGTAATGACGGCCGGCCGGCAGACAGACATACAATTTTGTTTTGCTTTTTTAGAATCAGTAGGTCCTAAAACGTCGAGAAATGCCAAAGTGGGGGTAAGAATTTCACTTTTGGCTCATGAATGTAATACTTATGTCTTTCCGACCGAAGTAAAATCCATTTTAGATTTTTTTTATTTATTAGAATTTATTTTTATAAAATTTAATAGTTATACTATTGTATACATACATAATATACATAAAACATAAAAGCATAAAACCCAATATTATAGCATAAAACCCAACAATTACTTCTTTAAAATTAAACAATTCATAGTTATACGTATACAAAAATTGTCGTTAACAAAACGTTTATTTTTTAAATTTTCTTTGTTGACATCAAAATAATTTACGCAATAATGCAAATTTTTTTTTATTTATGAAATCGAAAAAAAAAATTGTTTTTTATAATCTTATCTTAATTTTACTTAAATCAAATAAAATTATGTATTGAAATTTGCCAAATCCTAAATTAAGATTATATAATATGTATATACTTTATGTTTCACATAAAAAACTTATAAGTTTTATATTAATAAAAAATATATATTCAATTCAAATATAAAACAAACGTCTTTTATTAAACAAACACAAATCTGTCAAAAATATCTTTAATAACAATAGCGCCACTAGTAGCGTATAGCACAAATATATTAATAGCGGCGCATGCGCATTATATTTTCTACTCGTAATCCGATTGTAATAAAAACGAAACTAGTGGAATTAGGTGCATCAGTTTGAAAGCAAAATTGAGCGCTTAAACTGAGAGCTGATTGAGCGCAGTGTGAGCGCTGTATCGTACAACTGGGATGTTTTGAAAATCCAATCGCATTTATTCCTTTTTTTTATTAAGGAAAGAGTACGAATATATAAAGAATAGAAATAAGAGAAATGTTTTCATTCGAATGTTTTATATTCTCCGGCACTCGTGTTTCAAAATATCTGTCGTTTTTATTTTATTTCTTTTAAGCCGCTTTTTCAGTTGCTGCAGTGTGTGCGTTCACGTTTTCGTTCCTTCAGTAATTTTTACCCTTCGATTTTTTAGATGATGAAAAATTTGCACAACGATTTTGTCGCCATCTGCATTTTAAAATAATCAAGTGTTTGAAATGGCTCATATTTATATTTAAAACATGTAATAGCAATAACATTATGCATAACATCACGTTTTTATATTAATATTATATTCATATACAAACTATATAATCACAAAATATTCAGTACAATAAATTCTGCAGTTTAAGCAAATTACAAAATTCAAGATGTTTGACGTTTGTGATGTCAACAAATACACAATTTTTTTTTGTTTCGGTATTTTCTCTTTTTAAATTGTAATGTTCTTATCTCTTTCTTTTTTTTGTTCAGAGAAAAAGTTAAAATTAAACCAACTCTGATGAAAAATCTGCAGCAGAAAAAATCACAATTTTTAAGAAATATGATTGGTTTAAAAAAAAAACTGAATGAAGGAACGCAAACACTGCAGCAACTGAAAAAGCGGCTTTATTCTTCCTATTCGCTTTATAATCATAACATTTTGTTAGTTTTTTTTACTATTTGCCTTGTTGATTAAAAACGAAAAACTGCGATTTGAGGACGATATCAATCGATATTCGTGTTCGTTTTGAGTGAAGCAACTGAAACAAATGAAAAATTATATGCAATCGTTGTTGTTTTTTCAGTTACTTCAGTCAAACCGGAGGCACCTATATTATTTAGTTTATGTATAATAATTGATAACAAATCGGAACGAAATTAGCATATTAAAGGACGCAAGTTGAAGTTTTAATTAAATAAAATTGGACTATTGTTTATTTAATATATTAGATTAATTAATTTAACAATTTTTTTAAAACTTGAAATCATGGAACCAGAAGACTCTCGCGTAAACAAAATTGCGTCATTTATATTAATTAAAATTAACTTAAATGTTTACAAAATATTTAAAAAAATTTCAGAGTAATAACTTCTACTATAAATAATTAATTATTTTATATTAAAATGATATTTTTGCTTGAATAAAAAAGACCTAATGAATTTAGAATTAAATATTTTTTTTATTTTCAAGCTCTATTACAAAGACTACCTCTATTTTCTATTGACAAATGGTAGTAAGGGTAGGAAGTTGTTACGAGGTGTCAGGACTTCGGTTTGTACGAAGGGTTTAGTATTTACTTCATGAAATGTGAGAGGGTGTGTGTTTACTTCTAGCTAGAGAAGTAAAAGAAAACCAATACAAAACATAAATGCGATGTCGTAAACAACAAAATGCTTGAGTTTAATTCCAGCTAATCCGTTGCGTTTTTTTATAGATAAAATGAAACGATTTATTTTTATTTAAAAAACATTGAATATGCCAAACGATTTATCAACCCAAATTTTTGATGCATTTGCAATCTAGTGATCTAACCCTAGAATTTAAAGGCGTAAAAATTTTGAATCTCCGCCAAGTAGTGTTCAACATTTCGTTGTTTTTCGGTCCAAAGACAGACTAAAATTATTCTAAGTATTATACTCCGCATAACATAAAAGTCCAAAAATAAAATTTTTAATTGATTTAATAAATATAAACTTCGAGTTAGTAAAGTATTAATAGAAAAAAACGTATAAAATTTCTTTTTTTAACCCAAAAAAAATAATCCCAATCCTAAGAATATATTCGCAAATACATTTGCGTTTCTATTCGCATAATTCTTTATTCCTGTTTTAAACTAAACCATTCGAATATAGAGAATAAACAAAACAGAATAAAAACAAACAGAAACATTTTAATAATTCTCTCACTGTTTTCATTTGTTTTAAAATGAGAATACAAAAGAACACGAATATATAAAAACACTCGTTATATGGGAAACGTTTGTTTTCTCACCTCTGACTATGATTCCACTATAGCATTCATTGAAAACTTATCTTCTGTCACATCGAGACAAAATTTCATACGGGGTTTCATTTTTAAGAAATGTGTAGTTCCACCATTACCGAAATCACTTTTAAGTTTTCTTTTATGTAGATGATTCATAAACTTTATCGATTGAAGTTAAAGTTGAAGCTGAATTTATGATTATTTTATGAACTTTTAAATCATTTATCCTTTACATCCAATTTGTTTACTGCAATGCATAACAGAAAGCAACATCTCTTTTTTTAATTTTTTTTTTTAAATGATTCCAAACTTCAGAGCGTTTTGACGATGTATGACTATGTATGCCAGTGCTTTTAAAAATTTTAAATCTGTTTGTTGTTAAATAAATTTACTAATATAGTTATAATTTACTGTATTTAATTTATTGAAGCAGATGCAAAATATATAAATTATTAAAAAGAATCCTCTGCTCTAATAACCTTTAAAAAACTAGCGCTCTTCAGATTTTATTGACGGGCTGCATGTTTTTAAAACATAATTTTTTTTAAATCAACATAGCATCAAATAAATATTTGTAACAACCCTTTACACTGCAGATTGACGAAGTGTGTCATAAAATATTCAAAGATTACAGTTTTTATAACATTGAAGTTGTAAATAAATTTTTAACTTACAGACACTTCACTGCACTAATAAACTTTGCAACGCAGTTTAAATATTTATTTTTAACTTTGAAACGCAATTTGATTATTTTTTTACAAAATAAAGGCATTTTTAATATCCGGATAATTACAAAAAAGTATCCGGATAATCGAATAGTGAAAATTGGTCGAATAATCCGGATAGTTCGATATCCGGATTAGAAACCCTACTCGTATGTCAATAGCAGGGACTGGAGTACGCGGGCTTGTCACTCCCGTATGTATAAAAATGTGTGAAAAACTTATTGTTAAATATTTTTTAAAATCTTAAAGGATACACTTGAATTGGGTGAAATATCGTGTAAACAATTAAAAAATATTTTATTAAATAAAAATTAAAGAACAAAATAGAATAAAACAGGCTGAGAAAAAGGTACAATTTTAATTTTAAATTAAAAATCTTAGAATTATTTATTATATCAGCCAATTTAAAAGATAAAACAACTATAACATTATAATAATTTATACAGAATATTGTCTGAAGTCGTTCCTTAACAACTGGAGCTCTATTATAACCTTCCTTTTTATGCTTTTAATGGCTTTGTGCTCATACTTCTGCCGATATATTATATAAGTATATCAAAAGCTGAAATTAAGTAAGTATATCAAAAGCTGAAACGTGTATCATCGTCCTGAATTGTTGAGAATATCAATAATTTTGGTTTTGTTGCCTGCATTTTTTATTTTAAATTCATAAATCATACCTTGGTTGATTGGTCGACGAAAACTTGCTGTTTGAGACTGCTGCTCCAAATTACTGGGAACATAAATTATTATAAAATGCTAGATTTGATAAATCATAGCCTCAAGTAGTCAAACTAACAAATAACCCGTAGTTAGGAAAATTAAAAATTTATAAAATATTATAAAATTAAAAATTATAAATATAAGTGAAGCATTTTTATTTGGAATGTGTTGTTATAATCATGAACTTTAAGTTAATGATAACAAAATTTAAAACACACAACTGAATTAAATAAAACACAGGGTGATTTAAGGAAACTATTGAGTAGACCAGATTTTCTTATTGTAATATTACCATATTGCTAGAATTAGGATTATTAATTCTAGCAATATGGTTAAAAAAACGTAGACCCCTAATTAGCTCCGACACATTTTAAAAGTATTCCTTATTTTACAAAATATGTAACATTTTTATTTAATAGATGAGCAATTTTACGAAGATTCAACAAGGTTTTGACTTGACCCCTTTTAATTTTGATTATTTTTTGTTTATAGATAGTCTTTCATAAATTTCATAAATAATTTTTAACGGTATAACATAAGAAAAAAACGGTGTAATTGAAGAAAAGATGGCGTTACGGCTTTTTTTTTTTTTTAAACTAAATTGAAGCTTATTTTATATTTAACTACTTGTGAAAGTTTAGTACTACTGATATTTTTTGTTTTAAAGATAAAATTCGTTGTGCATATAACTGTCGGGAATCAGTTATTTTTGTTCTGAAGGAAAATTATAAAAATGGCGTTATAGATTTTTTTTATGTTAAATTAGAGATTTTTTTTATGTTAAATATCAAATATTTTATTATTAGATGAACTTTTTAAAATATTATATAAATTATATATGTAGTACAATAAAAAAAATAAATACAATTGTTGAAAATGATTTACTTATTTTACAAACAGAAGTTTTTTTTGAATAGGAAAACACTTCTGCAATTATTTTCTTTGTATTAGATGGCATAGAAAATGAAATGTTTATTTACCGCTTTTAGTAATCACTTCTCATTCTTATAAAAAATAATTTGACAGTCTCGAGTCTCGACTGCAAACAAAAAACCGTATAAATAACTAAATCTATTTAGGATCTTTTGACTGGAGAAGTATTATGTTCGTATTATGTTATTATGGAATCATAAAGTAAAAGATTGTATTTTAACATTAAATTACAAATATTTTATTATTGAATAAACTTTTTAAAATATCATACAAATTATATATGTAGGTTAAAGAAAATAAATATAGTTATTAAAAATTATTTACTTATTTTACATTCAAAAGTTTCTTTTGAGTTGGAAAATATTTTTGCATTTATTGTCTTAGTATTTAATGGTACAAAAGAATGAAATTTTTGAGTTCCACTTATAGTAATCGCATTTTTATATCGATTTTGTAATTTGTTTTTGTTAATTTATATTCGATAAAAAATTAATTTATAATTAATTAATTTATATTCGATTCGCCGATAAAAGCGTATCCAAAGTTCATGGTAGATTCCCATTTTAAAGCCCATTCGAAAAGTTTTTTTGGTGTATCAATAATATCTTCGCTCGCTATACTATAACGGTGTGCAGCACGCTTCAGTGTACCACCAATTCCATCACAAGGTCCCTTTCCATGACTGGTAGCATGAAAATGCCATTCAGCATCAACCTTAAAGTTTTTTTTTATGGTGGCATAAGTTAATTAGGTTATTAAAAAAAAATATCAAAGAAATACAATTTTCAATATGTAATCATAGATGAAAAATTCAACTTAAGTAAATACGAAAAATGATGAAGTTTCCATTTACAAATTATCTGAACATCAAAATTAAAATATGTTTCGTCATCGCCGCTTTGGCTAAGTTGTGTAAGACACATGGGATTTGAACAATGTGTCTCTGATGAATGTAGTTCGAATCCTAACACGAAACACAACAAAATTTTTTCTAAAAGAATTTTAGAGAAAATGAAAAGTTATTTCGAATTGCAAAATTCAAGTGATTTCCAATATGTACTTAAGCTTAATTGTTCACAAAAACCAATCCGAAATTAAAAATTCCCCTAATGTTGTCTATATTTCCTAACCAAAAATATAACAACATATTGACTTTACGTCAGATATTAAGTTTCGCATTGATTGGCAACAATCAATAATGACTTTACACTCGTGACTTAGGATGTTGATTAGAATGTTGACTTAGATGTTGACGAAATATTCTCTCATCCTATGAATTCACACATCGTAATATCTAGAAATTTAATACAAAAAAAATATCAAAGAAATACAATTTTCAATATGTAATCATAGATGAAAAATTCAACTTAAGTAAATACGAAAAATGATGAAGTTTCCATTTAGAAATTATCTGAACATCAAAATTAAAATATGTTTCGTCATCGCCGCTTTGGCTAAGTTGTGTAAGACACATGGGATTTGAACAATGTGTCTCTGATGAATGTAGTTCGAATCCTAACACGAAACACAACAAAATTTTTTCTAAAAGAATTTTAGAGAAAATGAAAAGTTATTTCGAATTGCAAAATTCAAGTTATTTCCAATATGTACTTAAGCTTAATTGTTCACAAAAACCAATCTGAAATTAAAAATTCCCCTAATGTTGTCTATATTTCCTAACCAAAAATATAACAACATATTGACTTTGCGTCAGATATTAAGTTTCGCATTGATTGGCAACAATCAATAATGACTTTACACTCGTGACTTAGGGATGTTGATTAGAATGTTGACTTAGATGTTGACGAAATATTCTCTCATCCTATGAATTCACACATCGTAATATCTAGAAATTTAGTACAAAAAAAATATCAAAGAAATACAATTTTCAATATGTAATCATAGATGAAAAATTCAACTTAAGTAAATACGAAAAATGATGAAGTTTCCATTTAGAAATTATCTGAACATCAAAATTAAAATATGTTTCTTCATCGCCGCTTTGGCTAAGTTGTGTAAGACACATGGGATTTGAACAATGTGTCTCTGATGAATGTAGTTCGAATCTTAACACGAAACACAACAAAATTTTTTCTAAAGGAATTTTAGAGAAAATGAAAAGATATTTCGAATTGCAAAATTCAAGTGATTTCCAATATGTACTTAAGCTTAATTGTTCACAAAAACCAATCCTTAATTAGGTTATGTTTATTTTTGTATTGAGAAGGTGCACCGTCAGTGTTATAAATTATTTTCGTAATATTAGAATTTATATGCGTTTTGATGAATTCAATAAGTTTTGTAATGAAAAGATGGACTGTAGTACTGTTGTGATCGTTTATATCCAAAATGAGTATATAAAACTTCGGTGCTGTATATATTTACTTGCGGCACTTTTAAAATAAATGAAAAATAGATGAATAGTAGCTTGTGAATTATTATAATAATAGCCTTTAACCGCATTCTGAATTATGAAGTCGTAGTTTTCAGAAAAATCCCCTTGAACGAAGCACTCTCCTGCTTCTAATTTTATTTTTTTCCTCAATGAATGTAGATTGCTGTTTTGCTATAAAGTTGTGTGGTATCAAAATTTGTAAACGGTAAACAAATTTTTTCATAAATTCTTCTACAGTTACTATTAAAGTATCCAAATTGCATCGATCAGTGGTATTCCATTGTTGATATTTGACTTGAAGGATTCCTTTAACGTCAAAATCATTTAGAAATTTTTCTTCCAGTTGTTGAAGTTTTTTTGAACATTCATTGCACTTCAAAGTATGACAATCTCCTGTTAATTCACCACATGAAACAAAGTCAATTAATGTTTTATAATTCTGGAAAGCAGCATCAGTAATCCAAGACGTCTTAGAGTGTTGAATCATTAGTTTTATATTTTGATGTATGGTACACACGCACACATTATGAACTCCTTGGGATAATTTTATACATTCTTGTGGTCGAAGAGACGTGAATTTAGTAAATCCTATTTTCACATCAGGAAACTTATTTTTAAACTCCACATAAGCTTCATTTAATGTACATAGCAATAAGCGCTTTTGTGGATTTATGCTGAAATTGCTCATATTTTCTTTATTGTACATATATAATTTTTATAATATTTTAAAAAGTTCATTTAATTTAAATATTTGATATTTAACATAAAAAAAAATCTCTTAGTTTATAACGCCATTTTTATAATTTTCCTTCAGAACAAAAAAAACTGATTCCCGACAGTCATATGCACAACGAATTTTATCTTTAAAACAAAAAATATCACTAGTACTAAACTTTCACAAGTAGTTAGATATAAAATAAGCTTCAATTTAGTTTAAAGAAAAAAAAAGGCGTAGCGCCATCTTTTCTGCAATTACGCCGTTTTTTTCTTATGTTACACCATTAAAAATTATTTGAAAAACTCTGTTCTAATACCTATTCAACGACATATCATTTATGAAAATCGATTGAGTAGTTTTTCTACAATCGCTCGTCAAAATGCACTCACATCACAAAATAACAAAAAATTGAGGGTCAGCCTGTGAAGACCCCTGGTCGAAAAAAAATTTCTAAGAGAACTTGTATTTTTTATTTATGAAAGACTATCTATAAACAAAAAATAATCAAAATTAAAAGGGGTCAAGTCAAAATTTCCCAAAAATTTGCTGAACTTGTGTGAAATTGCTCAGATATTTACTTTTGATATAAAATACAAAATAAATTTGTTTAATAATTTCCTAATTCCGGGCTAAGAACGGAATTACGGACATTTCAAATAAATTTTGAACGTAATTTCGTTCGTCGAAAACTCGCTGGTAATACCGAAAATGTACAAAATCAGTATTCTATTAGCGTTATGCGTTTAATATAATTATAATTAATCCACAAAAAAGAATTTTTTGCTGAAAATACATACTGATAAATTTCTATAGTCTTAAGAAAATGTTAATGGTACCTTAACCTTTTCAATAAGAAAATTGTCTCAAACAGCAAGTTTTCGTTGATCAATCAATTAAGGTATGATTTATGAACTTCAACCAAAAATACAGGAAAGAAAATCAAAATAATTCATTCTCAGCAATTCAGGGCGTGTATCATGATATAAAAATTTTCACAAAAGCTTAAGTTTATCTTATTTTGAAGCTTTTTATGCAATAGCACGGAATGATTTACTAGCCCGTAATATTTACCACGTTTTCATGAGGAATTCAAAACGATTTAAAAACCAAATTCGGATTGAGTACATAATGAAAACCGCTACAATTACTGTTTTGAAAACGATTTTTATTTAAATACGATCCCGAAAATTTTTGGGATCGTATCGATATTTTAATGCCCAAAAATTCATGAAAACACTTTTTTGGATTCAGTCATGCGCAGTAAAGGAAAAAAAACGAAAAAATCAAAAGGAACCATATTTACCTGAATTTAAAATGTTTTTTATTCGCCTACATATTAAAGTGTTACTTTATTACTGTGATTTGCAGCCTTAAAGTGTCACTTTTTAACTATTTATTTTGTTGTCATAGTTACGTCCAAAAAAGTAAAAAGCATTTGTATTTGTTTAAATTGTATGAAAAATAGAATTTTTTATCAAAGCAACCCTTAAATTCAAAATTTCATTATCCAATTAAAATAGCTGTTATCATTTGTTGTCATAGTTATACAAAAATTTGGAAAATATAACAAATACGTTCTATTAAAAATAACAAAGGTTGCTTGTTCCACATATTATTATTTTAAAATTTATGCAAATTTATAATTTTAAATTAGAATAAACAAATTTTTTTTAAATATTTTGCTTGTGGCGAATATAAAATAGTATATGATGCACGGACGTAAGCTATTTTGGAGTTAGCGCCTCGATTTGCAAACTCCACATCCGTCCAAAATCTTTAGCTTTACGTCCTAGCATCATATTGTACTACTATTTTATCAACTGCTTTTGTATTGATGTAAAAAGTCAAGTACCAGAAAAGAAATTTTATTACTTTATGTATTTCGTCAATACTAAATTCCACAGTTTTTTCGATACATTTTTAAAAATGTTTTCAAATTGTTAACAATTATGCCATGAAAACACTTTATAGTTTGAATACGGAATAAGGCCTGAAATCATTTTGGATCTACATGAAAACGTAGTAATTGTACACTTACCTTATATTGAATAGGTTATATAATTTAGCTTGAAAATTTGTTCTTTTTATTAATATATAATTTTTATCTCCACACTGTTTATGAATTTCTGCTGAACGAGCTGTTGAAACAGAAGATGTCTAGCATCAATAAAAGTGAATTTTGATATGATTAATTGAACTAAAACAACATTCTCAGATGAATTCTGCCGATTAGTTCAACCAAAACAACAATCTTAAATTTATGTATTTTTAACCAAATTAATTAACCATAATATAATATTTATCAATAAAAAATCGTTTTTTGAAAAATATGTGTTTTCAATTTCACATTTTAATTTTTATTATTTTCAGAAATTTAAGTTCAAAATAAGAACATAATTTGGTATAAATAAAAATAAAAACTATATTGACTAACCGACCAAAGAAAATAAACTATAATGGTATGATTGTCAAAATTTCTATTTTGGTTTTTCTGCGCATGTCGTCACGTAGTTGATTAATTTTCTTTTTGTAACACATGCGTACAAAATATTCAATTTTGTACTAGAATAGAATACAAGAAAAACCTACTTTTCCACACATATGACCACAAAATATTTTGTAAGCCTGGACCGTATCGCCGCCTGCATGTGAGATTTGTAGCTAAATCTATCCATATATCTATCTATATATAATATTTTTATAGCACTAAAATATCAAAATAATAATTTAAATAACTTACCATATAGTAAAAACCACTTAAACACAATGCATCATTTGAATTGCAAGAAAAAACAATTCATTTAGGTTTTCAAAGTTCACAATTTTGACAGCTTAGTTGGGGTACTATGTGTTGTTAGTTCGAATCTTATGTTTATATTTTCGAGCTCGTATAATTTACAACTATTACAACGAAGATGGCGCACTTTAATTATTTAAAAAGCTTAAATTTGTTTATAACTTTGTTAAATAAATGATTAAATGAACAATTAAATAAATATTTATAAATTTTACGCACTTGTTACAAAAAATAGTGTGTATTACTAGTGCGAATGCGTTTTCCAAACGCGAGTTATTATACTATACTAACTCTTGTTTGGAAAACTAGTAATACAATCTACTATTTCAATGGAAAACGTTTAAGTCGAAAACGGTTATTTATATATACTTTATTTTATTTTGACAAAAAAGTATTTTGTTTTAAATAAAGGATAAAAAAAAATTAAATAAATTTATTTTTTAAAATATATGACATATCACATATGTAAATGGAAAAATGTGCGAAAATTATATAAAATCGTATAAGAATGAGAGATATATAAAATCTGATTATTCTGATTATGAGGATACTATTGATTTTATTTTAGAAATTTTAAATATAAATAATGATAATAAATTAAAATAGTAAAAAGAGGGTTTATTTAAAAGGTTTAAAGTAAATTGGCCAGAAATATAATTTAATGGACCATTTTATTTAATTTTCTTTTTATGGTTGTTATGTCCAAAATTGTTTCATTCAAGCCGTTCATTCGAAAGTATACACTGTAAACCTGAAGAAAATGGTTTTAGTTTTCTCATCGCAGTCTACATCTTTCAAAAGGTCTATTAAATTTTTTGAATAATTTTTTCTTATAAGCAATGAATTTTTATTCCTGCCGTTAAATATTGCTTCAAGCTGCTTCATCTTCAGCTTCAGCTATGGTATAGGTTCGTAAGGCCTGCTTTTGTAAGACGGTTATTCCAAGTACAACATCTATCATGAGAATGATCAATTATATTAAACTTGAATCTTACAATGTAAATAATAGGTACCCTGCCAAATATTCCAAGCCATCGTACTACAATGGTTACATATTTTCAGATGCAGGTCTATATTTTCGAATGCATTTGTTGTAATTGTTCTCAAACAAATGCTGTTTACAATTGCTACCTTGTCTAGACCAAGGGTGTCATCTGTTTAGGTATTACTCTCAAACACCTTCATTTCAGATTGATTCGAGCAACTCATCCCATGTATACGCTGTTCGGGTAAAGAAGTTTCTCTGCATTCTGTCACTGTGACAGTGTTTGGTCTCGACCTTAAGAGAAACTAAATATCATTATTACTGTAAAATATGTTTTAAATAAAATAGAAAGATCCTTAAAGGTTTAAAGAACTGGGAAAATTTAATCCAGGAATCAGATTCGAGGAACCCTGATGTGCCACATTTGCTAATAGCTTATACTTTTTGACACCGTGATAGTCTAAGATCAGAGTATACAACGACTTTCACTGAACTGGTTAATGGATGAAAAGTATTTTATATTAAATTAAATATGTTAATAATTAATATTATATATTGCAAGTGGGTTGATTAAAAATTTCAGTCCAGAATATGATTAATTAAAAATTTAAAAATCAATTTGTTTAAGCGTTTCGACGTTTCGGTTAATGGATAAACTTTATGTCAAAATAAAGATTATTTTGTTACGAACACGGTGATATAGGGTTGTCTGCAAAAATCAGTCCAGAATTAGGGTTATCGAGTTTTAAAAAGTGAAATATTGCTGCGAGTGAATTTTCGACACACAAAATTTTTTTTAATTTACTTAAAAAAATGCTGTTGATAAAATAAACAATCAAATTATCAGATTTCTGTTTTTATTTTTTTGTGAATTTTTTCATAATTAAAAAAAAATAAAAAGTTTTGACTCCAACACTATACCACCATGATGGATATCACTGAGACAAAAAAATTTACGAACTATTTCTGTCAATTCCATGTATACCATATACCCTGTATGCGTTAAACTTCAGCCTGATAACTGCGGTTGGTTTTTAGATGATTATTTAAAACCAACAGGGTTTGGTTTATTGGAGATCAAACACCATTTCGAAACGTCGAAATGTTTAAAAAAATTAATTTTTAAATTTTTTATTAATCATATTCTGGACAGAAATTTTTTAGTCAACCCACTTGCAATATATTTATTAACATATTTAATTTAATATAAAATACTTTTCATCCATTAACCAGTTCGGTGAAGGTCGTTGTATACTCGAATCCTATACTATGAATTACCCACAGTAAGACTTTTGATTGAAATTTTATTACTGATGCTATATTTTAAACCATTTAATGGTTCTTTAGCACCATCCACCACAAATGCACCATCTATCTCGAAACCATGATCTACAAAATTATTTCTTGTGAGTTTTATTAGATGTGCCATGTGCCACATGATCAAAAACGTTTACTTTTTCTGAATCATTGGCAGATTTCTGCAAGCGGAAATGGTTAACCCGTTAGAAGATACTACTAAATCTAATAACTCTGCTAATTGTAAAGCTGTAATTGTAGGCTGCTTACAATTAAAGCTCTGTTATCAAAGCCACATGCACGAAGTTAGCTGGTGCTAGGACTTTAAGAGTTCAACTTCAATTGTGCCATACCAACAACGAAGAGTAGTCGTAGCTGGCAGTGGATGCATTTTTTCCAAGTGTTGGCGATACGCGCGGGAGCAAGCCGATTGTATAGCTTAACCATTGGAAGTATCATCTGGTGATAGTTTCGATGGTTTATTAGAATTTTCAAGTTTTATAATTTGGCCTGGCGTAAAAACGTTTTAATGCCATAATCCAAATTGATTGTCATTGAACCGTTTTTTTTATCAATAATTGAAGAGATGAGTTCTCTTCCTTCAAGATTTGACTATCGATTTTATTTCTATAAAATATAATTGAATTATAAGTAATAATCATTAATTCGAGTAATAAATTTGTCATAACCTTATTTGAAGTCCGACATTCAATTATTTGATATGGTCCAGATTCACATAAAAGTGGCATGTTATTTTCTTCCAAATTTTCATCTATTTCCAGAATGACCATTAATTCTACTGTAAATTAATTGATAATTATAATGAAGAAAGAAAAATACTATATTTTCAAACTGTTTGAAACACCATTCTGCACAATCCTAATAAAGATTTTTCACAATTATTAATTGAAATTATTACCTTATAATACATGTCATCGGTTTGGAATCCTCAGTATCGTTGTCATGCTTATACCTCAGAACGAGTCCAAAAGAAGTTCACTAGATATTTGAATTTCAAAATGAAAGTATTTCCTTACGAATCCTACGAGGTAAGACTTTTAAGATATAATCCTAATTCGCTAGAAAACAGGAGAGAGAAGTTACTGATAAGCTAACATTATTTAAACTTGTTAGTTGTTAATACATTCATTGAGTCTAGATTAAACTGTTGAATTGCATCAACACTAGTACGAGATATAACCTAAGAAACCCCTTGTGCTTCAATATTGATACATATTCAAACAATTATCGTAACCACTCACCATTTGTTAGATTTAAATTATTTCATAACACTTTTTTCAATACTGTTGTTAGTCTATTTAATAATTTCTTCTTTGTTTTTAAGAAGAAAATTTCTTGTCTAATCTGAAATTATAACAATAGTCTTATTTTGTAGTGTTCTGATATGTATGATGTAAGATGTTTTTGATGAATTGATTAAGATACTAGTTATATATTGATAAATTTACTAAATGATAAGAACGAATCTTAATTTTAGTAAATTTAGTTTTACTAGTATTTTGTGTTACAGTGCTATACTAGTATTTAGTTTTATAGTAATCAATTTATGTTTTTTTTTTTTCAATTTAATTTTTTATATTTAGACTGGGTTCTACTAAACTGCTAAATCTAAATTTAGTTTTACAAAATTACCGAATTTTGATTCAAATTAATATAATCAAGTTGTCAGATATTGTTTAACGTATGAATTTCTTCCAAATTATTTAGAAACAAAATATTGATTTAGTCAAATAAAATAGATGACTAAATTGATTTAGCACGTTTAGTACAATTTAGCATCAATTGGAACGCAGTCTTAACCTTCATTTAATTGAAATTTATTCTGTTTGTTGGCCTATAATGTGAAAATGAATCGATAAATAAATAAATAAATTAAACCTCTAAACTAAATTATATTTAAATAAAAACCATTTTTTAATAAACAAAAATATGGAGGGGCTGAAATCTCAAGCTCTGAGATATCAATATCAAGTCTTCGGTTTTGGTTAAGGATTTTGATATAGTTTTCGGCATAAAACTTTTATGAGGACATTGTTTTTGATCTGCTGCGGTCTCGAACTAAAGTGGTACCGTCATACGATGATGGCTTTAGTTTGATATTTGCTACTTGTTGTACCACATGTGAAGTAACTTTAGCCGTTTCAATATCTTGTAACCTCTTCTGAAAATCGTCAACTTTAGTTACGACTTCAAATCACTCTCAAATTCCTGCATTTCTGTTTGAATTTTCTCGACTTTAACATCGAATTCCGTTGACATTTGTAGAAGAGTCTCGTCCAAGTGTTGATTTATGCTAATATTCAACTCATTTATTTGCTGGTTTATCCCATTTTTATTTACAGCCAACGTTGTAGTTATTTCTTCTTTGGTAGCGGCCATTTGTTGATTGATGTTACTGATTTCTTCCTTGGTAGAAGCCATCTGTTGGTTGATGTTAATGGTGATCTCTTCTTTATTCGCAACCAAACTTTGATTCATTTCGTCTTTGTTGGCAGCTATATTTGAGTTTAATATATTTAATTTCTGATTTATTTTCAAACTCGTTGCATCATAGCCATTAACTGCGTAAAATCGCAGTTTGCAGGTGGCAATGAGGTTGTTGTTTCCTCTTCAGCTGCTATTGAATCAGCATTTGTTGTAACAGTTCTAAACTGGTAACTTTCCACGGCTCTTCCATTGGTTTCCATACCTCCTCCCAGTCGTAGCATTAATTCACTTTTGTTTCCACTTTTTGACAATCCACGTTGTTCTAGTTCTAGTTATTTCCTTCTTCAACTGAGGAACCTTCAATTCACTTAAGAAAACCATTACTCACAGATACAGATGTAAAGGTAATATTACCCATGGTAAAATTACCGGTAAAATTGGTAATATTACGTAATATTACTTAGGCTTGGTAAAATTGCAATAAAATTTTATTAACCTTTATTTAATAAAAATCAAAGTTGGCGATTTTTTTGTGGAATAATAGAATATTTATTACAACAACAAGAATATTTATCACAACAAGATTCCTCTGAAAACCTTGATCTTAGTTCAAAATGCATCTGAGGTATTGAACACATTTTTAAACAGCTGTAGATTGAGGCCATCCAAGGTTATTTATTCCAGCAAATCATTTCATTTCAGATGATATGCAGTTCGGTTCAGCAGTATGTCTTTGTGCAGTACCCACTAGCGAGCAATTGATACGAATAAGAGTAAATCTTATGGATTTCATCGGTACACTGCGGTGAACTGTTTTTTAATTGCAGTACGTGGTGTGACAAATTAAGTGAATTAAAAACATTCTGTTGGAAAAACAAAATGCTTCATTGGCTCTATAGCAGTTGCGGTAAATTCTATATTATTTCTTCGCTTTGAATTTTAGATTGAATAATTTTGTGAAGTTCGTAGATGTCTTTATTGTTGGCCGTCAGCATAGTTCGTTTTCTCACAAATCGTGATTCTTATATAGTAAGTTAGAATATTTGGAAATAATTTGAAAGTAATTTGGTTCGCGTTGCAATTTTACTTTAAACGAAGCAGCAACAGCAGCAGATCGATAGAATTCTCAAACGGTTAAGAACACATAACGCATCGAAACATTATCAGCCCTTCATTGTAAATTTTTGTTTCGAGTTTGAGAAAAAAATTTTTTTTTGCCATTTGCCTTTTATATTTTATCCCATGAATGAAACAATGAAACAATGCACGAATTAAATTTTGATTGTTGCCCGCGTAATTAATGTATCTATCCCATCGTCGGTTGTGGCATATGTGGAGTAACACGTCACACGTTTACTGCCGTTGACAATTATCAATGCTGAAAAAACGTTGAACCGGGCTCATTTTCCAACCACATGCGATAAAAGTAGCATCTATCTAGATTGGGATGCATCGCATATAGTTTGAACACATATTAAGTTTCAATGAATATGCTTGGTTTTCTGTAGACTCACTTTTAGGTAGATTTCATATAAAAATCTACCTATTGCAATGGGCTTCATCTCGAAATTTCGGAAAAATTTTGATGCCAAACGACTATATGTGATAAGCGGAGATGGAAAAACAAAAAAAAAAAAATTATATATATATATATATATATATATATATATATATATATATATATATATATATATATATATATATATATATATATATATATATATATATATATATATATATATATATATATATATATATATATATATATATATATATATATATATATATATATATATATATATATATATATATATATATATATATATATATATATATATATATATAACGATATGAGGTATAACGGAATTTAGCGGCACTCTCACGGTCGCATTTTTCGACCTACACCAAAATAATTTTTTGTGTATGTTTCGGCAAATAATGTGAACTGGCCATATCCGGGTACCGGTTAAGCGGCTAGAGCCTAAAAACTCGAATAATCTAGGGCGCTAAAACTTCCGTTTGAATACTAAAATTTTAATAAAATTTAAAAATATTGAATATTTGAACCTTTTTTTTATCATTTTTATCCAGATGACAACCTTGGCGTTTCAGGTTCCTCAAAAATCAGCTGTTTTAAAAATTTACTAAACTTTGCTGTCCTTGATCTAGCTGAAATGGCCAAGCTCATATTTGAAAACTTTTTTTCACGTACTTAAAATATAAATCTTTCCAAAATTTTCAAAAATAATAGTTTAAGTTTAACGGTTGAGACCCTAGGTCTGTTGAAATGAAAACAAACGCAAAAGGCAATGCTTTCATCATGTTTCAGTTTATGTTATTTAAATTCATCTTAGCTTTTAAACATACTTTTCAACTATAGCCTCAAAAAATTTCAGCGTTCTAACCCAAAAGGTTCCATTTTTATAAGCGTTATAATGAACATCTTGCAAAAAAAATATCAAGCCATTTAATACCATAGAAAAATTATCAAAATCTCTTTTGTTTTTATTTTTTTTACTAAGTAACCGTTTGAAAAAAGATTAAATAAGAACAAAAAAACACAACAACAAAAGATGATTTTGAAATAAAATTGTTTGATAATGTTTGATTATAAATTATGTGTGATGGTATAATTGTAGTTGTGACGTAGTTCATTTGATCTTTGGTGGATTTAATATGTTATTAAAAGTAGTTTAAACCAACTTAAATAAAACTGTTCCGAAATTATATTGATGGAGTTAGTTCGGATAATGTATTTAATTTGGTTCGATAATTTTTTTGAATTATTCTGTTTCTACTTATATGTTTTATTTAAACTAATCTGACTTATCTAATTTCATTTGGACACAAAACCGTCTGACCCCGAAATCTACCTATTTCTAGCGGATATACCTGCCGGTGGGATTTTTGAATTTGTGCCGTTCAAATGTTTTTATATTTTCATTCCATGTGTAATATTAATACGTAAACCATTTTCGAATATAGTATTGTCCTTACAAACGCATAACAGTGAGGAAAGCAGTCATCGTTGTAGCCAGTTGGTCCAGGATTTGTTCCATTTTTGCAGATATGCAAACAACGTGTTGTCCGTTTTCCAGATGTCCTGCTGAGTATCAACAACAACCGATTTTCGTATATATAACTCCATAAAAGTATATTAGATTTGCATCTAATGTTTTTATAAACTATGAAAATAATTGTGATATGGTCGTACATTTTGAATTAATTAAAAATGCAACCATAATTTAATTTTTGATCCAGTTTTATATTTTACCTATTTTACCAATTTTACCAATCTTACCGGTAATTTTACCGTAAAATTACCATAAAAATATTTTACCGGTAAATTTACATCTGTACTCACAGATTACTAATCCGCCGATGTCACCAATGTTACGGTTTTCCAACCTTCCTTCGAATTGGCCTAACTCTTAATTCGATAAACGCCATTTCCAAATCACTTTCACAAACGCAATTTCCTAATCACGAAGCACAAACACCAGGTTTGTTTATTAAGTATTCAACTCTTTAATTGTTCCACAGCAACAGGAAACAATATTCCTAACTAGAATATTCTTTCAACAGTTTCAGAAACTCCAACGGTTGATTGTAGAAATTTCCAGTAACACCACGTTCAAAAACAATACACAAAATATTTCTACTCAATAATATTAAGTGTTATTGACAAAATTTATTCACAAAAACTAATTTAAAAATCACTTTTATAATTTTATCTTTACTATCGCAGGTTTAAAATAAAACTAATCCATTCCATAAGAGGTAAATTGCTTATATACGAACTTCTAGGAATTCGAGGTCACTTTTTAGAAACCTTGAGAAAACACTAGAATATTCGATTATTTTACGTTATGATGATTTGATTCATAAAGTAATTGTTTGGACTTTTTTCGAATTATGTGAATTTTAAAATATCTCCTGGAATTTTTATTCTTTAGATATATTTATTTGTATTTTCTGAAGTGGACTGTACATTTTTCTTAAAATCTATTCATTATATAATATATCCTTAAGCCATAAATAATTTAAAAACATTTCAAATTAAGCTAAAACAACAAAATTGAGGAAAATCGGCGACATAAAAATTGTAAAATTATTTAACAAAACAAATCTAGTTGAGGTAATAAAAAAAATCGGACAAGTGCGAATAAAATTCGCTCGCCAAGGGTTCCGTGAGTGTAAAAGAAGACAATATCAAAAATAAATGACATAAAGTTATGTTGTAAAGTCTTTATATCGCCAGACTATGGACGCATAACAGAATAAATGTTTAATGAATAAATATTTAAACGTTTGTTAAATGTCAATCACATTTACATTGATCAAAAATGTTACTTGAGGTTAAATCTTATCCATAGCTGTTTATGTTAACTAAAGAAAGATTTAACCAGTATTTTAATGGTTTAAATTGGGAATATTTATTCTATAAATCAGCGTCGACATATAGGGTGGTATACATACACTTAAAATAGCACTTTTTTTATCAATAACTAAAAAATTGTGCATCGCAAAATTCTAAAAAATATTGCAATGTTTCTTAAATTAAATGCTCTTTCAAATGACACCCCACTCGTTTGGGTCCAAAAAAGTTTTTATATATGAAATAATGTGAAAAACACGTTGTAATCTCACCAATAGTGTTTCGTATAAAAAACGGAACCCTAAAAATAGAAAACATGAAATATTTGGGTTATATAATAAAAGACTTAGGGTGCGTTTATGTTGGAACTTCGATTCAAGCGAAGAAAATGACTACATGCTTTCAAATAGGAGTGTTTATGTTGAAGCATCGATAAAAGAGTCAAGCATCGAGTCAAACGTCGATAAACGATTTGTTCTTTTTCGACGCTACTATCGAAGCTCTGATCGATGCTCATTGTATTTATTTTATAAAAAAATACATAAAAATAAAAATATTAGTTTTAATTAATTTAAATTTTTGAAGTTTATGGAAAATTGATTATTAAATTAATTAATTTTAAGTTTATTATATATATTTTTGTAAATTTTATTAAAATTCTCGAAACTCCAACATAAACACTGTAAAAGAATAGCAATATTCAACGCTTTTATCACCGCTTGACTCGATGCTTGACTCGTTTATCGAAGCTTCAGCATAAACAGACCCTTATATTAGTTAATTGGTTAAGGTATGCCAGATGTTGTTTAAAAACAATAAAATGGAAAAACCATAACATCATGTTTTATAAAATTTTAATATTGATCTTAAACATGCCGCTCGCCTTGAATTCCCCGAATTCAATACTTAACTAATTTAAAATTATTTACAACAAAACATAACTATGTAATATAAAAAATGTTCTTCTTAACTAAAGTAACTTAACTGGCTAAGATCTAAGTAAAAAATGAATTATTATTAATTAAATATGTATGTTTTTTTTATATAGTATTAATATACGCATTTTAATAGTTATTTATTTATCTAGAACGAAAAGTGAAACTTTAAAGTACGAGCTAGTTGTTTACGGCCGAGGCGTCTAGTGCCGAGGCAGAAATTACTAGTGAGTACCCTTAAAAACACTTTTAGTTTGAGGTAAATACAAAATTTTATTTCATACTGGAAACTGATTAAAATAAAAAGAAATTATTTTTAAATTTTGCTCAAAAAGTTGAACTTTAACGTCCTAGCCTAGGACTTTATAAAAATTTTATAAAGTCCTAGGACGTTAAAGTTAAACGTTTATGGTACAAAAAGTTGAACTTTAACGTCCTAGGAGTTTATAAAATTTTATAAAGTCCTAGGACATTAAAGTTCAACTTTTTATACCATAAATAATCCGAAAAATGTCGTTTTAGACATCAGTATGAAATAAAATATGTTATTCTGGATGTAATTCGTCATAATTTTATCCTATTCTATTGGTAACGGTGCTGTTTTTCTTACAGCTCTCTTGTATACTCCGGTTTTCGTTTTGACCGTTACTACGCGTACTATGCCATCGTTTCCTGGATGAAATTCAATAATTCTTCCTATAACCCAATGCAATGGTGGTACATTGTCTTCTTTTAACAAAACTATCGAATCAATCTTTATTTTACTTGTTCTTGTTCGCCTTTTATTTTTTGTAATTCAATTTCATTTAGTTACTCATGATACCAACCAACGTTTACAGATACTTGGTTTAAAAGACGTGATCCCTTGCCAAACAGTTAAACGGTTGATTGGAGTATCCATATGGATAGTTACAGGTGTGCTCATTAACGATTCACCGATTAAAAAATGAGCAGGAGTTAAGACGGATAAATCATTTGGATCGGATGACAGATGTGTGATAGGACGGGAGTTTAAAATTGCTTCTATTTCAATTGTGTATGTATTTAACTCTTCAAATGTTAATAACTGCTCACCAATCGTTCTATATAAACGACGCTTGAAGCTCTTAACTGCGGCTTCCCATAATCCACCAAAGTGTTATGACCTTGGTGGTATAAAATACCATGAAAACTTATCGTTAGTTAGAAAATTCACAACTCGGTTTTCAGATTTTATTTGTTGATGTAACTAAGATAATTCGCGATTTGCTCCAACAAAATTAGTTGCATTATCCGAGTAAAGATTTTTGCTTTTTCCTCTCTGTGCGAAGAAACGTTTTAAGGAAGCTAAAAATGCTTCGGTTGATAGATCACTAACAATTTCTAAATGACAAGCTTTTGTAGACAGACAAACAAATATTGCTACATAAACCTTTACTCTGTCACGATTTCGTAATTTTTTCTCTTTAATTAATATAGGGCCACAATAATCAATACAGGTGTTAGTAAACGGTCTTGTCAATGTAACAGGATCTTTTGGCAGATTTCCCATAGAGAATTTTATTTCGGATGGATTAGCACGAACGCATTTTAAAAAATTTTTAACGACTCGTTTTACAGTAACTCTTACATTTATTGGCCAATACTGAGTCTTGACCTTATACAAGGTTGCATTCACACCACCGTGGTATAGAATTAAATGCTCCGCACGTATAATCAGATCTGTTACGAAATGAGTTTTCGGTAGTATAACTGGATGTCGTTATGGTATCATAGAGTTCTTTAAACGACCGCCTACTCTTACTAACCCGTTTTCGTATAAAAATGGATTTAAGCCTCGTATTTCACTGGATAAGTGAACAGTTGGGTTTTTACGTAATACAACAATATCTTCGCTTAAACAGTCTTCTTGAGTTAATCTTATAATTTTTATATTTGCTAAATCAATCTCGTTTATTGTCTGTTTGCTTGTAAACGTTTTCAAAAGATATGGCTCAGTATTTATCCATTGAAGCGTAATCAAACCATTAAATCTGTCCAAAAGTATATATCGTGTACTGTGATATCTAGAGCTTGAATTGTTGCTTGGAATAAATTTACAAGTAGAAGAGCTGCACATAGTTCTAACCTAGCTATCGACTTAGATTTGAGCGGTGCTACACGCGACTTGGAACAAATTAATCTTACCGTCGTATTATTTATGTTTGATGATTTTGTACCCATGAATTTGTACCCATGAATTTGTACTGAGGATGCATGCTCAAGCATAATTCGTCTGTCAAATTTCACTCTTTCAAGAATATAAAGTTCGTTTTTAAAATTTACCCACTCTGTGAATATGTCAATTGGTACAGACTCATCCCAAGTTATTTTAGCTTTCCACAATTTCTGCATTGTAATTTTGGCATACACTATCACAGGTGATATTAAACCTATTGGATTGAATAGTTGTGCTATACAGGACAAGATATTTCGCTTGGTCATCTTGTCTTTTTCGTTTAAAGTAAACGCATATTTAAGAGTATCCTCTTTTGTGTCCCATTGGATACCTAACACCTTTTTTGTATCTGACGCATCGGTAAAAAAGTGAATGACATTTTCTGCTTTAGATAGTGAACGTGTTACTTCCGCGTTGTTGAAGGACCATTTTCTTAACGTAAAACTTCCTTTTTGCAATAAACTAATAATTTCATCTCGAATTCTAATCGCTTCTTGTACCGTTTCCGCTCCTGTATTCAAATCATCTACGTAAAAATCATTTTGCAATATCAATGCTGCCTCTGGGTGGTGTTTACCTTCGTCTTTCGCTAACTGCGATAATGTCTGAATAGCTAAATAGGGAAAATATTTCATGCCAAAAACTACTGTATTAAGCCTATATGTCTTCAATTCTTCTGTTTCTGATTCACGCCATAACATTTTCTGAAAGATTCTATCGTTTTCGTTCACTAAAACCTGACAGTATATTTTCTCAATATCTGCTATCATTAAAATAGTATGTTTCCGGGATCAAATTAGCATAGTAAAAACATCAGCTTGTCTTGTTGGTCCGGTCATCAGTAAGTCATTTAACGAAAACCCTGTTGTTGTTTTGGCTGACGCGTCAAAAACAATTCGAATTTTCGTTGTCAAGCTATTACTTCGGTCTGCAAGACCTAAGTATTACATTCATGAGCTCAAAGTGAAATTCTTACCCCCACTTTTTTGGCATTTCTCGACGTTTTAGGACCACCTGATTATAAAAAAGCAAAAAAAAAATGTATGTCTGTCTTCCCGGCCGGCCGTTATTACCTACGCTGCAGGGTAAACCGCTGGAGGGATTTCAAATTTTTTTTTTCTTTTCTAAAAATAGGTATACTCGAGGGACAGGTCCGAAAGGACGCTGTGCTCGATAACGGTACCGGAAGTGTGTCAAAAAAATCATTATGTGTGTCAAAAATTGCAAATTTTCATATTTTTGGCTTAAAAAACGTTCATTTTAAGTGATTACGAGTAGGAACATTAAATTTGGAGAAATCTTAATGGTAGGGATTGGTATGTGAGATCAAAAACTAGATTATTGCATTATAAGTTTGTCAAAAAAATGTTGTCAAGTGTGTCAAAAGAAAGATTTTTATTTATTTTTTTACCCAATTTTTTGTAATAAAAAAATAAAATTAATTATTTGTTTGAAATGAATTTTTATTATTATTATAGAGAATTATGGTATTATAAGTTTGTCCAAAAAAATTTCAATTTTTGATTTTGTAATAATTTTTGCAATATTTTTATAATTTTGGAAAAGTTTAAATTTTTAAGAATTTTTGGGATGTTATCGGAATATAGAAAAATTTAAAATATTTGATTTTATTCTAATTTTTGGAATATTTTTGGAATTTTGAAAAAAGTTTGATTTTATTTAGTTTAACAATATTTCTGGAATTTGTATTATAATTTTCCGGCAACGTATTGATGTTTCGTGTTAGTTTTGTAATAAATTTTTAAACAGAGATAAAAAATACTTGTACTTAACAAAGAGTTATGTTTGATATGCATCGCTGCCAAAAACTAAAATCCATGTCCTCATAAAAGTTTTTTGCCGAAAACTATATAAAAATCCTTAACCCAGACCGAAGTCTTGATATCTCAGAGCTGTGAGATTTCAGCTCCTCCATATTTTTCTTTTATAACCGCATGATGGGGTAAATAAAAACCGATTTTGGTTGTCTTCAGTAACATATCCCAAAGATTGGTATTCACGGAAAAATTTTATATATTCGTTTTCGAAACCTTTGTTGAGTTTAAATTTTCTTTCTAGTGCAAAAAAACGTATTTGTACGGATCTGAATGAATCTCCACGACTGAGTTTTTTGCTATTAAACGGTACAGACACAACATATCTTCCAGAATTATAACGTTTAACTGTTTCCGAATAATGATGTTTTATTGCAATTTCTTCTTGTTATAAGTGCCTTTGGACGGGTAATTCTTCAAGTTCCCAAAATGAACTTAAAAGCATATTGCACACTGTCTTTTGATTTGTCTCATTTTGATTTCTAATATTTCCCGATATTATCCAGCCTAAACTCGTTTTATACAACCAGACGCTTGAACCTGGAAGTTGTAAATGTCCAATGCATAGCAGATCGAAAAATATTTCAGCACCTAGTAAAATATCAATTTCTGCGGGCAGGCGAAATTCGGGGTCCTCTAAGACTATATGTTGAGGTCCATCTATAATCTGTCGATTAACAATTCCTACGGGCAAACTATTACAAATTCGTGGTATCACTAGAAATTCTAACATCTTACAAAAACTGCTATATTTTGAACGAATCTTTGCGTCTATTTTCTCCTTTATATATGTTGTTGACATTCCTAACGCTTCTACTGGAATGTTTATTGGTTTGTTTTTTATGTTTTTGGATGATATTGCGTTGAGTGGAGGTAGATTTTAATATAAAGGCTGGCTGCTAGTTGCGTTGAATTCTCCAGGAGATGAATATGATGATACGAGATGTTGTATCCAATATTATGCGTTACTTTGAATGCGTTGATTAAGCTGAATCTTCATTATGATTTAACAATTATAATGTTCACGTAAAGTAAACACAAAAGGCAGCAGATAAAATGTTGTTGTATCAACCATATAATGAGTTAAATTTATTTCCCAAATTCTTCAGGAACAGTAGCTTCCACATTCACTAATGGTCTTGAACCATTATTAAGTAGCACGAATATAAATTAGATTTCCTCAATACACAATAACATTTCAGAGTTTAATTGTATTTATCCGAAATAGCTTATACAAGTTACATGAAATTTGTCTTATTGTATTAATCAAATTGATGGCGAGGCGATGAAATATAATTTACATAGAGAATTACATTTTTAATTTAACACGAAAATTAAGAACTCGAAACCATTTGGAAAAAACAAAATCTGAATAATAAAAAAATTATTTTTGTTTTTTTAATAAATGTTAACGAAATCATTGCCTGCTAAATTTTAAATTTTTTGAGAAATGGATTTAGTTTTGATGTTCGCCACATGTTTAATATTATTTGAGCAAATCTTTCAGTAAGGAAATTTGATTGCGAGCCTGAATCTAACAAAACATGAGCCCTTACACTATTTCCCTGACTGTCGATAACATCTACCACGGCTGTTGATAATAACACTTCCGTAGATACAGATACTTTTACTCTACTTTTTTAATCTAGCCTTGGAATATGTGTGCCGTCAAAAGAAACTACCGACTAATAACAATATCTTGTCAATAAACTCAGTACAGATGATTGCTTACGCTGATGATGTTGTCATCCTCGGCCGAAGTGAAGCTGTTAATAGTGAGACTTTCAAGTCGCTTGAGAGTGGTGCTAGGAAAATTGGTCTGCAAATCAACTATACAATAAAACCAAACATATGAATGTTTCAAGAGAGGCTGAGAAGAAAGATTTGATGTGCGGCGATGAACGAATTGAGGGAGTTGAATCTTTTAAATATTTTGGATCAATGCTTGACTCAAACAACAGCATACTTACAGATATAAAAGCTCGAATCGCTGCAGGTAATCGAATTTTCTACTCAATTAAACATCTCCTTGGATCACCGTATGTATCAACTAACACCAAGCTCAAGTTAAACAAGACATTGATTAGACCGGTTGTGATGTATGGGTCACAAACGTGGACCCTTACACAAAATGACGAATCGCATTTATCTGTATTTGAGCGTAAGATCCTACGCTACATTTTTGGTCCACTTAAGACAGACGATGGAGAGTATAGAACCCGGTATAACTTTGAGATCAGAGACCTTCTTGAGGGTACTGATATAATAGGTTGTATCCGTTCTAATATAGGATTGCTTGGTTTAGGCATGTTCTACGAGCCGATTCACAGTCTGGAATGATTAGAAAAATGTACGTTAGTACCCCAGGGAGTGGGTGACCTCGAGGTAGACCACGACTACAATGGAGACTGACGTAATAAACGACCTTAAAAAAATCAGCTGCCATGGTAATTATGTCGCTGTTGCGAATGACCGTGGTGAATATTCAAAGCTGATTAGCCTGGCAACGCTCCTACATAGAGCATGAACGCCTTAATAAAAAAAAAAAAAAAAGATACAGACACATGACAGCCTTGTATGGGTTGGTTTAAAATCTCTGTAGTTTCACCACAATCAACAACTCTTGAGTTACTAAACTAGTTGACTGTGTCGGTTGAGGCGCCTCTAAATGAAGCAAGGAGTTGTGTTTCATATTGCATATCCGAGATCCCGATATTTGACATTAGAAGGTACGATGTCCCCTTCGGAAACAGTTAAAACATAATCTTTTCACCCTTACTGAATCTATCCTCTCTTGCACCGTGAGTTTAAGAAATTCTGCACATACATGCGTTTTGTGATCACCGCTGCAATAACCACAAGACATGGTCGCTGTAGTCAAAAATACTTTTGGTTTTAAACTTATATGTTTTGAACTTAAATCTTGCGCTCGATTGTATATTGTATCTGTAGTAGCTTTTAAAATTTGACATCTCTCTTGTAAAAATTTTAAACAGTCGTCTAGTTTTGGTATCATATCTTTGCACACAGACTTTTCCCATTCTCTATGAGTATTTCTATCAAGCTTTGCGTTAGAACATAGCGTTAAAACATAAATTAAAAATGAATCCCAAGTATCAGTTTCTTTCATAGCTATAAGTGATCGAACATGTAACTGCATTTTATCTATTAAACTCCGAATACTCACTGCTGATTCTCTTGTGACTTCAGGTAACGTCATAATACATTTGATATGATTTTGAACAATGAGTCTACGGTTATCGTATCTATCTGTTAACAAAGACCACGCTACATGGTAATTTTCAGCTGTCAATTCAACAGAGCCGATAATGCGAGCTGCTTCATCTTTTAAACACGATTTTAAATAATGTAGCTTTTGAATGTCTGTGATACTATCATTGTCTTGTATTAACGATTTAAACGTATCTCGAAACCCTAGCCATGCATGTAACAAGAGAGCCCTTAAAACTTGGCAGTTCTATTATCGGTAGTTTGATGTTGTTTAATACGGACGGTTTTTCTCTAATCGAACTCGATTGGGACGACTTTATTGCATCGTTTGATTCACAATTAACTATTAAATCCGCTTGAGTCATAACTTGATAAAACTCATTTTCAAAGGTTTCAAATTCGTTTGAAATTTCCACACTCGGCTTCAATGCAAACTTGAAGCATTAGAGCCGAGTGTGAACTACTTCAAAGTCTAACAACGACTTTGCCCTTTCTAATCTAACTTTAATTTCATGGTTATTATCCGGATTTTGTTTTATGAAATTTGAAAAACGTGTTAATTTCGATTTGGTTTGAGCTTTCTGATTTTTGAGTTTTTCCATTATACCGTTAAAAATATTAGGCAATTTTTTAGGAATTTAGGAATGCAAGGAAATTAATCGATAAAAATTAAATGAGCTTACCTTATATACAGCTTATATTACACAAACTGTTTCTTTTTCGATATTAGAATATTTGAATTTAACTTGGACTTTTCGATAAGTTCACTGAATATTTTTATAGTTTCAAGTATGTATAGTATTTTATTATTACTTTAAATTTCCGTATTTTTTTTATAATCTTTTAGTCTAACACCACTGTTTTGTTCAAATATATATTTCACTTTTTACGTATATATTTTACTTCTAGACTATTATTTCACGTATTTAAACCACATTAATTAAATCACACACACACGTATATGAGATCCATAGATGTTGGATCCTGCTCGAATGACCAAATAATGTTTGTACTTTTTTCGAATTATGTGAATTTTAAAATATCTTGTGGCCTTTTTATTCTTTAGATATACAGGGTGAGTTTTTTAAAAAATGCCAGGCTTTTATTTCGAGAACCATGCTAGATGGGACAAAATAGCCCAAGGTGATATCTGTTAAGGGTCGAGGGGGACGTCTAGTGGTAATATTGAATGACCTTGAAACTCATAAGTATTGGAGATATATGCTAAAGTAGGGTTTTTTTAAATTAGAACCCATATATTTAAGAGTCTTTAAATTAAGTAAATCAAACTACACACTTTTTGCTTACAAAATTTTTTTGTAAAGTGTACGATTTTGTAGATATGATGAAAATTGATTTGCACTAAAGCAAACGAGTCTTCGCTAAGTTCCTCAGTAAAAAAATAAAATTTCAATAAATTAAAAAAAACAACGAAAATCAATTTCACGCAGTAGACCACGATGCAATAATATTTAAATTAATGAATGATTTTCATTGTTTTTTTTAGTTTATCGAAATTTTATTTTTTTTCTGAAGACCTTAGTGAAGACACGTTTGCTTTAGTGCAAATCAATGTTAATCATATCTACTAAATCGTACACTTTACAAAAAAAAATTTGTAAGCAAAAAGTGTGTAGTTTGATTTACTTAATTAAAAAAAACCTTAAATGTATAGGTTCTAATTTAAAAAAACCCTACTTTGGAATATAATTCCAATACTTATGAGTTTCAAGGTCATCCAATATTACCACTAGACGTCCCCCTTGACCCTTAACAAATATCACCTTGGGTTATTTTGTCCCATCTAGCATCGTTCTCGAGATAAAAGCCTGGCATTTTTTAAAAAACTCACCCTGTATTTATTTGTATTTTCTGAAGTGGACTGTATATTTTTCTTAAAATCTATTCATTATATAGTATATCTAGGGTGACCATTTTTTCCTAAGTGAAATCAGTACAAAATTTTAAGAGTTAAAATATGTACTATCTTTAGTCTCACCTAACCTATGTCTCTTCTAAGTCGAAAGGTAAATCTATAAAGCGAAGTAGAGAAATCTGGTTTTCATTTTTTTTAGTAGTTTTAAGGAAATTTTGTTGAGACCAACACCAAGTTTGTAAAATACAACTTTCAGCCACGATTGTTTGGGAAAACACATGGTTAGAATTCTGATATATATTTTCCGTGGGTAACTGCCACAATTTAAAAATAAAAGTATTTTTTTCAAGTAATTTTTATTACAAGTTCATATCAAACGATGACTCGTATGGTTTTATTTCCGTATTTAAATTGGAACTTAAATTAAAATTTAAGAATTTTCTTAAAAATCAGTACTTTCAGTACATAATTTTAGAAATCAGTAAAAATCAGTACCGCATATGTCTATCAGTACAGAATTTTATGTTGACCCAAGTTCTAAGAATACAACAACAACACTATTCATTTCATTAATTTGTTGTGTTTTGTTGATTGAATTTTTCTGGAAGCAATCGTCTGGATTTTTCTTTAATCGTAACAATATTTTCATTACATAGAACAATACTATTATCCTATGTAATCCACTCACTTTGAACTCAACCACCCCTAGATCACACCATTTTGACCAACCGTTCGGTCCCATTATCCGTACCCGACTTACTTGAATTTTTAAAACAAATCAAAAATATTTAACAGAAAAAAATTTACCAAGAAAAACTTAATTTTTTTTTAGTTTCACATAATAGTCCAAAATAAATGTATCGTAAACAGAATATGAAACTGTCTTCCCGGAAGTGTCAAATGTAGTTATAAGAAATAAGTGTGCTGCCAAAACCCCCGGTATAGAAGCCATCTACATTTTTTAGCACAATAAAAATCGTGAACTTGTAGCGCCATTTTGAAATTAAAACTCAGTATAAAAAAAATTAAAAAAATCGCCATAACGCTCATAACGCCATTTGGAAAAATAAAACTCCATATAAAAAAAATTCAAAAATATTTAATCAAAAACACTAATCCAATTTTTTGCATATGGCAATGTTCATTGTTTATTGCAAATGGCGTGAATGGGTATGGCTATGATATATCGGGGGTTTTGGTGCTGCACACAAAATGTGTTGAAAAGTATTTGAAAATGAATATAAATATTTTCAAAGTACGCTATACTGCTATAGTATACTACTATATGTAGAGAGGACGGGAAGTTGAAGTACAGATGACACCGATAATATGTTAACTATTACCGATTTTGAACAAACAAATGAAAATCAACGATTGAATACTAGGAACCCTCACGCAATTTCTCGTATTCCAACACGCGGCAATAATCTTTAGTGGGTCGAAAGGAAACACAAAAATTGGTCGGACCTTTGGATAAACATACCTTTGGATTGCTACATCTTGACGGTTGGGCGGTAACTAGAAAGCCCTGTTATGTGCTCGTGATAATTCTTTATATATTTGACATGGTAGCCGTATATCAGCCGAAATTATTCCACATGATGGTGGTGAAATTTTATCTCTCAGATTATTCTGCCGCGTGTTGGAATACGAGAAATTGCGTGAAGGTTCCTAGTATTGAATCGTTGATTTTCATTTGTTTGTTTGATTTATAGAACTTTAACTTGAGGACAGGCATTTTGTTCTGCTTATACCAATCCATAAAAATGGTCATTACCTACTTTGTACGAATTGCAGAGAGATTGCTTTCTTCTGGATGCATATAAGTTCTTTTCGTACACTTAATTAGCCAAAACAAGCCTTTTGCTGGGAGAATATCAGTGGTATCAGCTCAGTACGAATGACTTTGTACGCTGATAATGTTTTCGTCCTCGGTCGACCGACTTGAACTGTATTGAATAAAACGTTCAAGTCGCTGGCAGATGGTGCTAGACAAAATGGCAATGTAATAAATTATTAAAACTTTTCTTCTTTTGATCTAATATCATTGATTTTTTAAAAATAGCTTCTAATACTGCATTTACAGCGACATAGCGAATTAGTAGATGTTATTTAAATCTGTGCTGTAGACACATTTTATTTTAAAAGCTTGCAAGTTGCAACTAATTTGATATCTATGCTTACTACAATTACAAACGATTCAAATACATACGATTGAAATTACAATCTACGTTGTAAACTCATATTAAATATGACAATTACATTTAATTACAATTTTTTGTTTGTTACAATTTTATTTTTATCACTGTGATTGTGGTTGATTCCATAAATAACAAATTGTTGATTCTTTTCTTGATTCTTTTAAAATATAGAGATGTTTTAGCATCGTTATGCGAGACATCATTTTCTTATCTATTAGACGTCCAATGCTTCTTGACAAATCGCCTTGCGTAATAAAATGTTTACCTGTATGCAAGATATTTAAGAATTATTTATCAAGACAAATTAGTGTGTAGTAAGAGGAAAGTCCTTGTTTGGACTGATAATTTTGAGAACGAATAAGCAATTGCTACAAGAGGGTTATCAGATATCGAAGAAAACGTGCGGTGCCAAATGGATTCATAATTTGAAAATGATGGATGGTGATAAGGGTGCGTTTGATAATTTGTGGTGGGCTATCAGATGTATGGATGTTCAAGTTCAGTGGACAGGAAAATTACAGCAGGTGGTAACGGTAACGACAGTTGGCAACGACGTTATAAGCTGACATATGGAACAACGACAAAATAGCAATCAAATGGAAAGGTTTAACCATAAGGATGATAAAGAAAGGTGATCTAAGAAATGTTAAAACTGAAGAGGTCTTTACCTGCTTAACCCAATAGTATTAGGCACGTTCCATTGAAGATCAGGGGTGTGTTAAAAGACAAGCTCCTCGCGCTACACCCTGGATTACGCTAAAAGTCTATTCAAACTTGGTAACCTAATATTTCATTTCGAACTCTTGGCTGTGATACAAAAAAATAAACATGAACCAAAATCAAAGTCACAATAACAACGGTACTTCTCAGCACTATAAGACAAAAAATATTGAACATTGAGGCATAAGCAAATCAAAAACTGAACATTTACAAAGAGTATTAAAAGATTTCGACATCGACGTTGTAATTCTGCAAGAAACGCATGCAGCAGATGAAGCGCAACTTACCTCTAGAGGAAACATTGATGATTACAAATTAATTAGTGCTATTTACCATCAAGCATATGGATCTGCCACGTATGTTAAGACAGAAATCATGAACTGCACCCATGTACTTACACAGACGGACAACGATATTCATCTTATTGTTGTTGATATATTGGACATGAAGATTGTAAACGTATACAAGCCTCCAAATATCCTGTATTTGGCCAGCTGCTACTCTACCATTGTTTCACCACCCAGCAATATATACTGGTGAGTTCAATAGCCATCACACCCAGTGGTCCTACTCAAATAACAATCACAATGGCATACAACTGACTGACTGGGCGGATGGTAACAACATGTTCCTGGTATATGATGCGAAAGACATGAAAACCTTTAGATCTGCTAGATGGCAACGTGATTACAATCCCGACCTCTGTTTTCCCATTCAAGCAGGGAAGCTTGGAGTCTCCTCCGGAAACTAGGTGGTTCAAACTCCATCACTCGTGCTAACAATGAAATAAATCCAGAGGACATTGCAAATCATATTGTAAACATATCTCGTTCTTCTATTAATCGCCTTCATAAGAGAACAATTAAACGCAAATTAAGAGAAATGAAGCGCAATTGCTCGTTTCCTCCTTTCCAAGTATGTGAATTCTTTTAGTAGCGAAGAACTAGATTAAGCTCTGTCCCAAACAAAAACGGAAAAGCAGCTGGCCACGATGGTATATTTCCAAAATTTCTTAGAAATGCTGGAAAAAATGTAAAACAATGGCTAACTAAATTTTTCTCGAACATCCTAGAAACCGGCAATCTTCCAAAACACTTTAAGACTACGAAGGTGATAGCGATACTTAAGCCAGGTAAACAATCCAGTGAACAAGGAAGCTATCGGCCAATCGCACTTTTGAGCACCTGATACATAATTGCTAGAACGGCTCATATACAACCGTATCGCACCGATATTGAATGACCAGATCCCAGATGTTGTTGTTGTTATGGCGACGCGTGTGGTGCTATTCTTCCGGCTCCAAGTCCAGATTCAAGAACTCTGCTACTGCCCTTGGGCGGTACCACAGATCTTCCTTCGTCAGGTCGGTTGGTTTCTCTGGACAATTGAAAAGGTTGTTAGCATCATGTGGCGTGCCCTCACATATGGGACACTTGTCAACAATTTCATGGTCAATTCTACTCATGTAGTTATTTAAGATACGTGACCAACCGGATCTTAACTGCGCTAGGATGGTTCTGGTGCTGCGTGGCAGTTTTACCTCTTCGACTTGTCTACTATTAAGAACTCGATTCGGAGCGAAGTTCTTTATTGTGCCTTCAACGGTTTTTGTATGTATCTTTTTCAACCCCCTCTTTTACGTAGACTCGTCGATGTTATTTATGTCTTCATTGTTTTTAACATCTTGTAGGAAGCATTTCGCAGTCCTTCTTATGTTTCTAGGTGGTGTTGTCATGGATAAGGTGTCATTGCAGGGATGCTGCTCTCTATGACAGGAACAAAGATATTGTTTGGTAAGCATTTCGTTGTGTTCACGGACCGGCAATATGTTACATTCCTCGTGCGGGTGATCTCGATGGGTCATCAAGTGATATCCGGTTGTTGTACGCAAGGCTGCGTTCTGTGTTATCTGTAGCTTATTCCAGTCTCTGACACCCGACTTGGGGTGTCCATATGGGAGCAGCGTAATTTATGAAAGGCCTTCCTATTGCTTTATATGCCGTTATTATTGTGTTTTTATCCTTATCCCACGAACTACCCGCTAGAGCTTTCAGTGCGTTATTCCTGTTTTTAAGTTTTGTATTTACTTGTTGAGCATGAGCGTTGAATTTAGGTAGTGGATCGAATGTTGCTCCCAGCAGTTTTGGATTTTTGACAGTAAGAATTAATATGTTGTTAATGCAGATATTGAGTGTTGTATTTACCTCCTTCGTCCATGTGGTGAAAAGTGTGGAAGTGGACTTTTCAGTGGACAATTTCAATTTTTTGAAGCTGGTCGTTAACAAGGTAGTATGGAACATCATCAGTAGCTATGCACCACAAGCCCGATGTCCATTAACTGTAAAAGAAGTATTTTGGAATGAATTCGAGAACCTACTGGAGGGAGTTCCATCAAATGAGATCATATTTGTTGGGGCTGACCTTAATGGACATGTCGGTGGTTCAAACCAAGGCGACAAAAGATGGCACGGTGGCTTTGCTTACGGTACCAGAAATGATCAGGGGGTTGATGTAATTCGTGTAGCAAAATCACACGATTTGGCCATACTGAACACATTCTTTAGAAAGCAAGATCGACATTTAATCACTTACAGTAGTGGTGGTAGAGAAAGTCAGATAGATTATCATCTTTGTACGAGGTCCATCAAAAAGTTCGTAAAAGACTGTAAAGTCATTCTTGGAGAAGATGTAGTTAGCCAGCACCGCTTACTCCTAACCGATTTCCGTGTGAAGAACAAGGGAAATAGCAAGGACACTTCGGTTAGAACACCAAAAATAAAGTGGTACAAGCTCTATACCCCAGAAGGACTGCAGTTCGTGGAACATATACAGGAGTGGCTTGAGGATATTAATACATACTATGAAGGACGAATTGAACGTGGAGGAAATGTGGCAAGCTTTTCAGGATGGTTGTGTCATTAAGGCCAGAGAGATGCTTGGAGTGTCAAAAGGGCGACTATAATATCAACAAAGAACCATGGTTTTGGAAAGGCGATGAGATTAAGGAAGCCGTAAAGAACAAAAAGACGAAACAATGTGAAGCCAATAGTATCTCCCAAGTTCATCTAAGATGAAAATGGAAATCTACTGACGGACAATAAAGAAATAACACAAGGGTGGAGGACGTAATATGAAAAACTATTGAATGAGGAGTTTCCTAGAACAGTGATACCGCCAAGTGTTGAAGCCACGTATACAGAATGTTAAGAAATATCAGAAGAGGAAGTTATAGAGGCGATAAAGAAAATGAAACGCGGACGAGCAGTTGGTCCTGATGAAATACCATCTGAAGTCTGGAAAACTGTTTGTCAAACGGGGGTTAAATTTCTCTGTAATTTATTTAACAAGATCATGAAAGGAGAACCGATGCCAAAAGCCTTTCGGGGAAGCTTTTTGTTACCTTTTTTCAAGCACAAGGATGCAAGAAAGTATAACAATTATTGAGGAATCAAGCTGCTACCCCATACTATGAAAATCTGGGAACGCGTCATTAACGATAGAGTGCTGAACACTGTTATCCAAGAAATTCACCTAAATCAATGTGGTTTTGTTCCAGGCAAATCCACTGCAGACGCAATCCAAGCGATGCACATTCTTCTGGAGAAATATAGGGATGCAACCAAAGACCTTCATTTGATTTTTATCGATTTAGAAAAAGCGTTTGATCGCGTGCCACGTGACCTCATTTGGACTGCACTGAGAAGCCATAAAGTATCAGATATATATGTAAATATCATCATCGTCATTTATTGTGAAGCAATAACAAGTATAAGATGTGCTGCAGGCGTAGTACGAAGTACGAAGTACAACGGTACTTCTCAGCACCATAAGACAAAAAATATTGAACATTGAGGCATAAGCAAATCAAAAACTGAACATTTACAAAGAGTATTAAAAGATTTCGACATCGACGTTGTAATTCTGCAAGAAACGCATGCAGCAGATGAAGCGCAACTTACCTCTAGAGGAAACATTGATGATTACAAATTAATTAGTGCTATTTACCATCAAGCATATGGATCTGCCACGTATGTTAAGACAGAAATCATGAACTGCACCCATGTACTTACACAGACGGACAACGATATTCATCTTATTGTTGTTGATATATTGGACATGAAGATTGTAAACGTATACAAGCCTCCAAATATCCTGTATTTGGCCAGCTGCTACTCTACCATTGTTTCACCACCCAGCAATATATACTGGTGAGTTCAATAGCCATCACACCCAGTGGTCCTACTCAAATAACAATCACAATGGCATACAACTGACTGACTAGGCGGATGGTAACAACATGTTCCTGGTATATGATGCGAAAGACATGAAAACCTTTAGATCTGCTAGATGGCAACGTGATTACAATCCCGACCTCTGTTTTCCCATTCAAGCAGGGAAGCTTGGAGTCTCCTCCGGAAACTAGGTGGTTCAAACTCCATCACTCGTGCTAACAATGAAATAAATCCAGAGGACATTGCAAATCATATTGTAAACATATCTCGTTCTTCTATTAATCGCCTTCATAAGAGAACAATTAAACGCAAATTAAGAGAAATGAAGCGCAATTGCTCGTTTCCTCCTTTCCAAGTATGTGAATTCTTTTAGTAGCGAAGAACTAGATTAAGCTCTGTCCCAAACAAAAACGGAAAAGCAGCTGGCCACGATGGTATATTTCCAAAATTTCTTAGAAATGCTGGAAAAAATGTAAAACAATGGCTAACTAAATTTTTCTCGAACATCCTAGAAACCGGCAATCTTCCAAAACACTTTAAGACTACGAAGGTGATAGCGATACTTAAGCCAGGTAAACAATCCAGTGAACAAGGAAGCTATCGGCCAATCGCACTTTTGAGCACCTGCTACCTAATTGCTAGAACGGCTCATATACAACCGTATCGCACCGATATTGAATGACCAGATCCCAGATGTTGTTGTTGTTATGGCGACGCGTGTGGTGCTATTCTTCCGGCTCCAAGTCCAGATTCAAGAACTCTGCTACTGCCCTTGGGCGGTACCACAGATCTTCCTTCGTCAGGTCGGTTGGTTTCTCTGGACAATTGAAAAGGTTGTTAGCATCATGTGGCGTGCCCTCACATATGGGACACTTGTCAACAATTTCATGGTCAATTCTACTCATGTAGTTATTTAAGATACGTGACCAACCGGATCTTAACTGCGCTAGGATGGTTCTGGTGCTGCGTGGCAGTTTTACCTCTTCGACTTGTCTACTATTAAGAACTCGATTCGGAGCGAAGTTCTTTATTGTGCCTTCAACGGTTTTTGTATGTATCTTTTTCAACCCCCTCTTATACGTAGACTCGTCGATGTTATTTATGTCTTCATTGTTTTTAACATCTTGTAGGAAGCGGTGTTGTAGGTGTTGTCATGGATAAGGTGTCATTGCAGGGATGCTGCTCTCTATGACAGGAACAAAGATATTGTTTGGTAAGCATTTCGTTGTGTTCACGGACCGGCAATATGTTACATTCCTCGTTCGGGTGATCTCGATGGGTCATCAAGTGATATCCGGTTGCTGTACGCAAGGCTGCGTTCTGTGTTATCTGTAACTTATTCCAGTCTCTGACACCCGACTTGGGGTGTCCATATGGGAGCAGCGTAATTTATGAAAGGCCTTCCTATTGCTTTATATGCCGTTATTATTGTGTTTTTATCCTTACCCCACGAACTACCCGCTAGAGCTTTCAGTGCGTTATTCCTGTTTTTAAGTTTTGTATTTACTTGTTGAGCATGAGCGTTGAATTTAGGTAGTGGATCGAATGTTGCTCCCAGCAGTTTTGGATTTTTGACAGTAAGAATTAATATGTTGTTAATGCAGATATTGAGTGTTGTATTTACCTCCTTCGTCCATGTGGTGAAAAGTGTGGAAGTGGACTTTTCAGTGGACAATTTCAATTTTTTGAAGCTGGTCGTTAACAAGGTAGTATGGAACATCATCAGTAGCTATGCACCACAAGCCCGATGTCCATTAACTGTAAAAGAAGTATTTTGGAATGAGTTCGAGAACCTACTGGAGGGAGTTCCATCAAATGAGATCATATTTGTTGGGGCTGACCTTAATGGACATGTCGGTGGTTCAAACCAAGGCGACAAAAGATGGCACGGTGGCTTTGCTTACGGTACCAGAAATGATCAGGGGGTTGATGTAATTCGTGTAGCAAAATCACACGATTTGGCCATACTGAACACATTCTTTAGAAAGCAAGATCGACATTTAATCACTTACAGTAGTGGTGGTAGAGAAAGTCAGATAGATTATCATCTTTGTACGAGGTCCATCAAAAAGTTCGTAAAAGACTGTAAAGTCATTCTTGGAGAAGATGTAGTTAGCCAGCACCGCTTACTCCTAACCGATTTCCGTGTGAAGAACAAGGGAAATAGCAAGGACACTTCGGTTAGAACACCAAAAATAAAGTGGTACAAGCTCTACACCCCAGAAGGACTGCAGTTCGTGGAACATATACAGGAGTGGCTTGAGGATATTAATACTATGAAGGACGAATTGAACGTGGAGGAAATGTGGCAAGCTTTTCAGGATGGTTGTGTCATTAAGGCCAGAGAGATGCTTGGAGTGTCAAAAGGGCGACTTAATATCAACAAAGAACCATGGTTTTGGAAAGGCGATGAGATTAAGGAAGCCGTAAAGAACAAAAAGACGAAACAATGTGAAGCCAATAGTATCTCCCAAGTTCATCTAAGATGAAAATGGAAATCTACTGACGGACAATAAAGAAATAACACAAGGGTGGAGGACGTAATATGAAAAACTATTGAATGAGGAGTTTCCTAGAACAGTGATACCGCCAAGTGTTGAAGCCACGTATACAGAATGTTAAGAAATATCAGAAGAGGAAGTTATAGAGGCGATAAAGAAAATGAAACGCGGACGAGCAGTTGGTCCTGATGAAATACCATCTGAAGTCTGGAAAACTGTTGGTCAAACGGGGGTTAAATTTCTCTGTAATTTATTTAACAAGATCATGAAAGGAGAACCGATGCCAAAAGCCTTTCGGGGAAGCTTTTTGTTACCTTTTTTCAAGCACAAGGATGCAAGAAAGTATAACAATTATTGAGGAATCAAGCTGCTACCCCATACTATGAAAATCTGGGAACGCGTCATTAACGATAGAGTGCTGAACACTGTTATCCAAGAAATTCACCTAAATCAATGTGGTTTTGTTCCAGGCAAATCCACTGCAGACGCAATCCAGGCGACGCACATTCTTCTGGAGAAATATAGGGATGCAACCAAAGACCTTCATTTGATTTTTATCGATTTAGAAAAAGCGTTTGATCGCGTGCCACGTGACCTCATTTGGACTGCACTGAGAAGCCATAAAGTATCAGAAATATATGTAAATATCATCATCGTCATTTATTGTGAAGCAATAACAAGTATAAGATGTGCTGCAGGCGTCTCAGACTCATTCTCAGTAAAGGTTGGGGTTCACCAAGGAAGTGTATTAAGTCCACTTCTGTTTAACATCGTAGTGAACTACCTAACTTCAAATTTTATGGACAAACTATTACTCAGTGTACTTTTTGCTGATGACATAGGGCTGGGTAGCGATAACATCATACAACTGCAAGATATTTTCAACCAATGGAAGGAAGCACTAGAAAGCAATGGTCTCAAAATCAGTGAATCAAAAACTGAGTATCTGCATATGCCATTCAGTGATCCAGATGCTCCATCCCCTAATATAATGATAAACACCAAAGTGATGACCAACTGTAAGAGCTTTAAATACTTGGGGTCTGTTGTTTACAAGGGACGGCTACTGTCATGCCGATGTCAATCATCGTATCAGCGTGGCGTGGTTGAAGTGGCAACAAAACACACCGGTTTTCTGTGATAAACGTATGCCTTCTAAACTAAAAGGAAAAATGCACTAAACAGTAATACGGCCCACGTTAACTTATAGTGCAAAATGTTGGACGATGTATCGAAAATATGAACAAGATCTTACTGCAGCTGAAATGAAAATGATGAGAATGTCAATGCGAGTGACGAAACTAGACCATATTAAAAGCACGCCTATATGAGGCTCAATGCAAGTGAAGGAACCAGTCGTAGACAAAATGAAACGGGAACGAACTAAATGCTATGAAAAAATCTACGTCACAGATGAAACTAATGTGGCAAAACAGATGCTCCAACTAGATGTACCAAAGGTGAGAAGACGGGGAAGACCGAAGAACAGCTGGATCGGACAGTTAAACGATCACCAGAAGAAGTTCGGATTAACCGAGACGGAGAGAGATTAAGCTCGAGAATGATTTTAAGACCACGATCCAATGTACAAGCCTACCCTGGAGGTACATGACCAGAGAACCAGGAAATTTTTTTATAATTTTTATTCGATTTAAAAGAAAAAAGGCTAGGAAGAAAAAACCATTCATTCAAGATGTTGAGGTAGGTGTTTAGGACGGTGAGTTGTTCAGGGTTGTTTCCTGTTGCAAGCACCGTACAGTCGTCTGCATATGACGTGATAGTTATTCCTTCCGGTGGGGCAGTAGTGCAGCATGTGACACTGTGTCGAAAGCTTTTGACAGGTCAAGTGCAGCTAAAATTGTTCTAGCACAGGGTTGTTTTTGTAGACTATCGCTGATTTGGTTTAGGATTCTATGAAGCGCGGTGGTTGTACTGTGTGCTTTCCTAAAACCATGCTGATATGACGCCAATTTACAAGATTCTGTTAACCGAGGTAGTAGTAGTGCTTATATCAATTTTGCGACCGATGAGAAGATAGAGATCGGTCTATAGGATTCTCCCTTTTCTTCAGGCTAGCCAGGTTTCAAAATGGGACTTATTCTAGCCGTTTTCCAGATATTTGGTATCTGGAGCGTATTTAGAGATGTGTTGAGTATGGTAGTGAGAAAGTTCAATCCTTTGGGTCCAATGTGTTTTAGCATAATGGCTGAGATGCCATGATCACTCACACCAGAACACCGATGCACGAAGCTAAAAAATTGCTGATCAAATGTATGGCTCCAATTTTGGAGTCTTGAACGTACCACAACCAACAAGGATAACAAATAACTCGCACTCTTTTTCATGTCTCCCTTGCTAGCATGACACTTATGTCAATAGCTGAAAGGAGAACCGAAATTGCATTGGGATCAGACCACGTTCCGATCACCTTAAGCCGTTCCATGAAACAAAATTAAATCCGAGAAGAGGACCTATATTAATTGTAACAAAGCTGACGGTAGAATAAAAATGATTTAAACAAACTTTCCACAGGAAGCTTGTATACTTTCCCTTCAAAGAGATGACATCTGCAAGGCAGATCCAGCTGACCCTAGAATTTCGGGGCAGAATAAGCAAATTTAAAGGTTAGGTAAGCCGTTCCACAAACGAGATAAACGGAAAGATCTAGTAAGTCAAGCTTTGGCTAAAGTAAAAGTCTCTGGAACGTAAAGGGCTTAACTTATCCTCGACAACCGGGTTACAACTGCATGATCTTCTTCGATGATACCCCAAATGGAAGCCACAGAAACTGCGCAACACACAGTTTACAGAAAAGCGTTGTAAACATGAAAAGTTTCGTTTTCGGTCGGGAAAACCTAAAGAAAATGGAGAATCTTACAGACCGATCTCCATCCTTTCAAAGGTCGCAAAATTGATTGAAGCACTTCTGCCACCTCGGTTAACTCGATCTTGCAATTTGGCGTCACATAACATAGCTTTAGGACAGCACATAGTAAAAGCACTGCTCTTCACAGTATCAAAAATCAAACCAGTGATGGCCTAACCAAAAGCGAGCCTGTGCTAGTACAATCTTAGTTGCACTCGACCTATCAAAAGCATTCTACAGTGTCGCAATATGCACTACTGAATTATTTATTTAACAGTAATCTGCCACGTTTAATAAAGCGCTGGTTGTGCAACTAACTAAGAGGTTGCCAAACATACGTTAAGTACCGTAAATCTAAATCTAAGGTGAGAATGCTTAACAAAGGAGTTGCACAAGGTGGAGTTCTCTCACCATCATTGTTCAATTTCTATCTAAGCAGTTTGCCTACCCCACCAAAAGAAATAACCATCATGTCATATGGAGACGACTGCAAGGTGCTTGCAAAAGGAGACAACCTGGAACAACTCATTTATGTTCTGAACACCTAACTTAACAGAATGAATGAATGGTTTAAAACCAGAAAATTGAAACTGTTCACTTCTACACTTTTCCCCATATGGACGAAGGAGGTGAATAAAACACTTACAATCTGCACTCATGCCTACGGTAAAAAAATCTGAAACTGTTGGAAGTAACATTCGACCCACTGCTTAAATTCAATGCTCATGTATAACAAGTGAACTCTAGATTAAAATACAGGAATAATGCATTGAAAGATAGCAAGTAGTTCATGTGGCAAGAACTACAATAATAACAACATAAAAAACAATAGGTCGACCTATTATAAACTATGCAGCATCCATATGAACAATCCAAGTAGCTGACACTCACTGGAAGAAGGTAAAAACAACACAAAACGCAGCTTTGTGAACCGCAACCGGATGTCATTTGATGGCTCACCCAGATCACCTGCCCGAGGGATGTAACATATTGTTCGTGAACATAATGAAATGCTATCCAAACAATATCTATTGGCCTGTTACAAAGAGCAACATCCTTGTATTGGCACCTTATCAACAGTTGAACCACCTAGAGACATAAGAGGAACAGCAAGATGCTTTCCGCATGAGGTTAGAGACATCCAAGTAACAGGCAACATCGACGAGGTTGCTTATGTTGTTATATAAGACTTAAAAACAGTCATGATACTGTTGAAGACGTTATAAGGAACTACGCCCCAATTCGAGTTCTAAATAGACAACCACCAAAAGTCAAAGCCGAAGAGGTCCAACTACCCCGTAGCACCAGATCTATCCTAGCTCAACTAAGATACGGTTGGTCACGCATCCTAAACAACTGCATGAGCAGAGTTGATCCAGAAACTGTTGACCATTGTCTCGCATGTGAGGGCAAGCCGAACGATGTAGACCACCTATTCAAATGTACTGAAAATTTATCCAACCTGACGAAGAAAGATTTATGGTACTGTCCAAGGGCAACAGCAGAGTTCCTGAACCTGGACATGGAGTCGGTACTGTACTGTCCACACGTCGCTACAATAACAACAACTAGATAACTATAATTTTTATATCAACGGTTTTTTTCGGGGGAATTTTTGGCAGGCGGTAAAGCAAAACAGATGTATATAAGATAAGATCTAATTTTCCACCATGGTATCTGCAAACTATTTGATATTATTCCAATTGTGCGTAACTAAAATAACAAACAACAGGTTCGTTTAAATTAAAACCCCAATCCTTAATTAAATGTTAATAAATTAATACCTACCAGGAAAATATTTATCTTGCTGTCTATAAGCTATCCAAACATTTTTATCGGCAATTTTTACAGAATCACGTGGTTTACTTATTAAAATATATTTATCAGTAAAACAGGGAACTATAACTTCTTGTAGAAAATCATTTAATTCATCAACAGTATCTCTTCCTCTCATGTATTTTGGAAGTTTTTCAAATGATTTGTGACAAATCAACGCTTCGAAATCAAGGAAATGAAGCGATATTGGTTTAACTTTTTTCACATATGGAGAATTTTCATATTCATCAATAAACATTCGAAGTGGCTGTAACAAAAATTCAATTTAAAATGTTATCTTAAACAAAAGATATGAAATTTAATCACCTTCTGCTCAGATATATTTCGATTATGATCTACGGATGCTTTTGTTGATAATTTTATTTGATTTTGCAATTCTGGATGACGGTTTTCCTTCAAATTTTTCTCATCAATTTTACTTATGAGATTTAAAAGAATAAACTGTTGATTTCTCAACTTGTTGGTAATCTCAGCATACGATTTCATTTGTTCCGTTTTAAATTGATTCATTATTTCTAAAACATGACCCACAAGAAGCTGTACCGAATCGTGTTTAGCCTTTAATGCATTTAATTCCGATGGAATTTCATTCTTCTTTGATAATATAACAATACCATTTTGTAAATCATTTATTTTCTCTAAATAACTTGTAAATAATTTATCTAAGTTTTCCATAATTAGAAAATTTTAGATTTTGTTGTTTAAGTTGTCAGTTTCACTTCAAAATTTGTATTTTGTTTTGCTCTATAGTGATAAAATTTGCCGCTTAATACAATTTAGCGCTGTATCAAAGTTTAAAGAAATTTGCTTTTTATCATATTATTGACGACATACACCATGTGCTCTAGCGGATTTTATGTTAAACAAGTTAAATAAATCAAATTGTAAACATATGTCAAATACCATATATTTTTACTCACGAAAATATTTAAACCATATTAAATTTAGTATTTTTAAAATTTGTGCAACAATTGGTGTATTTATTTATTCAAATGTAAGTTACAACACTATTATCTATTATAATTTGATCGCAATTTTATAATTTTTAATAGCCAAATGGAAAGTAATCGTAAAACTGCGAAATATTTGGGTCGCTATTAGTGTCGTACCACAGTGCAAAACATATTTAAGTCGCACCACAGTGCAAAATATATGATATTGACGGCGTGTCCATGCATCATATTCCCCGTACGGTCATGTTAAATAAAATAACATTAAGTGAATGGAAAAATGTAATAAGGATGGAAAAAAAAGATTCGCAAAAACTTTGTGTTCTGTAGCAAGAAAGAACAGATTCTAATTCCATTACCACGGGCGAACATATACGAAAAAGGGCATCACATCAAATGCTTTTCCATCAGAAATTTACCACAATCAAGCATAATGACGAGGAAGCCAAAGGCAAGAAAACTCAGGTTAAATATAATGAACAAGTATGTACAATTTTAAAAATAAATGTATAATTATAAATCTTGTATGTACTTATATTTTAATTTTTAGTTTATCAATTGATACGTCCAGTAGAACAGAAGATGGCTTTGGAAATATTTATCCTACTAACAGCAAGGATGATGAAGGGTGCCACCCATACACCAATTTTGCATAGGTACTCAATTCAACATTCACGAGCGCGGCGTATCTGTGGAAATTAATGGTGAAACAGAAAAACTTAATAAACTACCGTTCCTTATTGATACTGACGAAAAATTAAATTCCATGACTGGAATTCCAACTCTAACTTTGTTAGAACGGTTACATAAGTGCTGTTTATTAATAAGGTCAGAAGAGCCCTATAATATTGGGTTGTCTAAAAAAAAACAGTATAATATTGACAATGTGTCGAATAAAGATGAATATGAATAATATACAAACCGCTATACTATTTAATATCTCCTCAAGATGTGCTAAAAATTATTTTACCGATTGTGTGCAGTTCTTAGCAAAAGTTTTAAAATGTTGCATATAGTGGCAGACTCCAGAAGAAAACCTAAAAAATTTTAATTGTTACTTCAATTTAAATCTTTTATACTCATATTTTTTAAATTATTTATCGAAAACAAATCAAAAAGAATAAATTTTAATATTTACTTACTGTTCGTTTGAATTTTGATTTCTTTAAATAGTTTTTAAATTTTGCTAAGAGAGTGCGCTGTTATCACTTTACCAGTCGTCAATTAAGGGTGGTATCTATCAAACGAATTGAATGTGCAAATGCTTGCAAACAATTTTTTAGTGCCACACAAACATGAAGATTATAATTAATGTTTAAGAATATAGGGCGGTTTTTCTGTTCTGGCGTTTACCGCAATGGCGCTGCAAAAAGGGGATAAGAGAAAAAATCACAAAAATTTTATATGGGATTCCATACAAAACACAACTTGAATAAATTTAAAAGTAATCTATAAAATTTCTCATTTTACCACAATTGAAGAATTTTAATTTGCTCATGAAGTATTATTGACTATACATTAAGCGTAATAAATAAAATATTATTCTTAAGTCGCTCAAAAAAGCAACATAAAAATTGCCAAAATTTCCCATACAAAGTCGTATGAAAAATTTAACCTATTTTCGTATTTGTTTTACGGACGGAAGAAAATAAAATATTTTGCATATTATGCTTAATTTATAGTCAATAAACAAGTTCATAAACAAATTTAAACTATTTAATTGTAGTAAAATGAGACATTTCATAGATAGTTTTTAAAAATATTCATGTTGTGTTTTGTATGAAATCCCATATAAAATTTTTGAATTTATTCTCTTATCCCCTTTTTGCAGCGCCATTGTGGTAAACACCGGAACAGAAAAATCGCCCTATAGTTTGATTCAGGGTTGTGCCGTAGACAAAATAGATTACTTTACATGTATAGATTACGCATAGATTACGTGTAAATTACGCGAGATATTTTCGTGTAATCTATAATGTAAACTATTATGTAATCTATTTAATTGATATGTGCATTCTAAACTTTTTTAGCAATTAAATTAACTTTTTTCAAGATCGCAAGATCTTGTTTTTGACACTATTATTGATCATGTTTATTGCGAAAAAATCGAAAAAAATTTCAGTAGGGATAATACAATAATTCCACATATATTTCTTCTTAAATCAAAATTAATAGATTACACCAAATTTACGTAGATGACATAGATTACATTACATAGATTACATGTAATGTAATCTATTTTATATTACGCGTAAAGGAACAACCCTGGTTTGATTTAGCGAATGATATGAAAAACACGATATTTGCTAAAATTCATTCATCAACTGGAGTCAGAAGAAGAAGGTTGTTTTCTAAATTTTAAAGAAAAAAAAAATAAAAAAAATATAATTAATAAACAATATAAAAAAATAAGTTGTATGTATTTTGTTTTATTTTATTTTTGCATTTTTTCTTTATAAATACAAAGTAGGGATAAAATAAGATAAAATACCTTGAGTGTGTGTTAGCATTTATCAAAATAAAAGTGAATTGAGGATAGAAGTCGTACAGTTATATAATTGGTGAGATTGGTCTTTATTAAAAAATTATTTGGTATTTTGTATTTACTGTTACCAGGCGGTAGACAGGTAAAAATTTTACCTTATATTGCTTTCATGTTATTGCTTTGTTATTACTTTAAAGCATAAATTTGTTTTGTATTGCCTGGTAAAAAGAAATGTAAAATTTTGTTTTAGTTATTAGTAAGAATTTTAAATTTAGCCCTTTATCTGTACTCTTCAATTTAGTTAGTGTCTTTTGTGTCCCCATTTTTTTTATTTTTCCTTTATCGTGCTACCTTTGCATGAAACCTGCTGTCGTTTTTTATGACAGAGATACCCAGTTTTTTTTTGTGTTGTGTAGTGTTGAAATTTAGGCCTGGCCGAATCTCAGTATCTATACGTGCAATGTCAAAGGGTAAGTCCTTGTCTCAACAAAATGGCAGCAGAGTGAACCAACAGCTTAGCATTGACTTCACCAACATACGAGGTCTCAATTCGAATCTAAACGAGGTTCATCACTACATCGAAAAAATAAACCTGACATATTGTTTCTTACCGAAACAATTGTCAGTGGGTCGAAATTGGATCTCGATAAATACCGGATGCCTAGTTACGAATTGGAACATTCCTTTTACAACAAACATGGTGTCTGTGTATTTATTCGGAATTTACTTTCATGTATGAGAATTAAGGCTTACGAGTTGAACTCTAAGCACCATAATTCTATGGCACTAAAGATCTTAGGTGTTGATGAAACTATGTTTATAATAGGATTATACAGATTCCCGAATTCCCCCTGGATGTCCATTTTTCGATCAAATTTCGGCTAATCTAGAAAAGATTACCACGGACTATCCCAAAGCAAGACTGGCCAATCTTGGAGATTTTAATATTCATAATAAAGAATGGCTTAAGTATTCATCGCGCACTGACGACGTAGGAAGACAAGCCGAACTGATATTCGCAGATTATCACAGTTTGACGCAAATGATAGAGTGTCCCACTAGAATCCCAGATAATTCACATCATAACAATAATTTGCTGGATGTGGTTTTGACAAACGAACCACATACTACGAAGACAAAAGTTGAACAACCCCTTGGAACATCGGACCATTTACTAATATCAGCAATAGTACAATTTACATCATCGACACCGGGATTGAAAAAATTTTATGAAAAAACACCTTGGAAAACTATTTGTTGTGTTGATCAAGATCCTAGCACATCGGCAAAAAGAATTTCTGAAATCATAAAGATGGAATGCGGCGGTTTATTCCAAATCGATAAATCACTCCTAAAACTTAGCCTGGGTTCATCCGGGATGTTGATGAGGCAGTGAGGAATAAACGCAAAGCATTTAAGACGTTTAACTCAAATAAAACACCTGAAACCCATAGCGCCTATAAGAAAGCCAAAAATACTAGTAAATACAAAATGGACTTGGACAAAGACGCGTTTATCCAGAAGAAAGCAAAGAAATTCGCCGAGCACCCATCTGGCACACGTAGTTTCTTTCAGGCAGTTAAATCAGTCCAAAGCAACGTTTTTCGATCCTCTATTCCAACCTTAGTTCCGAAAGACATTCCCGTGAGCGACTCAAAAGAGAAGGCGGTTCTCTTAGGTCGTATTTTAGGCAGAAAACTCTAACATAGTTTAACCTCCCCATTCTCCTACACTCATTTCCCCTGTTGTAACGAAAATGAAACCAATTATTTTTCGCTGCAATATTGTACGGAAAATGCTTCTTTCTATCAATATCAACAAATCTGCTGGCCCCGATTGTATCCCACCCCTCATTCTTAAAAACTTTGCTGGGTAACTAGCTCCAATTTTAATAAAAAAATTTTTATTTATCTTATAAAACCGGAATATAATATAAATAAACCGGAATATATATAATTAGAGCTGCTAATTGATTCTATCAACAATGACCTGGCTTGTATAATGGAATGGGGTGATCGTAATCTTGTTTCATTTAATCCAACCAAAACATAACTATGCCGTCTTCCACGAATAAAACGACATAAAAATTTCCCTACTAAGATAAACCATGAGGAAGTGCGTGAGGTTGAATCAGTTAGACTTCTTGGAGTGGATATTCAAAATAACCTGAAATGGAATAAACATGTGTTCAACCTCGCTAAATCTGCAATGCAAAAATTAGGATTCTTGAGTCGATGTAAAAAGTATTTCAATCCCGATCAAATTTTGCTAATTTTCAAGTCCTTTATTCGTATGGAATACTGTATGGAATGCTGCTGTCATGTTTGGGGAGGTGCTTGTCAGTCAACAATAAAATGTCTAGACTCTATATAGAGAAAAGCAATACGGTTGATTGGTAATATCGAACTAACGCACCAGCTTGATTTACTCCAGCACAGAAGAAATGTGGCTGAATTGTCAATCTACTATAAATATAACTTTAGCGAATTCTCCTCTAAGGAAATTCAAAATATCCTTCCATGTGCGCAATTTAATCGGCGCATGTGTGCGCAATTTAATCGGCGAACAAGAACTTCAGAGTTATCTCACCCATTTACTGTCCAAATACCTCGTTGTAGAACTATGTCCATCCAGAACGATTATTTTAATAGAGTGACCAAATTGTGAAACTCAATGCCCTCTTCTGTATTTCCCGATGAATTTGCCCCTCAGGCATTTAAAGCAAATGTCTATCGTCATTTAAAACAATTAGTATAGTTATCCCTATATCCTCATTCCTTCCATTTTCCTCATCTCCTTCCTTTATAGTTGACATGGTATCTTCGGATATTCAAAGAGTCTGAATAATGATTATTTCATATTTAGTGTGCTAAACATTTCTAGCTAATTAATAAAAAAAAAATATTTTCTGTCATCTTTATAACTAAGCCTGCCAGATATTAAAACGCTCAAAAAGATATAATAAATAATATGACGAAATAATAATGACGTTCTTAATTCCCAAGGGAATTGTAAGAGGGAGTTATGGATTCATAATAGACCTAGTCTTCATTATAAATTTTTGTTTCAACATTATTTACATAAAGCCATAGTAACGAATAACAATACCCCAGTAATACAATTTGAAATGAAAAATAACTAACTTGATCAATTAAAACGAAAAATCATCCTATCAAATACTGGATAAAAATAAATGTTTTAGTTTAATAAATGTTTAAGGTAGTAAAACATAATAGCTATTTATGTATTAAGGGCATAAAGTATGTCTTTTCCGCTTGAGAGTGAAATTGTTGTTTGAGGCGTTAGCCGAGAGAACAATCACTCAAAAGCAAAAAAAGTCCAAGCGGCACGTATATCCGCTAGAAATAGGAAGATTTCGAGATCAGAGTTTTGTGTGCCAGTAGAATCTGATGTATCAGATTAGTTTAAACAAAACAAACTAATTTCAAACAGATATCGAAAAAATATTAAAAAGAAAATTAGCTACCTACAAGCAAAATTACATCTATCCAATTTTGCAACAAACAAATATCAAATCTACCACAAAACATGTGTGTGATAATTTATGACACAAACCTACCCTATATCATATGTCGTGCAATTACTGCAAAATATCAAAATAGTTTATTTCTAAGAAAAAAAAAATTAATTTCTTCTATTCAAATCTTTTATGTTTTGACTGTTATAAGGTTGACATTGACTGTTATGAGGTTTTTGGAAATTGTAGTTGGGGATTGTTGCAAACTTTTTTGTTGAAGCCAACAAGTCAAAAACCTCTAACTGCAGAGGTTTATATTTATAAGAAACGGATTAAAATGTTTCCATAAATTCTAAATTTATGAAGATTTTAAAAATATTAGTATCCAAACGGCCGTTATAACGGATTAAAAAAACCACTTTTTTTTTTAGTATAAAGCCTATAGTTCCTTAACCATGTGTCAAATTTTTCTGATTTATGAACTTGTCCAAGATATTAATGAAACACACATTTTTAAGAAAGGTTTTTTGATCTGGCTCCACAAATGCGACCGTGAGAGCGCCAGTTGATTCAAACGCATTTTGTGTTTTACAAGCTTTTTTGTTGGAGCCGTTCACTCAGAAACCTCCAACTGCAGAGGTCTTTTTTTTGAAAGAAACTGATTAAAAGGTTTCAAAGATTCTAAATTTATGAAGTTTTTAAAAATATTAGAATCTAAACAGCCCTTATAACGGATCTAAAAAACAGAGTTTTTTTCTAGTATAAAGCCTCTAGTTTCTTAAACATGTGTTGGATTGGGCTGATTTACGAACTTGTCCAAGATATTAACAAAACGCACATTTTTAGAAAATGTTTTTTGATCTGTCCTTATAAATGCGACCGTGAGAGTGCCGGTTGTTTCAAAAAAAAAATTTTTTTTGCGTACTTTTTTGTCGGAGCCGCTCACTCAGGAACCTCTAACTGCAGAGGTCTAATTTTAAAACAAATTGATAAAAAAGATTTCAAAGATTCTAAATTTGTTAAATTTTGTAACGTTCGCAATATTCGCAAAACAATAATAAAACCAAATTCATCTTCGTTTTCTAATTCAGTAAAAATGTATTTCATTAGTTTCCGTTCATTTTTACATTAATAATAATTTTAAAATTTTCTAAAACTTAACTGCTAGTTAAATTTCGATTATACTATAAAGAGCAAACGAACGTACTCAATTTTATTTCCAATTCTGACAAACAGATGTCGTTGCTAATCTTTGTTGAATTTTTGGTATTACACGATTTGTTTTTTTACGAGAAGATGTAAAACAAGAAACACATTTGGTTCGATTTTTCCATCATTCATTCTGATTTGGATTAAAGGAAAAAGCAATACAGTTTTTTTTTGATATAGTTTTTTTAATTGTTAACATTATGCGGTGTATCATAATTGTGCGATATTGATATCAATAGAGTTTTAATTAAAAAAAAAATGAAAGAGTTAATTTCAAGATATACATAAAATACCTCGTAAGATATCAATCAATGTAATATCAAAATGTATTTAAAGTTACTGTATCTATTTTAAACGTATCAAATTAAGTTTCATACGCAGTGGATTTTAGCTACAAATTTCATCCAATTTTTCATACTCCATGTTATAAATTTATATAAACCAGAAATTTTTAAATAATTCGTCTTGATTTATAAGATCATTAGTAAAGAAAATAATTAATTATTATTAATTAAATAGTATAATAAATGTTGGTTCGTAAAGCAACTTATAATTTTTATTTGAATTACAAACAAATTGGAATATTCACGCCGCAATGGGGCACAAAAAATACGAATAATAGTTTTATGTGCCAGAAACCTCGCTCGAAAGGATCTATTTCATGCTGCTGAGTTTTTGGAAATTAAACTTTGAAAATTAAAAACAACGCTGGAAGTGAATCACAGTTGTAATTTAAGGTATTTTTAGATTATAGATATATTAATTTTTGTTTAATTATTCTTTTTTCCCCTTGGGGATGTTAGGATAAATTTAGAAAAAACGTATGAGATTCCCAAATTCAAGATTCGTTAAGGGGAAATTGCATCCCGGGCAGATTTTATTAATTTATATAGTAGTAACAAAGGTCCAAACATAATACGTGGCTCCGTATCAGGGCCATTAACTATAATTTTTTGAAATATTAGTATCCAAACGGCCGTTATAACGGTTTTAAAAAATCAATTTTTTCAGAAAAAAGCCTCTAGTTTCTTAACCACGTGTCGGATTTTGCTGATTCACGAACTTGTCCAAGATATTATTAAAACACACAAGTACAGAAAATTTTTTTGATCTACCTCAACAAATGCGACCGTGAGAGTGCCGGTCGTTTTCGTTATATCTCATATCGTTTATATATATATATATATATATATATATATATATATATATATATATATATATATATATATATATATATATATATATATATATATATATATATATATATATCAGGGTTGTAACGTATAATACGGTAACGTATAAAACACGTATTATACGTACGTATAAAACGTATAAAACGTACAGTATAAAACACACAATTATTTACCTTTTATACCGTATAAAAGTAAAATCCTTAATAAATAAAAATACATTTATATAACATTATCGCGGGCGTATTATTCATCGTACTCGTGATATTTAATATTTATAAAGCCTAGATTTCGGGACTAACAGGAACAGCTGCTTTAGAAAATATAGCGTCGTCATGATAATTTCTTACCCAACTATTCCTATGAGTTCAGAAAACTTCCACATTTAACTTCTTTTCAAAATATAATTATTTATTTTCAAAACAAATTTAGTCTGCAATAAGTTGACATTTCCAACCATACCTATTATTCATCAATGACCAAAATTGAATTTACTCAATAAACTTCTCACTAAACTTTTTCGTTTGACGTAAATACATATTTTAACTGTATACTGTCTTGTATTCTCTTGCGTTTCCCTTGTATTAAAAATAAAAATAAATGAAAACCAAAGAAATATTTTATATTTTAACTATTACAACTTTTGTATAAAAAGAAGATTTGATCTGCAAGAGCCTGTTATTTTCAAACTGTGTCTATTAATTGGAAGTGGTGCAACCGCATTCACACAACAAATTTTTTTTAAAAACATCTCTCTAATAATCTGTAATAATTTTCCTAACTGCTATGAAAAAAACGACATTTATTCTGCAACAACATAATATTTCCCAGCTGTTCTTATTAGATGGGAGGAGCTGAAGTTGAATTGAACCATATTTTATATATTCAATAACATTTCATTTTGCCAAATAATTAAGTTCATGAGCCAAATGTTTCTAACCCAAAATCTTTCCCATTAAGTAAATGTTGGAATCAAAATGAAAGCAAATCATATAGTATACCTACGTGTCGAAAAATTCAAAAATAATTTAATTGCTTGAGTTGATCTCAAAAAAATCTCTAATATATAATTCAAAATTTTCAATATTCAAATCTAGTGAATTAAAGATTATTAACCAGTTTAATGTACAGTAACATAGTCTTTCGCATAAAGTATAAAAATTTACTATAAGTTTTGCTGTTCAATGTATACACCTTTGGTACATACACCGAATCTGATCTACGCGATGAAATTTCCTATCGTCCCTGGTTTTATTGGTAGTAAAATTTTCACTACAAATGAAACACCAAGCTTCAGATCAAAATTGTCTTTTTTTTATTATAAATATTTCGGTCCTTTTTTGGGACCTTCTTCAGTATAATTCTTATGTGTTATCTTGAACACTCTTTTGAACTTAATACTCAGAGTAAATAAATATATAAATATAAATAATAATAAAAAAAAGACATTTTTGATCTGAAGCTTGGTGTTTCATTTGTAGTGAAAATTTTGCTACCAATAAAACCAGGGACGATAGGAAATAAAAATTTACATTCAAATAACATCTAGAATTTAAATAGTTTTTGTTATAAATTATAAAATATATAAATAATTTATAACTACGTAATTATATTTTTACTAAAATATATATATTTTTACTAAAAATAGAATTAATACCTGAAGTAAGAAGCATTTTTAATTTTTTATGAATGAATTTCAAAAACAAAATCATATTATACGTTTTATACGTTATATACGTTTTATACGTTTTATACGTCACGTATTATACGTGTAACGTTTAAAACGTTTTATACGTGTATATTAACAACCCTGATATATATATATATATATATATATATATATATATATATATATATATATATATATATATATATATATATATATATATATATATATATATATATATATATATATATATATATATATAAATTTTTTGTTTTTTGTCTCCGCTTATCATATATAGTCGTTTGGCACAAAAATTTTTCCGAAATTCCGAGATGAAGCCCATTGCAATAGGTAGATTTTTATATGAAATCTACCTAAAAGATACTTTATTCCTAAATTGCATACAAGATTTTTTGTACGAGCAAGATTCTGTATTATTTGTATAAATAAAAATACATATATTTACACAAAATAGTAAAATATTGTTTAGAAAATTATTTTATCAAAGTAGTTTTTCGAAATAATGGTAATATAATAACTTTAGGCATTGTTATTTCAATTTTAGGCATTGTTATTTCACTTTTAGCATTGTTATTTCAATAGGAAAAAAAGGTCAGCTTTATGTACAATTTTTGAATCGCAAAAGTGAATTTTACGGTTTACTCGTACAATAAATTATTTATGTATCACGTGAATTATTAGATGTCAATTACCTTGCGAAACTTACTAACCCTCGGGCCAGAGGCCCTCGGGTAGTAAACATTTCCCTCGGTAATTAACATTCTTATAACTCCCTTGATACCTAAATAACTATTAGGTGATTTATTTATTGGGTGGAATGCAGATAACCTAGTAACTAGATTTTTTAAGTGTTTACTAGTTTTATTATATATAAAAACCTAGCAAACACTTAAAAAACCTAGTTACTAGGTTTTATGCATTTCAACCATTATATGTTGTTCGGCGGTCTTTTAATTATTAGGTTAAATAAATTAGATTTTATGTTTCCTTCTTTATTGTTCATCAGGTTCAACAGTTCATTGTTCATCCGATGAAATCTTGTTTTGCAAAGACAAAGACTGTTAATGAAAAGACTGTTAATGAAATCTTGTTTTGCAAAGCCCATCGCCCCAGTTCGTTCAACAGGTCTATTTTAGTTTGAGCGTTATGCTCATATTCCAGGTGTTCGTACATCAATTTCTCAGCAATATCTGCTTCTGATAATAAAAATTCAGCATTTTCACCAGCTTGGAATGTACAATCACCTGGCATATCATCGTCACACTCTACATTTTCATCATAAGTAACGGGGATGGTATTTTTGACCATAGCATTTTCTGCTGGCAAATTATTTTCAAAAATGGCATTCAGTTGTTGTGGTAGTGGCCGATCCATTTCTTCATCCGTGGACACATTTGACGCATCAAATCTTGCTTCGAATTCGACCGCTCTCTTCCGCCGCATTATGTAGTATCGACCGTTTTTCAGAGGCATTTTTTACTATTTAAAACAACGTTAGTGAGAGAAATATATAATAAAGACTGTATCCGTGCGATTTGATCAATATACTCCGCACTAATAATAAATGTCATCGGAAAACGAGATTTGCTATAAATCTTTATTGATACTTATAAACACATATACTTATTATATGTATTATATGAAAAAGACAGCAAAAACTTAGTTAACATTCGTTCACTAAACCAAATTAAATGCAATATTACATGTAAGACTCGACCTATTTAACTTAGCAGCTGTCTGAGAATTTTTTTTAAGTTCCAATGTTCCGTAGTTATGTTAATTTTAGGCTATTTAACTTATTTCATGAAATAACTGTTGCGATGTCAGCTAAATTACCGCTAGCCAAACAACAGGTAATAAGTTAAATACAGGTATTAAATACACTTTTGTAACTTAAATTTTCACTTAATACATGAAATACATGTACTATCTGTATTACATGATTTTTTTTACTTAAATTTGTATACTTAATATGTTAAATTTACCTATTACCTTATTTTTTTACACCAAAAACATATTAACTATAATTTTCGACTAAAAATACATGTACAGGAATACCTCGCTTAGTACGATTAATCGGTTCCACCATTTAGCCGTACTATTTGAAACCGGACTAATCGAGGAACTAACTACATACAAAAAACGATAATTTGTTCCATACAATTTGTTTTTTCCTGTTTTTCAATAAAGAAAACGAGAGTAGTATATTCAAATGTACATATATTTATTAAAAATAACTAAACAAACAAAACTAAGTTAATTTAAAATGGTTAAAACAACTAGATAAACAAAATTCACACAATTCACTTTAAATTCTAATGTTTTAATTAATTTTTTTTGCCAAAAAATTGCAATAACGATGTCTGGATCATTTTTGGTGGTTTCTCATCAACAATTCATTGTAGCAATGAATTGTATTGTTTATTGTTCTCTCCCTCTCTCTCTCTCTCTGGCGTTTACATCCCATGGAGGGATTTTGCCGTCTGTGCAATCAGCTTCCAATCATCTCGTTCCATGACCAGTTGACCCCAGTTTCGACATCCTATATCACGAAGGTCTTGAATGATACCTTCACGCATAGACCAGGTCTAGGTCTTCCTCTTCGACGAACACCAGCTGGTTGTTGTTGGGACGCTTTTTTATCATTCTATCCAATGGAGCCCTTTCTACATGACCAAACCATCTAATCCGATTGGATTTAATGAATCCGATTACATCGCAGCCTCCAAGAAGCTGTCTGATTTCATGATTCATTCGGATTCTATACTGATTTTCAGCAACTTTGCATGGACCATAAATTGTTTGTATGACCTTCCTCTCGAATGTTGATAAAATTCTACAATCGGAGGAAGTCAGTGTCCAACTTTCACTTCCAAAAGTAAGCACAGGTCGGATTAATGCTTTGTAAAGTGTGAGTTAACACGACCGCGAAAGATGTTTTGATCGCAGAAGTTTTGAGTATGCGTAGAAAACTCTGTATGCGGCAGACACCGGCTTTGATATCTGCCTGCATGTCATTTGACGATGTTATTACAGACCCGAGGTATTTGACGATTAAATGTAGATGATAATTTGCACTTGTACTTAAAGATGACAAGCATATGATCGGTGTCCATATCAGCACCTCTGTATGATCGAACGTCACTTATACTTGTAGAGTGTCTCTTAGAGATCATGACGTGATCGATTTGATTTTCCATTCTTCCGTCATTTGATTTCCACGTTGCTTGTGAATTCTCTTGTGGAGGAAGAAAGTGCTGGGAATTACTAGATCATACATCATAGCCAGCTCGGCTGCGCGGAAACCGTTATTGTCGCTGGTATGATGCAAGCTGTTAGGGCCAATGTGGGTTTTAAGTTCTGCAATCCTACTACTTGAGCATAAAAGTCACCTACCACGATTTTTATTTCGTGCCGCGGGATGTTATTGATGACTTTGAGTTCTAGGAAGAATAGGTCTGTAATATCATCTGCTTTATCTTCAGTAGGTGCATGAACATTGACGATCGTTACATTGAATTTTTGAGAGTGGATTCTGTGTGCATAATCGCAAATTAATTGGGCAGAAGTCGATAACATGCTGATTCACGCGATGGTGTATGAGAAAGCCAACTCCAAATTCTCCCCCGTTTTGACGACGTTGTGTACCCTTTCGCTGTTTCATGGATTCCACTGCCTGGCCATCTTAGTTCTTGTAATGCCACTATATTCAGTGTGTAGCTCTCGACTTGATGAGTGAGTTTTAGGAGATCTTCCGGTCTTTTAAGGCTTAGCACGTTCCAGGTTCCCATTTTTAAATCGTATTCCAGGTACACTTCCCGAGGTCGTTCTAATAATGAATCCGAGATATTCCAAGACCTGTGTACAGAATTCATGACAACAATTTTTATACTGAGGTGGTATTAGCCCTTCGCCCAACCCAAATTTTCGTGAATGGGTTCGTTCTGCATCTTAAAGTCACCAGAAAAAACCTTTTTACACGGTTATATAGCGCGCCGCTTGATCACAGACGCCTGCTGCAAGCCGCCCCTAACATGGAGAACAGTCGCTTTCTACACATTTATATAGCGTGCCGCTTGATCCAAGACAGACGCCCGCTCCAAGCCGCCCCTAACATGGAGAACAGACGCTTGAGTTGCATTGGTTTTATGGTGACTCGGCATGGTGCAGAATCATTGAGAGTAAGCAGTATTTACTCTGCCCCTCTTAACTACACCAACCTACTTCTGTTAGCGTTACCCAGGTAGCACGGCGTGGACGTAGAATTTTTTTTATTTTCGCTGCTCTTTATTGTTTATTGTTCGACGAATTGTAATGCTACGTTCGATATTAGGATAAACTTCCATAATATAACCTGAAAGCTTTTCGACCATTCCAATAATTTTTGAAAGCTGTTCAGTCGTTAATTCTCTGCAGACATTTCAGCACAGTCATTGTTGTCTGAGTTTTGTTTATAAAAATAATTTTATAAATGTACATATTATTTTTTTTAGGAATAATTTTGATCTAGAATTTTTTTCCTTTTCATTTGTTTTTTTTTTTGAAAATTTCAAAACCGTACTATAGTGAAACCGGACTAATCGAAGCCGTACTATGCGAGGTATTCCTGTACACTAATTAGCTGAAACAGTCATCTATTACCTTTTTCCACATGTTTAACCAAACTTTTACTTAAATTTAACCAAATCCCAAAATGGTTCACCTAAATTTCACTAAGTGTGCTGGCTGGGTCGGGCTTAATTGTCATGATTTAATGTTTTAAGACTGTGTTCCAATCAAAGAATTAAGAGAATAGAGGAAATGAAATTGATGTTAAAAGTTGAAGTAATTTTTGCACACCAATAAATTGTTACTAACACACTTGCGTTTTAGTAGAGGCGCCGTAAATATTTCTACTATTGCATTGAATTCCTAATTTAAGCGTATTTTTACCTCCAAAACGAATATAAAAAAATGGACGCCATTACATAGAAAAACAACATAAAAAAATTTGATAATCTAAGAGCGAAGCATTCTATTATTGTTTACATTGATTTTAGATTACATTTTTTTCTCGAAAATATTTAAAAAACTTAACTTATTAATCGAAAAGTAAATTATAATATCAATATTAGTTACCTATGATAAGAAATCCCATCCTGTATATGTTTTCGGTAATTTTTACACGTCATTATCACACACTTCATATTTAATGTTTTATTCAAAATTTTCACTTAATATATTTAATTTTTCTGTAAAATTATTTTTAAATTATAATAAAATCACTAGTATTTCTTATATTTATTATAAATTCGTCAAAATATCACCACGAAAATATTAAAAACAATTTCATTAAAACCAAATTATAACCAAACCAAACAATGTTTACAATTTTTTATTTTTGACAACTTAAAATGGACGAATGAAGATAAAAAAGAGAGGAGAAGAGAGAAAAACTACTTCAAATATTTTTGTGTATATATAAAGTAGTTTAATTTCCTTAGTCTCTTAATTCTTTGGTTTCAATCCATGCTAATTCATACTAAAAATTCTAAATTGAAATAGACAAAAATTTGGTTTACTATTTAATTAAGCTATTTAATTCAAAATTTTTGAAAAGATATTTGTTTTTTGGCATTTTAAATATATGGCAGAACTGTTTGCATTGTCATTGCTTCTATTAGTTTTATTTGTTATTTTCTACTAACTTGGCACATAGTTTCAATTTACTATTTATTATTATAATATCATATTTATTATGACACAACTCATTATTTTATATTGAACTCTCCTCGCCAAACAGACCGTATATAATTATAGTTTTTAATATTAAATGAAAAAATAAACAAAACAATGTTTCACTTTCAATTTAGAATATATTTGAATTGGAATGATGAAACTGAAAATTTGACAGTTTTAGTAGAATTTAGAATTTTTGGTACTCAATAGTATGGATTGGAACACAGTCTTACTTCTATAGCTAATTCATATATTTTATAGTTTAAATTTATTTTTTGAGTGTGTTTTGAATAATTTAAATGAGCAATAAATAACTTTGCAGTTTTTGAAACAATTACCTTGCTAGACATTCTGAAACAAAAAAATCATTCAAATCGTTAGAAAAATCGCAAATACATATGTTTGGGAGAAAATATTTTGTATTTTTTAATAATTTGGTTTAACATTTGTAGTAATGGTTTCTTTTTATTTGCCCATTAGAGTTGAACAATTTGAACAATAATTTAAAGTTAAACAAAATTTATTATATCCCTAACAATCATTTTATTTAATTATCTTCTTATGAATGATAGCAAGCTTACGACAAGTTACTAGTAACAAACAGTTTAGTGGGTAATTATTAGATTTTTTAATTAATACAAATGTGAACGCAGCTTTAATTCGTAGAATTAGATACACTCAATTTTGATTTTTTATATGCACATATATCATTGAATAAATATATTTATATATGTATATAGATATTTATTCAATGACATATATTTATAAAAAAAAAATTTTTGTCTTTTCAATTGTCAAAACGAACAAAAAAATTAAAAAATTGGAAATTGCCGAAGAAATTTAGTGGATTCTTGCTAAAGAAAAAACGGTGAAATATGAATTGCTAATATTTAAAATAATTCTTCATTTTATATAAATGTTATTTTATTATAATTAATTTTTTTTAAATAATATTTAAAGTTTGGTTATGTGATTGTGATGTAATCAAGATATTGTATAAACGTCTGATTAATTTTTTTCTTTTAATTTTAGGTTTGAATAAAAGTCAGTATGTCTACTTTATTTCGCGTTGGACTTATTCGATTTTCTCAGTTCAGTCCAACGCATATATTGACTAATGCCGTGGTTACTCCAACAGTTCATCAAAAATGTTTTATTTCTGGTAAAACCATGAAAGGGGATCAAAAAGTGAATAAACCGAAACCTTATGATTACCTTAACAAACAGTATGGTTTATTTCAAGCCATTGTTGATAAAACTTTAAAGCGATTTGATGAAAATACGAAACTAATTGTGGTGGATGGTCCACCAGCTTCAAACAAATCTGCATTTGCGAAAGAATTAGCTAACGAATTGGAGATGCAATATTTTCCGAAAATAACGATGAATAATTTATACATCAATGCTTATGGGTTTGATATAAGAAAACTTGATTCTAAAATGCCCGTAGATTGTCGTACTTTTGATGTAAAAAATTTCTGTGAAAATCCAAATCATCGTCATGTCGCTCGATTTCAAATACAAATGTATATGCTAAGGTATTCGCAATATGTTGATGCATTGGCCCATATCTTATCAACCGGTCAAGGGGTTGTTTTAAATCGGTCATGTTACTCTGATTATGTGTTTTTAGAAACATTATACAAGCACAAATATATATCAAAAGGAGCTCGTTCTGTTTATTTTGAATTGAGACAGAACACTATTTCAGAACTCTTTAAACCACATCTAGCTATTTATTTGGATGTTCCACCTGCTAAAATTAAAGAAAATATTAAGAAACGTAATATTGACTATGAGGTGAAATCAAAAGTATTTACTGATGAATTTTTATCAGATTTAGTGTCGATTTACAAACAGGAATATTTAAAAGATATAAGCACTCATGCTGAACTTTTAGTTTATGATTGGAGTAATGGTGGCGAAACCGAAGTTGTTGTTGAAGATATTGAACGTATTGATTTTGATCGTTTTGACAAACATGATCCAAAAATGAAGGATTGGCGCTTAGAAAAGGAATGGGATTACTGCGAAGCACGAATTAAATTTTGCAATGATAAACCGGAATTGATGCAATACTTCAATGTTCCACGTTACGATGTACCGGAGTTATTGAGAAGTCCTGAAGACTCAAAAATTTATCATGAAGTTTGGTCAGAAGCACCTGGAAATAAATATACATATGGTTATAACACTGACATGGGCGATTCCGGTAAGTTCTTACTTTATTTTACTTATTGAGTTGATTTCCTAAATAAACATACCGTTGTCCGTTTAGGAGAATTATCTAGGACAAATACAACGTGTCATCAGACATTTGTAGGCTTTCATTTCAAAATATTTAACACTTCCTTCGTTTGTCACCGTTCACTTTCATTTTGTTGTTTTTTAATACAATTCCTCATGTTCTTAATTTAATTAAATAGGAAAGCTATGTTACATTTATTCCTCTTGTTCTAATCTTAATAGGGAAGCTATGCCATTTCATCCGTGAAGTGCGAAATTGCTTATGGAACACTAGAATTGAAAACCTTGGATGTACTTTCTTGTGCTATAGATCTTCCATATAGAAAACGTAGATTGTCCAAAACTTCCCCATACCTATGATAATTTCAATTCACTCAATTTTATGGTCGACTTTCACTTGAAGACTTAATATGATTAAACTAAATCGATTGATTGGTTTATATCGGTCTGTCATACTGTTTTTCCAATAAGCATTTTTCCTCTAAGTTTTTCCAAAAACACTTTTACTTTAGAAGGGAAGGAAGTTGAACACGTACCCTCCAAGTTCGAGTCCATCGTGCTAACCACTGCGCCACTCAACACACTTCCATTTATAAAACTTCTCAGAAAATTATATTACGTTACATATTATGTTTCATCGATGCAAATATTCTATCAGAATATAGGTAACATATTTTTAAAGAAACCGACAGAATTAAAATTGATCTATCTAATCTATTGAAGCCAATCTTATGACTTTTTTCGATTTGGATTGAAGACTACCCAACTTCCTAAATTTGGAACAAATATTCTTGTATTTGGAATAAATACAAGATTTTGGTTAGAATCGGCGTTAGCTTTTAAGAATAATGGGTAGAATACAATCAGGAGAAGTGGGTTTTTTGTTATCGGTAGAAAGGAGCTTTTTCCGTACGACAAATAATAATTCAGTTTCGATTCAACGTAGGATCAGTGCAGGAAAATGGAGAACTTCAACAATGATTGCATTATTGAAGTCTGCGTAAGTTGAGTTGAGTCTGCAAAAATTTACGATGATCTAAGTGTATAAGTTTTATCTGCGATGAGGAAAAAACAGGTTCAACAAGTTGTTATGAAGGATATTATGGATATCTTAGTTAGATGCTCTATAGGGTTGCGCCGATTAATCAGCAATCGACCAATTTGTCGAATTCTCGATGAATTTTATGAAAATATTGTTATGACAACTATTGTTATGACAAATTTCATTTGTATATTTAAGTGTAATTCATTATGTCCGATCAAAATCTTTATCACTTTAAATATCTTTAAAGGGTGCAGTCAATTCTGAGTTCGCATTAACTTCATAAAAAACACACTCTCTATAAAATTTATTTCAAAAACGCTGCAGCGTAAAATTAAATTAAAAAAATGTATTGCTACTCAAATTGAGTGTTCTTTCAAATGACACCCCCCCACTCGACCGATTAAAAATTGCATTTTACTTCATATCCCTACCGTATCCTACATATATCGAACTGTGAACATTTTATTCTTCGGTTTAGTTTTGTTTAGAACCGATTTCGATTTTTCTTCAAGTTTGACCGCCAGTCCAGTTCGAAAAGAAGGGGACATTGTTAAAAACGCACATTTTTGTGCTTTTTCATTTCAAAAACCGTGTTGTGTAAAATAAACAAAAAATTGCGATTTTACTTAAACTACAAATCCTCGTGTTCCAGACGAGTTAACGTGAAATTTTGAGATATCACATACTACTGGCGATAGCTTTAATCATTGCAGAAGAAAAAGAATATGTTTATACAGTATACAAAGAATTTTTTAAAGCTATTTAGATAAAGTATTAAACATATAAATTATAAAGTATTACTTTTATTATTAGAATAATCAGAGTCTCTCAAGGTCCCAGATGTTTACAAAATATCTGAAAAACATACAATTATGTACGATGAATTTTCCAAAATTTCCATCAATTTTTAGTTGTTTTTATTGTGACAATCTATGAAAATTGGTATGGGTTTAAGACATCTCTTTTTATATAAAACCAGTACATTATGTATTTTTTTTTTGACTGTGGCGCCAAGCCGGCAATAGAACAATTTGTAATAGCAATTAAAATTCCACTTTTTAAATAAAGATGATGTAAATAGAGATTTTGGCCATAGCAATGGCCATGTATAAATAAAAAAATGTGTTCGTAGAGGAATCACTAAAATTTGTTTTTCACAAAAACCAATTTTTGCTTTTTTTTTCTCGACGATATAATAAAAAATTTGATTTTGAGTACAATACATACAAAATCTTGTATGTATTATTTTTTAATGTATTAGAGAAATAAAATTGCATTAAAATATTTACTTCTAATTTGTATTATAGAAAATATTGAAAGTTACTAAAACTTTTATGCAAACATTTTTCCAGAAGAAAATTGTAATTTTGGTGTTTCTTTACCATTTATTACTTTGTACGCAGATGAATATTATTATTTGCATAGAATTATTTTGAAGAAAATTTTGTATCCTTTTTTCGATACGTTATTTATGTTTAAAATTATATTAGTTGAGACAGTGGCGATATAGATAACCCACTTTCCAATCGAGTGAATTACTGAATGATTAACTTAAACTGAATTATATTCCGGAATTGACATGGTCCAATGGTAATATTCATCTCGCACTGAACGTAAATTGAGCTATTACAGAACGTATGTCTATTTGAATTGAATTGAAGGACAAAATAGTTTCATCAGTTCAACATATGCATATTTTCAAAACCCCCGATATAGAAGCCGTCTTCATTTTTTAGCACAGTAAAAATCGTGAACTTGTAGCGCCATTTTGAAATTAATGTCGAGTTCTTTCAGGTTTTTGATGTACATCAATTTTTAACTTGTCTGAAAGAACGGACAAACCACATGATTTTCATTATTGTTGTATTGGTAACAAAACAAAATATTTTCGATTTAAATTTACATTAAAATAATTGTGTAAACATAAAATATTTATTCACTTTACGCAGAATTTATGTTTAATTTTATAAAATTCACCTAATAATCACAAAAAACTATTCACAAATTAGGTCAATAGAATTACGGATTGAACGTGTTGTTGTCGGTAACAGGTCAGAAATTTTTTTAATCTCTGGGATAGGGTTCTCACATAATGGACATGCCGAGTCCACTCGCCTGGCACCTGGGGACTGGAGTTATGCAACAAAGTGTGCTGGAAATTTTTTTTTTGCTTCCTTGTAAGCGATATAACTCGTAAATGGTGCACTTTAGGATACTGGTGCCATGGAACTTTTTTGTTCCTTAAATGTTTTTCTATAACTTAAAATAAAACAAAAAACAAAAATAATTTGTTTTGTTGCAAATTTTTGCGAAAAATTGCGTAATGAACTACTTATGTGTAATCATGTCCCAAATCATGTTAGAGAGGTTTCTTTTTAAATCTTCGGTTTTCTAAGGAATTTGCAAATTTTAAAACCGCATCTCGTTAAGTGGAAAATTCGTTGAGAAATTTAACTTTGCAACTAAGGAATTTTCGCGGGTTTTTCAAACCACTGTAATTGTTGTTAATATTGAATATGGGTATGAGCAACACATATGTTATTTAAAGTTGACACTACACCCTTTCAATTCCCGTCAAGTAAATTGCAATTGGATGAAAACTCAGACCAGCGGCCTGCCCAAAGTTAACAACTTTTTTAGGGGCATTAAGTGCCAAATAAAATTGTGCGAAAACTATCAAGCCGAATGAAACGTTCTGAAGCTAACTTTTTTTGTTGAGGTTTCAGCTACAAGATAAAGGGGTCAATTATGTTATAAACAATTATTTGCAAATAACTAAACTCAATTGAAAAATATCGATTTTTAGACATTTTTTCGCAATTTTTCGCAAAAATTTGCAACAAAACAAATTATTTTTGTTTTTTGTTTTATTTTAAGTTATAGAAAAACATTTAAGGAACAAAAAAGTTCCATGGCACCAGTATCCTAAAGTGCACCATTTACGAGTTATATCGCTTACAAGGAAGCAAAAAAAAATTTCCAGCACACTTTGTTGCATAACTCCAGTTCCCAGGTGCCAGGTGAGTGGACTCGGCATGTCCATTATGTGAGTACCCTACCCCAGAGATTAAAAAAATTTCTGACCTGTTACCGACAACAACACGTAAGCCATATCTTTTTCCGTTATTCTATTGGCCTAAATAGAAATTTCAAAAAAATGGCATCACGTTTATTATTGTTTTTATATGTGTGTGTTTGTATTAGTTTTTGCTGGAAGACGAATTTATCAAAAAATCTCAATTTCATAAAATTGATGTACATCAGAAAAAACATCAAAAATTTGGTCTGAAAGAACACGACCAATTGATTTACATCAATTTTTTTTGATGTACATCACTTTTTTTGGTCTGAAAGAACTCCACATAAAACTCAATATAAAAAAAATTCAAAAAAACGCCGTAACGCCATCTGGAAAAATAAAACTCCATATAAAAAAATTCAAAAATATTTAATCAAAAACACTAATCCAATTTTTTGCATATGGCAATGTTCATTGTTTATTGCAAATGGCGTGAATGGGTAGGGCTATCGGGGGTTTTGATATTTTGTTATTTACGGTTTGTGTCAAAACCCCAAATTGATTCAAATTGTGGAAAAGCGGTGAAGTTTATTGTACATAAATTGGAGACCCTGGAATTTATTGTAATTAAAATCGGAAGTTGCTGTAACTGGTTGATAAATAAAGTTTGAGATTTTGTTAACTAAAGATCTGTCTTTTTACTGTCGTATTTGCTCAATAATCGAAAAGAACCAACGAAGAGTCGTTACAGTGGTGTCAGAAGTGGGATTATTGAAACAATGGTCAGGACAGTAAATATTAGTGATCTCAGCCAGACCCAGCTGAAAGACGAGTTGAGGAAAAGGAATGCTCCAATCCATGGAACGAAAGCAGAACTTGCATTCCGGCTGTGTAAAGTTTTAGAAGAAGCAGGTGAAAACACAGACGTCATAGACATAAAGCCGGAGGAAGCTCCGATTCAGAATGCCCCAGCAATTGATCCGATGATGGTGTTGACGAAAGAAATGATGGCCCGACAAGAGAAACTGGCAGCCGAACAAAAAGTAGAGCAACAACAACAACTTGCTGATATGATGGCCCGACAAGAGAAACTAGCAGCAGAACAAAAAGTAGGTCAACAACAACAACTTGCTGATCTCATGGCCCGACAAGAGAAACTGGCAGCGGAACAAAAATTAGATCAACAAAAACTACGTGAAGTAATCGAGTCACGTATATCCAGTGCGGAGGTTAAAATCAACAACATGGAAAGGGAGCTGCGGAAAGCTACCGAAGAACATGAAGAGAAATTACGCAATCTTGCGAGTGAATTCCGCCAAGAAATAGCACAAGTAAAGTCAGGTAACATGATCAATCCATCAACTAGTTCAGCTCCAGCTAGAGTAAAAACACCCACATTTGATGGATCTACATCGTATCAGATATTTAAGATGCAATTTGCAAGCTCTCCATCGCATGCAGCTCAAAACACGAAAACAAGGAGTCAGCGAAACTTTGCAAGAATTAGAGGCTGACATTGTGAGACTGGTAAATCTGTCATACCCGAACTATAACGCTGAACACCGAGACGAACTGGCAGCTGATACATTTATCAATGCTCTTCGAGATGTACAAATGAGAAATCAGCTTTATCTAAGCGGAAAGAAACTACCTGCGGAAGTGTTAGCATTGGCCCTACAAATGGAAGCTGGAAAAAGAGCGCTTGGCTCAGATCGAGTACGTAAGATGGAAGTTGCTGAAAAGCCACTAAAAGCAGCGCTTGAGGAAGTGATCATGCGTGTCAAAAGTTTGGAAGATAAACCTGAACGAAATCAACGAAGAAGATCTAGCAGAGTAAGATGCTGGAATTGTGGGCAGTTAGGGCACATCAGACGGGAATGCAAAACACAAGTCAAAAGAGAAGGAGTAGTTCCAGTCCAGTTGATGAACCTCTCAAACGAGCAAGTGGATGTCAAAAAGGGAGGAGAGTTTCGCGTTGAACACCGGAAGGGAAGGATACACTGTAACGCTAATGATCTTTCAAGAAGACCCTGTATAGAGGAGTGCAAGTCATCTAGCAGAACTGAGAGAAAAGAGGCAATGACAGTGAATCAAATTAAGTTCCAAACTCATGACGATTGGTGTACCGAGGCAATTAAAAGAGAGCAGCTAAGAGATTCAGCTATGGTACCAATATTGAAATGGAAAACCGAGGGAAGGCGACCGGAGTGAAAAGAGGTAGCACCTTTAAGTACGGAGGTGAAATGTTACTGGGCGCAATGGGACTCACTATTGATGGACAACTGGATACTAAAAAGAAAATGGGAGTCCGTTGATGGAAAGTGTTGGAACAACTGGTGTTGCCATCAAGTCGAGTAGAAGAGGTACTGGGAAAGCTGCATGGAAGTATTTCTGGAGGACACCTGGGAGTCAATAAAACCCTAGCCAAAGTAAGGGAGAGGTTTTATTGGGTAAGGTATCGAACAGACGTAGAGCAATGGTGTCGGCGATGCGATACTTGTGCGGCGAGCAAAGGACCAAAGACTAGAACTCGAGGAGAGATGGAGAGAATTGCTATAGACATCGCGGGGCCATTTCCGTAAACGACAAAAGGTAACAAATACATCATGGTGGTCATTGATTACTTTACAAAATGGCCGGAAGCTTATGCGATACCGAACCAGGAAGCAGTTACGGTCGCTGAAACGTTAGTCAATGAATGGGTTTGCAGATATGGAACACCGCTCGAATTGCATACCGACCAGGGAAGGAATTTCGAATCTCAACTGATGGAAGATCTGTGCAGAACACTCGACATTAGAAAAACACGAACTACACCTATGAACCCACAATCGGATGGCATGGTAGAACGATTCAACCGAACCATGGAAGAACATTTGTCGAAGGTACTGGAAGCCAACCAAAGAAATTGGAATAAGGATCTTCCGTTATTCTTGATGGCCTATCGTAGCGCAGTGCACGATACGACATGTGAAACGCCAGCGAATATCATGTTCAGAAGAGAACTACATCTTCCTAGTGACATCGAGTTCGGCATCCCTGGAGGTCCGGTATCTACGAAAACAGATTATGTGGGACAACTAAGGGAGAAGATGAATAAACTCCATCAACAGGTTCGAGACCACATTAAGATTGCCAGTGACAAAATGAAAACCAGGTACGACATATGTGCAAATAGTAACTAAGGGAAGATCACCCAAGCTGCAGCCAGATTGGGAAGGTCCATATAAAATAATCAAACGAATTAATGATGTTATCTACCGCATCCAAAAGGGACCCCGTACCAAGATGAAAGTGATACATCTGCAACGGTTAGCACCGTACCAAGGTAACAGTGCCAATGCGATAGCTGATATTGTTCGGGACGAACAAAACTAAATGGAGGGCAATGTAATAAACTTCGACCAGAACGGGTTAATTTAATTTACTCATACATAACCGATACATTCTGCATAAATGTTTTCCACATTCAAACTATTGCAAAGATGAATTGAAAAAAGGAGTTAACTAATACATTTTGCATAAATTAATGCAAATTAAATTTGAGTTCGCTTACATTAATACAAGTATGAATTAAAAAGAGGTGTGGCCTATCGAATATTGTTTCTAGAACTACAGTGGAAAACAACAACTGATTAGCAGAAGTTTCTCCTTATTTATTTTTGGATATAAATAAGCGAACAAAATATCAGATAGTCAGTTTTACTTTTGCAATTGAAAGTGTTTTACAAATATTCGCAAGTATAAGGAATAATCGGGTGGTACTTGAGCCTGGGTACTAATAGTGAAAGAATTTGAACCTAGTAGAATAGTAAATACAGATTTTACGATTCCGACTCTCATTGATTCAAATTGTGGAAAAGCGGTGAAATTTATCGTACACAAATTGGAGACCCTAGATTTTATTGTAATTAAAATCGGAAGCTGCTGTAATTTGTTGACAAATAAAGTTTGAGATTTTGTTAACCAAAGATCCGTCTTTTTACTGTCGTATTTGCTCAATAATCGAAAAGAACTCACGCAGAGTCGTTACAATATTTAAAAAAAAATGTTTATTCTAAATTAAAATTATAAATTTGCATAAATTTTGAAATAAAAATATGTTATTTTTTCCATAATATTTGTTATTTTTTCCAAATTATTGTATCACTCTTTTATTTATTTAGCGTATGGTTTTTTTGGGACACATTAAAAATTAAACTTAAATAGGTAGACTCATCTATGAAATCTACCTAAAACAAAACATGGACACACATTAAATGAACTTACAATCGATTTGATTGCGCGTCTTTTAGTAAAAAAGTAAAATATTTGAACATTGGGCAGTACATTTGAACATTAGATGTTTACATCGAGCGAGCCTATACATGCTACTACATCGGCAGTTGCCAAATGGATGTCTGAGATGTCACTATTGTACCGTCGAATTGGACACACAGTTGCAATGTGTTTTATGGTTTGTTGTGGAGCACCGCAGTTACACTCAGGGGACTCTGAAATGCCCCACTTGTAGAAAGAATCAGCACAACGTCTATGATTCGTTTTTATTCGGTTTATTGTAGTCCAGGTATGACGTGGCAGATCGAAACCAGCTTGGGTAGAAGTCGGGTTAGTAAGAGAAACGCCAGTTGTGTTGTAATGATGCCAGGATGTGTCCCAGGCATCCAACATATTAAAATTAGTTGGCAGCAGTTTTATGTGGAGGCTTTCTTGACCTCAATCGACAACGAGTGTGGTCACCGTAATATTCGTGCAAGGGTAACGTGATGTTGTTTGTTACCTTTTTGTGTTCACGCATGAAAGCATGCGAGCGTATGAGTGCAGCTGGAGCGATATTGCTTAACACAGGGGCCAAGGAAAAGGGGTGGATCTGATAGCACCACTTATAGTACGCATCGTGGCATGAAGCTGGCAATCAACTTTTTGAGTATGTGTGCTAGTGAGTATGTGTGCTATCACTATGACAACATAGTGGGGGTGGGGTTCTGTGGAACGAAAAGAAAGCAACTGTTCTTAGCAAAAATCTTAATATTAGAGCAATTCTTCTAGATTACAGAAACTTTAATATGCAAGGGGGGGGGGGGGGTTAAACCCGATTAAACCCGTATGTCGCTACGCCACTGCCGTAATCGTCTAGATTTTTCTGTAATGGTCTAGATTTTTCTGTAATCGTAACAATATTTGTAATCGTAACAATATATACAGTTTCTAAAAACTATATATTGCTATAACCATTTGTGACCAAAATAATGTCTTCTACGAAATGTTTTGTTCTACTCTCAAAAGAATAAAAGTAGGTGGTCGAATACCTGAAATATGAAATCTACCTAAACGCAAAAATCGACTGAACTAAATCAGCAAAACAAGATAATGGAAAGAGGTTAAGGAATAACCGCAACACATTTCACTTCAAACTTTGAAAAACTATGTGGCCAGACCTTGTGCCAGACCTCAGAGTATTCCTTCTTACTCTTGTCCCTCATCCTTTCTAAGATAGACTCTGTACGGTCTCGTGCTTTTATCAATATACTTGCTTTCGAAATTTTTGGCAAAAAATTATTTCGAATTATCACCCCTCTTGGGAAATTACAACTGATAATTTTAAAAATTATTCAAGTTGTGTATGAAATCCCATATAAATTTTTTTGAATTTATTCTCTTATCCCCCTTTTGCAGCGCCATGGCGGTAAATACCGGAACAGAAAAATCGCTCTATAGAAAGAGATAAGTTTCGTTCGGAAACACCAAATCGCTTGCTTATTTTCTATAGGCAACTGTCATTTCAAGGGGAGTGGCTATCAGTTCTTCAACAAGAACAAGAATTGGCATTTTGTTTCCGAACGACCAGTTGCCTAAATATATATATGAAGTACTAAAAATTAATAATTATGTATTTAAATTTATCACAATAATAATAATAATTTAACAGGAAAAACAAACTAAACACAACACAACATGTTTGGTTTGTGTGAAAAAATTATTATTTGCAAATTTCCAATTATGAAAAATAAAAACAAATGATTTAAGTTTTGAATTTTTATTTGATTAATTTTTGTATTAAAATATTGATGCAGATTTAAAAAAAAACAGTTTTCATATTTCTAGTAAATAAATGAGACACACAGAATAAAATATAAAATTTATATTTTTAATAATAATATTGTATTTGTTTTGATTAAAATCAAATAAAAACCGCAAATGTCACTTTTAGATCTCAGTTCTTATTTAGGATCTCAAAAACAGCGAGTCCAAAATAGGCGATCGAATCGCCTATTTTGGAATAAAAATGCAGTTTTCCGAACAACTTTATCTGTCAAATCGCTTGCTTAAATAGGTAAGAAATAGTTTAAGAACGACCATTTCCAGCCACAAACGTCAAAATAGGAAAATAAGCTAGCCATTTGGTGTTTACGAACACACCCTAGAGAACTTTTTGTACTTTGACTTTGTTAATATGAAAAAACCCACTTTCGCACAAAGCTCTCGTGACACGACAATTTAATGTTTTCTACGCAAATATTTTATTAAAACTCACTTGAGCAGTTGTTTAACATAGATTAGATGCACATGATTCATGAACCTTTACCCAAATTTAATATACAAAAGATTTTAGTGTAAAGATCCATATGTATTAATTGTATTCGTATTTTCAGGAATCCTCACTAAAACCAAAAGGGATGTATACAAAGTATAAAATCAGTTGAATATGCCTTCAGTCAGTCAATTGGGGTAATATTTCAAAAATTCTACAATTAAAATGTAAATTAAAAAGAAATTGCAAAATAAAGAAACCTAATATACAAATGAATAATGATGTTATTATTAAATGATAGTTGGTAAGTGCAATTTGTTTACTAAAGTTTGCCCAAAAATTGTAAATACATAATTAAGGCTAATAGGATGATTGTTGAATCTTAGAAAGGACGAACGAAACCTTTTAAAATTTTCATTCGAAATGCACTAAATACACGTTTAAAATTTTTTCACAACGTTAATTAATTTTTGAATGACTGCATATCCTGCGTGGTGCAAATTAAAGAAAAACGGGTAACTTGATTTACAAAGTTGAATTATTAAGATCAATAAAAATTAAAATTTAACAAGAACTTCCCATTTTAGATAGTTAAGAACAATATATTATTTTTACGACTTTGTCAAAAACGAAAAGTTTATGCCCTGAAAGTGCTTGTTATTTTAACATTAGTATAGTATTATTACTTGTTATTGCGCATTATAGTGAAAAACGAACCGTTAGATTCTGTTAGCAGTTTTGTCATTATATTCGATCACATAAACCTCAAACAAATGGAAATAAAGACGATAATTCTCATCTTTATCGCACTTCTCTCCATAATATGAATCTCCAGAAATAGAGTAAGATTAATCAAAAATAAATTTTGCAAGGTAAGAAAAGGCAGAGGATAAAAAATCAACATATGTAGTTAAGCTCAAATTAGCCGAAAAACTAAGAATAATAATAACGAACAATAACGAATCACGAAAATTAGGATTGCTTTTGCTCCAAATCTTCGTTATCGCGTATTTTTGCAGTAAGAAAGATAATCTAATTTTGTACATTTATGAAAAGATTTTACTACCGAAAATATAGTTTTGTTTTATTTTTTATAGTTAGTTAGTCTTAGGTTATAGACCTCTAATGCTTTATGCACGTATTAACGCTAGGAAATAAAAGTTAAAAGGTTGATATTTAAGGACTTGCGATAGGACTGGAGCGATAGTGTTGATGTACTGCTGATTTAAAAGCAGGGAAAACATTTTTTGTTAATCGATTTCACCAGTATACGGAACGTGAAAGAAAGTAGTTATTATAGCTAGATGTCCTCACCTAACATATGAGACCTCCAAGATATCCTTATGGAAATGCAACGATTGTCTTGTGGCTCGTGGAGAGTTTTTTTGTTGTTGGAGGGCCTTGAGACTTACAGTTCAAGTAGCACTACGACCTGAAGGTGTATTGTGCTTACCCTGATAGTGTTATTAGTCAGTCGTCGTCTGTGCCGTTACTGATTGTATTCTATAATCCAAGTTAAGATTTTTAATAAAATTAATTAGCTCAATTGGTGTATCGTTTTGTGATAGTGGAAGTGTTAGTCTTCTATGACCAAGTTGTTTGTATCTGTGCCAAGAGAGTTCAGGACAGCTACAGATTCCGCGTCCGAGGAGCAGAATCTACACCTGTAGGAAACAACAAGGTCCATTTTGTTAAGATGGTGGTTTAAAGGACCATGTCCAGCGACGCACCACGTTAAAATTCTTAGCGACTCTCTGTTTAAGTCGATTGTTTTTAAGGGTGAAACGGGAGGTTACCTAGAAACTTCTTGGAGTATACTAGTCCCTCGCTGCTTCTCCATAATTTAGCATTTTGTTCCTGTTCCCATGTTTGGATTGTGCTTTTGAGCGAACTCTTGGTCAATCCGAAGCATGGTTGCGGTCCAACAAACTTTTTATTGGCACCTTGCTTTGCTAAAGCTAAAGCGTAAATACCATTTCTTTGCATTCCTGTGTGGCTAGCTGCCCACACAAGTGTGACTCTATTATTGCAGGAGACTTTTAGTAGATTTTGGTAGCATTCCCATACCAGTTTTGAATCAAAGCGCGTAGATTTTAGTGCTAAGAGTGCTGCTCGGCTGTCAGAGATAATATATATTTCAATATTTTGGTATTGTCTTTCAGCACATAGCAAAGCGCAACTGCTAATGGCTAAAATTTCGGCTTGAAATATTGTTTTTGTGGTGTCTAAGACAACCGTTCGTTTTGTTCTAGGACCAAACACTCCTGGTCCCGTGCCCACATTGGTTCAATAACCATCTGTACCAGATGCTGCCGTTGTATGGCCGTGACCGTATGTAGTTTTTAATACATATTGTCTGGCTAATATGGCTTGACATCGAAGTGTCTAAATCTATTGTTTTTGGCAAACAATCCGAAATATGGTATGTATGTTGTTCAGCTGGTAATTCAGCAAGGATTTTAAGGTGTCCGGTTGGATTGCCCGGCTTAAACCCTTCTGTGAGCTGCAGTCTATGAACGCAGCGCTACAGATTTTACATGTAGGTGCAATGGAGAAAGCTGTAGAAGAATTTCCATTGCTGACGTTGTCGTGGTTTTGAAAGCACCTGTGGCACTAAGACACACAAGCTTGTATTTTTGTAAACATATTTTGAGCAGTTATTTGGCGCGTTTTAGGCCCCCAAACAAAAGCTGCATATGTTAGAATTGGTTTTATAATACTTTGGTGCAACCAAAGTATCATTTTTGAACTAAGACTCCATGTTTTCCCAAACAGATTCGTGCATGTGAAGAACAATTTGTTTGCCTTATCGGAGTTATATTTCAGGTGTGAGTTCCAGGCTAGTTTGCTATCCAGGATCACACCTAAATATTTAACCTCTTTTGATGTTTGTATTGGATCGCCGTATAGAACAGGAGATATAGTTCCTCATGTTTGTGAAAAAGACAATGCTTGGTTTTGGGGGTTGATCGACAGTCCCAATCTGTTGCATCATTGATACAAGATTGAGAGCTGTCTGGGTTCGATCAGCGACAATGGAGTCATGCTTCCCTCTAACAATGACTGCCAAGTCGTCAGCATAGCCAAAAGTGTTGAAACCGGAATCATTTAGCTTGGTGAGGAGATCATCAGCCACCATTAGCCAAAGCAGTGGAGAGAGCACGCCCCCTTGCGGGCAGCCTCTACATGCAGTAACAGTCACTGAATAATCACCTATTGTAGCCGTTATCTTCCGACTCTGTAGCATCTTGATAACCAACGCAATGATATGCGGGTTTATATTTTTCTTTGTGGAATGATAGCATTGAAGTGGACATTGTCAAAGGCTCCTTGTATGTGGTCCATAAATGTATATACAAGTGCCTCCTTGTACTTTAGGGTGCTCTCAATTTCTTTCACCATTTTGTGCAACACCATTTCAGTAGATTTCCCAGTCTGATAGGCGTGCTGGCTATAGTAGAGAGGGTTTTGTTTAAGACATACATGACGGATGTGATAGTCTAACATATTTTCCATTGTTTTTAATAGAAAAGATGTAAGACTTATAGGTCTGTATGATTTGGCTTCATTTGGTTTATTTCCTGGATTGGGTATAAAAACAACTTTAGTTTGTCGCCATATCTGAGGAATGTAAGCAAGGCGAAAGCTTGCTTTGAACAAACGCTTGAGATATGGAAGGATGAATGTAAGACCCTTTTGCAGAAATATTAGAAAAATTCCATAACCTCCCGGAAATTTATACGGACCGAAGGATGCTATAGCCCATCTCGCTTTGTTGGGGGTGAAAATTGTGTTGGCTAAATGATCTGCAGTACTTTTAATTGCAGGATCGAGAAGATGTACATCTTCGTTGGCATTATCTTCCGTGCTCCATTCTATTGAGCCCGGAAAGTGGGTTTGAAGTAAAGTTTCTAGTGTCTCAATGCAGCTGGTGGTATACGCACCATTTGGTTTGCAGATTGAGCTTAGAGGGTTTGTGTGATCAGACGACATCAATTTTTGGAGTCGAGCTGCAGCAGGCAGATTATCGTATTGCAGAGCTCTTTCCAGCTATTCCTTTTTGATTGTCTGAGTTCTTTATTATAATTGGTTAGAGCTACTCGGTATTCTATCCAATTTTTTGTTGTTTTTGCTCTGTTAAAGAGCTTACGAACTTTATTCCTTTTCCTCTCCAAGTTACCATTCCACCAAGGTACATCTCCGCATCTTTTGGATTGAGTTATTGGAGTATTAAGGTTGCATGCTTCAGTGATAATTTCTTGTAAATTATTTGCTGCAGAGTCAAGTTCAAATGTGGAGTTGATACTGCCGCAACTATTTACATTATTATGAAGTGGATCGAATGTTACCCCCAGCAGTTTTGGATTTTTGACAGTAGGAATTATTATGTTGTCAATGCAGATATTGAGTGTTGTGTTTACCTCCTTCGTCCATGTAGTGAAAAGTGTGGAAGTTGACTTATCAGTTAAACTGAAGGGCGCCCGGTCTCCAGAGTTCCGTACTAGCGATCAAGCACCCCCTTGACCATGCTAAGCTATCAGCGTACGTGTCTACCGTAGCTTTGGGTTTTGAACTTGATCTTGGCTTCGATTCTCACGTAGGACCTAACGGCATTAGTTGTAGCTCTTAAGATCATTGAGTCTACTGAGCCCCATCACTGCGTCAAAGTGCCAAGTCCATCGATAGGGTCGTGGAGATTTACGTAATGGGGTATTAAATTCTTAACTTCTACAGTAGAGCAAGTCCTACAATTTCTTACGGCTGCTATAATTACGGCAAGTCCACTACTTTTGAAAGACTGAAAAGAAAACGTAGTTACAAACATTTTCTTTTAAAAATAACTTAGAAGTGACTCCAAAAAGCTTTTTTGAGAAACCTTAAACATATTTGTATGAGGGCTAACTCAATCTCTGAATACTAAAATACTTAGAAGTGAGCATCGTGCGAAGATGTCTGGCTTTCCATACACAAGCCATAAAGACTGTAGGAGAACATATCTTTGCATATAAAAGTCAATACATCAAAACTCAATACATTCTACGTAGAAAGTTCTGATTAAGATATCAGTAAAATATACATTATACTATATGAAATATTTTATAAGGAAAATAAATAATCATCCTGTTTTTAAGGAGAGGAGTTACAAGAAAGTATTTATTACTGATTTTAGCTTAAGTTTCCCTTGTTCTTGCAATGACAGAACATTGAGTAAACAGTGAAGAAAATTCTGAAGCTATGAAAATGGAAAACCTTCTAAATGGCGGCAGGTTTTTGTGAACTACTATGGTGTTTTTTTTTTATTTCATTAATTCGGTACATATTTTTGTTTTATATAAAGCTAACGAATACTTTAATTTGTTTTTTTTTTACATTTAATTTATACTTAATGACCCTTTTTATTAGAATACTCTATGTTATTACTATTTATTGTTTAATTTTTTAAAAGATCTGTGTAATGTAATGTAACCATAGGTTAGGTTTGCGTTGTGTGGGTGCTTTTTGTACTTGTTTTGTACTAGCTATATTTTTTTTAACCATCGAAAGACAATGTTACGAGGAAGATATTATTAGGGATTAAAAGTTAAATAAATATTTAACCACGAAGCTGGGCTTTAACATGCGAACTGTCCACCGCTCGCGGTCAATTAAAAAACATACAGTACTACAGCTCGCATGCCAAAGGAAAACTTAGATAGCTTGGAGTATCGGCTTCATTCAATTAGCTAATTAGCAGGGTTCTTGAATCGCAGGATTCCGGCACATTATCATCATTTCGAAATTCCAAGATTAATGAAAGAAGATTCCGGGATTTTGGGATCGTCATATTTGCTGGGATTAATAAATGAAAACAGAAATTCCTGTTGAAAAATAGTAATATTAAGTTCGAATGGAGAAATCAGTTTATGTTGATTTTAATTTTTTTAATTTTTGGAAATGGGTATGACAATCCCGGATACTTTTCTATCTGGTAATGGGGTTTAAGTTAACGTGAGATTTCATGTACCACTGGCAATAGCAGTGAGATACAACTACCCAAATATGGATAGTTGTATCTCTCAGGAAATATATTAGAGGTGCAGGCGAATGAACTCTATTCAGTCAACGATAGCACTCTATCATGGCAAATTGGCCTATGCCTATGCAGTTCTTCAATTTGTACTGAATAAGCTAGAAAATAAAAGCAACGCATTAGCTCGCGTGTTTTGCAAATGTCTCAAAAGAGAGTAGAACCGAAACATCTGCAGTATTTAAATATTCAAATAATGGAAACGCTGCTTTTGTTGATGATACATCAAACATATTTACCGGTCCAAGCTAAAGCTGCATAAAAGTTTTTGTTAACAATTATTTAACGTTACATGGAGTAGCTGACATGAGCTGTGAAATGGATGATCGAACTTCTAACACTGCTGCATCATTGAGCACCGATTACAACGATAATGCAAATTATTTTATTTATTTAGAGTATGGTTTTTTTATGACACATTAAAAATTAAACTTAAAAATAGGTAGACTCTTCTATAAAATCAACCTAAAGCAAAACATGGATACACATTAAATGAACTTACAATCGATTTGATTGTGCTTCTTTTAGTAAAAAAGTAAAAAGTAAAATATTTGAACATTGGGCAGTACATTTGAACATTAGATGTTTACATCGAGCGAGTCTATCCATGCTACTACATCGGAAGTTGCCAAATGAATGTCTGAGATGTTGCCATTGTAACGTCGAATTGGACATACAGTTGCAATGTGCTTTCTTGTTTGTTGTGGAGCGCCGCAATCACACTCAGGGGACTCTGAAATGCCCCACTTGTAGAAAGAATCAGCACAACGTCCATGATTCGTTCTTATTCGGTTTAATGTAGTCCAGGTATGACGTGGCAAATCGAAACCAGGTTGGGTAGAAGTAGGGTTAGTAATAGAAAGGCCAGTTGTGTTGTAATGATGCCAGGAGGTGTCCCAGGCATCCAAGATATTAAAATTAGTTGCCAGCAGGTTGCTGGCAGTTTTATGTGGAGGCTTTCTTGACTTAAATCGACAACGAGTGTGGTCACCGTAATATTCGTGCAAGGGTAACGTGATGTTGTTGGTTGCCTTTTTATGTTCACGCATGAGAGCATGCGAGCGTCTGAGTGCAGGTGGAGCGATATTGCTTAACACAGGGAGCGAAGTTAAAGGGGTGGATCTGATAGTACCACTTATAGTACGCATCGTGGCATGCAGCTGGCAGTCAACTTTTTGAGTATGTGTGCTATTCAACCAGACTGGTGCGCCATACTCAGCCACTGAGTAAGCCAGACTAGAGAAGTTGTGCGGAGGGTAGCTGGAGTAGCACCCCATGTCGAGCCTGCCAGTTTGTGCAATATATTGCTTCTCGTTTTAAGTTTTTTGACGTATTTTCTCGGTGGAGTTTAAAAAAAAGAGTTTTATCGAGAGTAATGCCCAGGTACTTTGGCTGTTGATTGTATTTAATGACAGTGCCGTTAAATAACACTGATAGTTCGTGTTTTGCCAGTTTGTTGTTTAAGTGGAAACAGGAGCTCTCGGTTTTACTTAGATTGGGAAATAAGCTCCACGTTCGAAAATGGTCATTCATTATCGCTAAGTCAGTTGAGAGCAAATCCTCCAAGACACCCATGTCTTTGTTTTGAGTGGCCAGGGTCCAATCATCAGCGTAACCAAATTTCTAATAATGCAACTAAGGATGCGGATATGAAAATTTTTAATCAAAACGGTCGGAGATGACTCCATTTGCAGCGAATGTATACTGGTTTATTGACCGGTTCACCAAAAAGTGTGGAATCGGAAGGGGCTTTTCAGCCTCCGGAAATATTATTTCAAAATTAAGAAACTGGCTTGACGATAAACCGGTTGACGAATTATGCTTTTTAAAATACTATTTTTTAAATTATTTGACCATGTTAGAAATCTATTTTTTTCTAATGTAATATTATTAAAGTTTTATTTTGGTTCTTGAATTTTTATTTTTTAATAAGTTGGAGTTTTAATAAGTTAACCCGCTGGTGGTACATAAATATTGGCTAGTGTTATCTCCGCTTTTCCGGATTTTATTATGATACCCAGTTGTTATAGGTTATTATCAGTTCCCGGCAGGGGCGCGGGGGTCCAACGAATTTTTTTTAAATAAAAAGTGTAGGAATTACAACAACACACATAGATACCTTTTAAGACCTAGGTCCCACAACAACATGCGTGTTGAGGTTTAAATGAACGCTTTTTAAACTTTGTGGATTGTACGCCCCGGGACTGTTGATTCGGACTAAGCATTTGTACGATACGATGTAGATCGGTGTGTTTCGATTGGTTGTTGATCTTTTGTCTCAAAAAACGTATTGGCTGTCAGATTTGTCTTCCAAAAATTTTTATATGAGTCCATCAGTGATACTAGACTTTAAAAAATAAATTTCCCGTTGCCGTATCAAAATTTCCCGATTTTTACCGTTTCTTTAAGGAAAAACTTCCCATCAAGCTTTTAATTAAAAAAATATACATAGATACGTATATATCAATCCAATTGTTTATATGGAAAAAACTTCAAAAACCACCACAATAACAATATTTGTTTCGATTCTTCATACACCTTGTGGAATAAGATAGTATTTCTACGAAATAGAGCATTAAATCTATCAAAATTGCGAAAGACGTTTTTTAAAAGAAGTACATAAATATGCCTTGATTTCAAGGTTTGCAATAAATTTTAAAATTGCGGTACCTCTTTTTCGATACGTATAATCGAAATAATGATACAAAACATCCCAATTTTTTAATATGTTCAAAATGCATCGATGCATATAGAGGAGCCATCTTGTACCATAGTTGCAGGTGATTTTATTTTTCGTGTCGTAGTGTAAAAATATTCCTGAAACTCAGAAATATGTTATTGCTTTTAGGATTTTCGAAACGTTTGTTTCTATTTCCCTAAGAAATATCAGAAGATCAACATCTGAAGGCTGAAATTTCATCGATTTTACTGTATACTATAAAGCCGATGAATGGCAGATTCATTTAAACAAAATTATTGAGTAATCAACATCTTTCTGGAAGCATAGTAAAAAATAGTTGTTGCGATCATTTTGAATAAGTTTAAAATTTAAAGCGCTTCTACAATTAATTGTGAAAAATCCCGCACTTGCCAAGTTTTGGCCCGCTTTCCTGTTTTAAATGAAATATCCCATAAACGGAAAAAAATCACCCGATCTGGCACTACTACTGTGTATTAACATAATGCTCATATATTTTAGATAGAACTGAGAGCAAGGGTATTGCGGTCTATAATTTGAAATATCACATTTTGTTTCGTTTCGAGGATGGGCTGGACATTGACTAACTTCCAGCACGAAAGAGAAATATCAGATCTATAGGATTTGTAGAAAATTTTGGTATGAGAAGGTGCAAATTCTTTTGAAAATGTTAGAATAATAGGAGTAATGATGTTTAGACCGGAGACTTTGCTGGTAGCTAACCCCCTTAAGATTTTTTTTGACAATTTTGGGTTTGAAATAAAGATCTTTCATATTAACTCCTGAAGACTGGATTTTTGGTTTTTTTTAGGAGTTTCTAAAACAGTTGAGATCACAGCAAAGTGTTCCGCGAACAATGTGGTTTTTCTCGCTGGGTCAGTGATGATTAAATCACCGTCAATAATAGGAAAAAATGAGTTGGTACCAGACTTTAAAGAATTAATGGCACTGTAAAAATTTTTCTCAGAAATGGACATGGCAGAAAGTTTTGCCGCTCTCGCTCTGTCAATTTCTGTTTTTTTCATTTCGTTCATCTGGTTTAATATACTATTGGGCTGTATAGATATTGGGACTTAAATCGTTAAGGTATTTTTTTTATGGAACCAAATATTAAATAATCTTTGTTTGTTTCTAAGGGCCAATTTGGTTGGAAAACAAATATTTTTGTTGGGGTTGAGGTTTGGAAATAAAACGATGTATGAGCAGACATTGATTTTGCTACACCAAAAAAATGTCGATGCAACTCAGTGAGAATAGCATGTCAAAGTACATCAACGAAAGGCGCAAAACTTTTCGTACTTGGATCGAACTTGTTCCTCATTCAAAAGCAGCAAAACATGTTTTGTTCATATAACGGATTTATCGGTTGGTAAAACCAGAACTACTACTAGTAGTATAATTAATCAGTCACAAATTAAGAGGTAAAAACTACCAAAAAATTTGTAAGTTGGGGCGAGGAAGAAATTCACTATATTGCCTATATAGAGTTCCAAATTTGCCAGGAAAAAAACTGAGAGTCATTTAATCCTACAATATAGTTTGCCTATTAAAGTAAACGTTAAAAAAGGAAATTTCAAGATTTTAGTAAGAATTTTGTCTATATAATAGAAATGGATCTAACAATTGTATTCAATTGAATTGAATGAAAATTGCTTTGAAAAGCAAAGGATCCGTAACAAAGTCTTACCACAATTTTAGTTAGGGGATCGAACTGCTGGTCGAGGTTCAAGGGGTATGCCATTAACTCTGATCAGAAGGGTTGAGGGATGATGGATCCGATTTCATCTGATCACTGCTGGTGACCATATTTATAAAAAAACAACGAGATCAGCAACAGTGCGACGATGTTGTAAGGAGTCAAGATTTGATGTTAAATTTCGATCATCCATAATTCGTATAGTACGCTTTTGATCATAGTCAAAAGGGAGATACAGCTCCCCAAACTTGACAACAATCCATACAAGGAAGAATATAGAACTTATAAATGTGAAGTTGATACGCAGAGAAATATTCGTTGCATCTATTGAGGAGGCCGAGTTTTTTTGACGTGCTCGTTGCCATCGCCATTATATGATCGTTCCAGAGTAGGTCATTGGTAATTGTGGCTGCCAATAATTGAATTGAGTTCTAGGCTTATAATTATAAAAGGATACGGTTCTTCAATGGTAAATTTGGAAGTCGATTATATAGCATGCAAGATGAAAAATTTTTATATTTCTCCAAAAGACGGATTAGTTACATTTATAATAGATGGTAAATCTCCCACATTTATACGATTGTTTAGGAAATCAAACCGTTTTGTTAATTCAACATTATTTAACAAGAGCACCGCTTGGGTCTTTACCAAGAACACATAATTATTAGCAGCCTCGAAAATGACAACACTGTTCTATACAATGACGAAAAAATAGCTTGCAGATTAATAAAATTAACTTGAAATTAAGAAGTTTCTTACATCGTGTCTAGAAATTTAATTTTTGTACTTTTACTTCGTTCCATGTTACATTGCATACAATATTAAACCTGAGATTGCAAATTGATTTATGCTAATTATAGAAATCAAGTTCAAGAATTATATAATGCAGATGTCATGCTTGAAAAGCATAAAAAGTGCCACACAAAATTAACAGCATAAATATCAATCTAGACTGGATCTGTAACTTTTTCGGTTTATTTGCGGACGGCAGCTCACCTAGAGTAGCCGATGTTTTAAATGTGCGTTAAGTAGATAAGTAAATTTTAACGCGTGAGAGCTAAAACGTTTAAAAAACAAGAAGCACATAAACGATAAAACGGGCATAAACCGGGTCAAAGAGGGCACTGTGTTCCCGAAACGTAATCTTATTTGATATCAAAATTTATTCACGAAAATTTGTTAAAATATAACATCAGAAAAAGTTACTCACATAAGATGCGACATTTCTAAGTATTTATTAATAATCGTTCTTGAACTGCTGTTATAAGTTATATGACGTCATTTTGTTCCAGTTACTCCGCGTAGGTATTATATTTTTCAGCAAACATCTTTTTCTTCTTTTTTTATTTAAACAAAAAGCATGAAATCATCAATAAAACATCTCTGCATCTGATAATGGAAGAATGAGCTTAATTGACTTTAAATATATGAGATAAGCAAAACTAATATGTGGGTGTAATATGTGCGGAGGTATTTTTTATTATAATTATTTTAACATTCTAACCAAACAGAACAATTTGTATGTATATTTGGATCAAAAATTGCATGTCGAGTCGAATATGTTAACGATCACTATCATAAACTTTATTAATTAATGTAGATTTTTCAATAAATTTTTCTATATAACGGAACGTTTATAAATTTTTGTCAAACAAAACGTTTAAATTGTTGAGGGTTAGCAAAATATTAATTTCTGCGGACAAACACATATAAAGTTCGAAATGAATGATGCGATTACATTGGCATATAGTAGCCTGCTCAATCAACAAAAACGGTGTATAATCAAAAAAATTTAAGGCTTAAGTATTCGCCATAAATGCTGCATTGGAGCGAATGAACAAAGATCATCACTGGTTTGACTGCCAATCTGTTTTTAAATCTCTGCTAGCAATTACAATTACACTATTAATGCTCACAAAGTACAAAAATGCTGTAGGTGCTAGAATACTTTCAAACGAAAGAACAAAATATCTTGTATGTGCATCGTCTTCGATGTATCAACTCTGATTAAAAGAACATAGGCGGATAGAAGGTCCCTAAAAATTTCAGTAAATAAGTAAACTGAAATACCAGATATGATTTGTTAGGTCTGAGTCGCTCAGTGGGCGGCTATAAACCAGTTCAATTAAACTACTATTTGTTGTGGTCGTTGAAATAATAGCTAACAATGCCGTCACAATTAGAATACTAAACCACAAAACGACGACGACATGTCCTATATATATAAGTTATCGGCAAAAGACTTTTATGAGGACATTATTTTTAGTTGTGAGCAGCGATGTATAATAAACATAAAACTTTGTAAAATATTTGGATAAATATAAATATTTTATCTCTGGTGTAGAAGTTTATTACAAACCTTACACGAAACATCTATGCGTTGCCGGAAAATTACAACAGGTCATAACTTAAAATAATTCAGTTAAAAGATAATACACTCAACAAACTACTCCAAAACCTCTCCATTTAGCGTTCAGCAATTTTCAATTTCCAAGCTCAGCAAAATCCAATTTCCGTCTTAGAAAACCTCTCCATTTGCTCTAAATGTTTCTTTTCAATAATTACAACTTATGTGAAGAACACCATTGATTCTGGAACAATCTGATATTTTCCAACCCAACTGTTCTTTATGATCCAGATACTTCATAATGATCCAGAAAACTTAGTATAGAACCTTTATATTTAGTGCAAATGCTTTCTTTCATTCATTACAAGTTTTATGAAAAAATTCAATATGAACCGACATGGTATTTTCCAACCCAACTTCTTCTATTGGTGCAGAAAACAGCTATTCCTTGAGCGTAAATGCTTCTTTCTAAAAGCTATTTATTTGTTTTGGAAAGAATGACATTTAGTCTGCAACAGCAACAATCTAACATTTTCCAACTGTACCTATTAGTCATCAGTGAACAAAGGAGTGGATCCAAAAAATGATGTAAAAAACAACATTTAATTTGCAACTACCCGATATTTTCACACTGTTCCCATTATTTAGAAGTGGTGGAACCCGGTTTCACACAACAAAATCTAAAAAAACATCTAAATAATTATAACTTTTGTCAAAAAACGACACTTAAACTGCAACAACATGATATTTTTTAACTGTTCCTATCAGTTGGGAGTACCAACAGCTGGATAGAACCATATATCATGTCCAATGCCGACCATCGAGAATTCTCCACATATTCTACTCATTATCATTTTTAAGTTAACTTTTTTAAAGCAAAAATTATGCAAATTTGGTTTGTTTTGACACACTTAATAATTCTTTGACATACTTCACTTTAGTACATTTATCGAACACATCGTCCTTTCGGCTTTTGCCATAGAGTAAACCTATTTTTAAAAACAAAATTGTTGGAAATTTCTTCAGCGGTTTTCTTGTTTTCATAGGTCGTGACGGTCGGCCCGTGAGCCAGCAGACAGACATTTTTTTGCGTTTGTAGAATCGTTATGATCTAAAACGTCGAGATTTTTTCACTTCTGGCTCGAGAATGTAATACTTTTACTTAGGTCTTTCAGACCGAAGTAATATGTTTAATTGACTCACAAAATACGCCATTTTATATTGAAAATGGGGTGCATGAGGATGTCATTTTTATTGCCAAAACATCAAAGAAATTTTATGAAAAGTATGCAAAAGTTGTGTTGAATAGCGTCAAATCTAAAAAGAGTATTAAAATGTCGACAAAAACTGTTAGCGTGCTTTTAGGAAAAAAACACCAACCAACCAATCAGCCACATTTTAGAGTGTCATTATTTTATGCTGAATTGAAAGCAACAATTTAGATAAGGTTTCTTTTCTTATCAAAGATCTATCCGTACCGTAAACACTATACAAAGTTCCGCCACTCATAAAGATTAGCTTAGGTCAGGCATGTCAAAATCATCATGTTCCAAAGCCTTATGTGGGCCCAATGTTCTTGGTTTTATTCAAAATTTTTGAATTTGTTAAAGAAAACAAAACAAAAATGTTTATATAGAAAGAAAGTTATTAGTTCTTAAAATGTATATTCATTAATCCAGTTTTTTTTGCTAAATCAAAATTTAGTATTAGTTTTTGTCTTAATGTAAATTTTAATATCGTTGCTAAATGTTCTGCAGTCAATTTGGCTCGCTTTGCCGTTTTATTCATCTTCATTTGTGAAAAAAATGTGTTCACATATATGCGTGTTATCAAACATGGATAATAAGCGTATAACAAATGTCGAGTTCTTGGGCAACGGTCTGTAGATAAATAATCGTTAAATCGTTAAATAATCGTACTGGCGTTCTAAGGTCATGATGAACGTTTTTTTAAACCTTTGCGGGTTGAAGTCCCCTGAGACTAAGGATTCCGGCAAACTATTCCATTTGTATGCAGTTCGGACAAAGAAGTCTTTCTGCGATCTGCCAGTATGACAGCGTGGGATCTCGACCGTTTGACTGGTTGCGGTAGCCGATTGTCGAGTGGAACGCGAGTAAGAATAAGTTTGAGGCATGGTGCTGCTGATTTCATCTGAGCACTGTTGATGACGATATTTGTAAAAAACAACGAGGTCAGCAACAGTGCGACGATGTTGTAGGGAATCAAGTTTTGACGTCAAAGTTCGATCACCCACAATTCGTATAGCCCGCTTTTGAACAGAGTCCAAGAGGGCCAAGATGGAAACAGAAGCAGCACCCCAAACTTGACAACAGTACTCCATACAGGGACGAATATAGGACTTATAAACATGGAGTATGGAGTGAAAAATTTTTTTGCATCTATTTAGGTGGCCGAGTTTTTTAGACGCGCTTTTTGCCATCGCCTTTACATGATCGTTCCAGAGTAGGTCATTTGAAGCTGTGACACCCAATAAACGAATGCTTTTACATTCACCTATTGGTTCATCACACATACTGATTAAAATATCTTTGGGGAACTCGGTCTTTGATCTGGAAACAATCAACAGCTGTGTTTTGGTAGAGTTGAAATTGACCAGGTTTTGATCACCCCAATCGGCGACATTTTTTAGGTCTTTATTCACGTTTATGGCAGCGTCTCTCCGGGCGTGATTAATTCGTTCGTGCATTTTACCTTTTGAAGGAAGGGGCTCGAACGACTTGTGCAGAGTACTATCGTCTGCAAAACTATTTATTGGGTTGCTGATGATTTTCAACAATTCGTTGTTATAAATCAAAAATAGGGTTGGGGACAATACTGAGCCTTGAGGTACACCAGCGTTAATTAGTTTAGACTCAGAAGAAAATCCGTCTAAGGAGACCGAAATGTATCGGTTGGATAGAAAATTTTGAATCAGCTTCACAATATTGGGATGAAAACCATACGCAACGAGCTTGTGAATCAAGTTGGCATGCCAGACTCGATCGAATGCCTTGGAGATGTCTAAAGCGATACGTATGTTTCACCACATTTATCAAGTATGCTGTTTCAACAATGCGCTACATAGTTTAATAGATCGGTGGTTGATCTTTTGTTTCGAAAACCGTATTGACTGTCGGCTATTAAATGATTTACTTCCAGAAATTTTGAAATGTGTGTAATTATATAATGCTCGTAGGCTTTGGATAGGACCGATAGTAAAGCTATTGGCCTATAATTTGAGATATCGGATTTTGGTCCCTTTTTGGGGACGGGCTGGACATTGGTCAACTTCCAGCACGAAGGAAATATACCAGATTTGTAGGGAAATATGGAAATATCCCAAATATGGCCCTGATAAGGTTTGCCCTAGTTTGATAGGGCTCTGACCATGCGTGTAACGCTTTTCCCCAATCAGGCTCGGATTGGGATAGTCGGACCAGGACCTGATCAAGTTCACCATATAAAATTAAATAGGTAAACCCTAGTAAGGTATTTTGTATCAGGTCCTGATCAGATTGCCCAACCAGGTTAAAGGATTGCCCAAATAAGGTTAACCCTAAAAGTGTATTCTAATTCAGGCACGCATCCGATTGCCCTAATAGGGCTTGCTATTTCTGGCCCTGATTACGCCCTGATTGTATTCAGGCTTTCACTAACTAATTTCTGATCGGACCCATTTGCAAATTTTCGTTAATATTTTCAATGTCAACAGACATCGGAGAGCAAAAAATATGAGACTCACTACTTTGAACATCTGAAAAGTTCTATTCAAAATCGTCTGCCAACATTTTCAGTTGTTTTTCGTATTTTTCAAATTTTAACTCTGGATCTTTAAGCAAAATAGTCTTACAACTAGAAAAATTGCATAAATTTTGTCTTTTCAATTGTATTTTTCATAAGGGTATCTTTTATTTAAATGAATTTATTTGGTTATACAACGAGGTTATGAATATGTTTTTACACTGAACAATAATGTTGAGTTGACTAAGATGGTCATTAATGTCAACTGAGAAAGCCAAATCTTGTATCCAATCAACTTTTTTAATTCAGAGCAGTCATAATATTCCCTGGGCCCTCGCTGATTTCATTTGATGATTACCACATCTTTTATACTTCATGAGGCGCCTGTCCTTGACCAGTCCGAACACTTTTGTTCTGCCATTTTCCTCGATTCAGCCGCTTTTTCGTTCAGCAAGCTCCGAAAAATGACGATAGCCCGGGATCTTGTAAATTTGCTACCACAATTTTTTTTTAACTATGTGGGTGGAAATTTGTTTTAAAAAACGAGGGTAGCCTTATCCAACAAAAATTTGTCTGCTATTACCGAGTCCGACATCCCAAACATGCCAAAATGTCAATTGTCGGACTCGACAATGTTCGACTCGACAATGTGTTCTAAAACAAATTTCCACTCCCCATAGTTAAAAACAGGAAATTGTGGTAGCATACAAGATCACAAACAATCGGCATTTTTTGGAGCTTTCCGAACGAAAAAGCGGCCTCACGAGATATAAAATATGTGGTAATCATTAAATGAAATCTCCGATAGCCCAGAGACTATAATCTTTAATTTCGAAAAAAAATTACCATTTTGTCCAACGACTGTAAAAATCTTCTTAAAACTTATGATTCGAAGGGCAACGCACTTCGGTATACTATGGCAAATCTTCGTAATCACATTTCACATCTTTGAGCAATGCCATTAATGCTCGATGGTTTAAGCCACGTGCTCGAATAAGTTTAACGATTTTAGCAACTTTTTAAAATACATTGTCAATTTTAATTACTTTTGAACATAAAACCAACAAGGTGGATAATGCATTGGAAGTTTTGAAAAGACCTATTATGTTGGGTTTTAACATAATCTTTTAGTCTGCCGACGACACCACGTATAGCTGCTTTTATAAATAAAGAGTAGTTGCCAAAAGGGGAAGTTGTCAAATATACCAGGTTATGCGTTGGAACTTGGAAGATCATATTTTTTAATAGCAAATATAAGTACATTTTGTATTTTGAGATTATTTTTGATAAATTCATTTGTTTTAATGCATATTTGGGTTTTTTAATTAAAACACTGTAGGTTTGGAAAAGTGTTGAGGGCCACAGCAATTTATGCAGCGGGCCACAAGTGGCCCGCGGGCCGTGAGTTTGACATCACTGGCGTCGGTGAAAAGTAGCAGTTTATCTAAGGTTATTGAAGCCGACGTAAGTAAACGTGCTTCCTTTCAGAGTGCAATACTCCTTTGGCAGACTTTATACTACCAAATTTTTCTCTACTCCTTTTGCATTCCCTGCAGGATTGTGCTGTTTGTCCTCCTTGTCTTCAAGTTTTAAATTTGCAACAAAGACAAAACACGTAGGCTAAAAAAACTCTTTGATTTCATGATTTTCCCTTCTGTATTTATGCTGCCGTACTTCAGAAATGAAAAATGGGCGATTAAAAAAATTCCACTCATTAGTCATTTCTACTTGTTTGAGTTGAAATTCATGGGTTTACCCTACAATATAAGGTAAAGCCGGAGCCAGGACAGTACTTTGAAAAAAAATCAAATCCTAGTCCAACCCGGCCGAGGTTGTCACGCAACCTATAAATAAACATTGCATATTCGAGCAGCACATCATATACACAAACGGCATTAAAATGACACAAACCAACAAACAGTAAAAAAAACCCACAATGAAACACAGAACCTCTTTTTTTACGTCGGTTAATAAGCGTAGTTTGAGTTTCGTTATTAGCAAAACATTCTCAATACCATCAATTATCTAACGAGATAGCTTGTGAATTTTATGTGGTCTCTTTATCAATAAAAATAAAATCAATTAAAAATTCAAAAATAAAACTTTATAATCTTATCTTTACTGTATTCAAATACTACCTCAAATACCAAGCAAAAATCTAAAAACGACATAACGAAACAAGCACACAAAAACCATTCCATAAAATTTATTTTAATTTCGGTTGTAATTAATTTTAAAAAGCTGCCCCAGTTTAAAATCTTAAATGTAGATTCGAATTTCATTTTGCAAAAGATTATCGAAAGATTTACAAAATTCTACATTTCGTAAAATCCTAAATCAAGCCCAATAATCAATCGATTAGAACCAAAACTAAACATTTCATCATTTCAACTGCACACATTTGCACTCATCTCACATTTAAATTTATTGATTATTAATATTATTTAATTACTCATTCAACATCAACTACATTAACCGTTCTTAAAATATCGAATCGAAACCACTTTGCTCTAAGTCAAACAATAAATGAAATAAAACAGAAAAAATTATCTTAATAAATTTTATTATTAGAAAAAATTGAAAACAATAACTTAAATTTTTTTTATGTTATATATTAAGAAAAAAAAATATTTCTTTTTTATTTATAAGGTCAATGTCACGACTAACAATATACAATTGTAAATATATGAATGTAGTATATATTCGTACTCGTACACATAGAATGTTATATACAAAATACAATTCTTACGTATTTTTTCCTTTAAAATTCGAAAATGAGAGGGAAAAGTAAATAACACAAATAAAAAATAATAAAATATAGAACGGTAAATGTTGAAAAGGAGAGTACTGGGTGATTCAATTCAAATATATTGTTGCCACTCACTAAAATAGTTGGTATTGGGTTTGATATTAATGATTAAAATACTAGGAGCCAATTACCTAGATTATTTTTAGTTTTCAATTGCTTGCTAACATAAACTGATTGATATGCACTGGATGTTAATTGCACTAATTCCTTTACAGACAAATATCAAATGCAGCACCCCAAATTTGACACCAATACTCTTAATAGCAGTTCGTTTAAACTTAGAGGTTATAGAAACCATTTGTTTCTTATGTTTTAGTATCCTGGAAGGCAAGGTAGTATACTAAAACTACTCAAAGGGAAGATTATCTGTTTATTATTAGTCTGGGCTAAACATCGAGAAAAATGGCAACGAGTTCTATAACGACAAAACAACTGGATGGATTTAAAAATACGTTGTCGAGAAAATATTGGAAGACAATAAATATTGGCAGTAAAAACTTTTACATCTAGTTTTGCAGCTAAATTGATTGGCAGCAAAATTGAAGGGATTGGGCACACGATGTGGTTTTCTTTAGAATGTGAAAAAGTCAAATGATAACTAAAACCGAAAAAACATTCGACTTCTTATATGATTCAAGGAAAGTAAAAAATATAAGCGCAAATGGATTTATTGTAGGAGCGTACCAAAATATATACTGAGTATAATTGCTATATAGCTTTTTAATAAAAAATGTTGTGTAATATTAATTACAATATCTGTCACAAACGCATATAGATATTTCGAAGGCTTGCGTCCCACAACGACATCCGTTCTGAGGTGTTAACAGACGCTTATTAAATCTTTGTAGTTTGATGTCATTCGAAACCATTAATTTCGGAAAATCGTTCCATTTATAGGCTGTTCCGACAAACAAATTCCTTTGCATTTTGTTGCTATGACAGTGAGTTATCTCAATAGTTATTTCTTTTATTCCAAAAACACTTTTATTCTTAATAATGCTTAGTCACTTTTATCCCAAACTTGCTTACGGTTATAAAGAGCATTCAAATCCCAATAAACGAGTATTCAAATATCCAATTAATTTGGGTATATTTAAGTATTTCGACTATTTAGACGCGAATATATATTTTTATCTTACAAAATTTAATTGTTTTTCAACCCTTCATTCCTTTATCAAACTTTGAAATTTTAATATTTTATGCACAGCCCTGTAATTTATTTGTAACAACCCTGCATTTTATTTAAATTTGACAGCTCATGGCATAACGGTTGTTGTTTGATTTACAAATGGATAGTAAATATACAAAAACAATTGTTTTCATTGTAAAATTAAAAATATATTAAAATTATACGATAATTGAGCTAACTAATGTTAACTTTTCAAGGCATAACCTCAAAATGCACCGGAAAAACAAATTTGGTGTTTCGACTTATTTAAAAAAGGTGAAATAGCATAATAAGCAGTTTGTAATAACTGTTCAAAGGTTATTGGATGTAAAAGGTCAACTACCACTACCCTAATTAATCACCTAAAAACACATGACATCGCAATTACTAAATCGATTGTTGAACAAGAAATTGTAAAGAAAAACTCTAAAATTGAGAATCGCACAATTTTAGATTTCATCGAAAAAAAATCATCGCTGGGTGAAATACTATTTCGATGTGCCACCATAGACGGCATGTTTATTCGTGCAATCAGATATTCAGAAGCAGTTAAAGGTTCAACATAACCTTGTAAGAAGTTTAAGATGCGATCAAGTGAAGCCACTATCTGGAAATGTGTTTATGATTATTATAATGAAAAAAAAAATCAATTTATTGCACAATTTGACCAGTACAAAATAGGAAATAAAAACATTCCGCTGACTGTGGATAAATGGACCGACATCAGTGCTATACGTTTTTTAAATGTAACCGTACCGTAACTTATAATAGCAGCAAAACATTAAATGATAATTTTGTGCTCGGTTTAGTCGAAATTAAAGTAAAAAGGGAATACTACAACCACTGAAATGTACGTCAAACAGAAGCTCTTAGAATTTAAGATCGATATGGAATCAGATATTGTGGCATCAACCGATAGCTAGATAGGGCAATAATATAAGTGCAATGTCGCAATTGTGGCATAATCACAGTTTGCACCTAGCAGTAATGGATTCTTTATATAGCAAGAACATTTGTGATAATTCTTTTGTTAAACAAAATCTGATAATGACAGTTCTATAAGTGAATCGGAATATAGTGAAATGGAAGATGATTTCCCCAATGGTGATGGTAATACCACTGACAAATTTTCCATGCAAGAATGATAATGAAAATTTTATTTAGTCTACGGTAGAATCCTGTCTACTGGAGCTCAATGTAGATATTTTTCTATTATAAATAAGGTACGAATAAAAGTAAAAAATTTTCGAAAGTCTCCAGTCAAAAATATTAAACTTCAAAAATATGTGATCGAACCGGAAAATAAAAAACTTCGTTTTCTTATCGACGTAAAAACAAGATGGCTTTGATGGTTAGAAGATTTTTACGTCTTAAAGATTGCGTTGATCACGCACTAGTTGACCTAGGTTACGAAACTGTGACTGAAAGGGAAATAACTTTAACTAAGTCAAAGGACTTACCAAAGTAAATTCAACATTTATGCCGGCCAAAGGCGTCTATAAATTCTTATTTAATTCTCTAACGGAAATCAACAATAATTTAAGTAAAATCTTACTCAACGAAATTAAGAAACGAATGGATCAGAAAAGAAACAAAACCTTAACTACCTTATTGACATATCTTGAAACTGGAGCTATACCACGAATCACGATCGAAATAACGCCACGAAAAATGCTGTGAAAACTTTAGTGGAAGATCTTGCTAGCAGGCTTCTCGCCTTCCCAATCTTCAATGATCTAACAGATTCTAGCGATAAAAACAGTGATAACAGGTTTCTTGTAATTTAAATGATGCAATTTAAATTAGACAATTTGTATAATGTTCTGTCTATCTATCAGCCCCACTTCAACAGAAACTGAAAAGGTTTAAAATTTAAACATCTAAATACACTTCTCTTTCTTAAATGCCTATTTCAAAAAAATAAATAAAATAAAATTCATAATATGTTAAACTTGTTTTTTTATAACCGATTATTCATAGTTCTTAGTACTTCTTTTACTATTCGAATATTAACCCATTATTCGGCTATTGAGAAAAAGAATTATTCGATATTCGGATAACTCAAAAAGTCGAATGAATCTACTTACGGCCTTCAATTAAAACTTAATTCCAAACAAATTAAATAATTCAAAACTTAATTCCAAAGAAACGTGCTCCTTTATTTTATCGGTAAAATGCTTGAACTAACAAATCGCGCCTACGGAAACGCTGTTATACATGCAAATTAATATTAAATTATAACTTTTTGAATGCATCCTGATCGAAGATCAACAATATCTCAATAATTATATGTGACAAACAGTTAGATGAATGTAATCTTGAATTTAGAAAGTTTAATAATTTGCAATTGTTTACCCCTGTAACAATACCATTATATAAAGGAAATGGACAAATCTCGTCTAGAAAAATTAGTTTTATCAGTAAATGCAATTAATATGGAATATTATTGTTAGGTTTGAAGTGGTATTTGTTCTTATCATGGTTTTTATGGACTTTTTTCAAAAACCTGCTATAGGAATTGTAGGCGGTACAAATTTGTCATCAAAACTTAATTCCCTACTTTCATCACACGTCCACACAAAAATTCTACTTATCTATCTAACTGTTTTAATTTGAAAAAAAAAAAAAAAGTTTAATCCTGCAAAATAACTAATTAAACGAATCAGTTTCACAGAATCACCCTATACTTGTATATTTTTTTTGTTTATTATTTTGTTTGTGGAATTTTATTTTTTTTTCCTTCAAACTGTTTACAATTTACACATTATCAAAAAAATAGTAGTTTATTCAATATTTCTATTGTAAATTAAATTCATTAATAAAAATAACTTGAAAAACTTGATTGGTGTCTGAAATATTTTTGAATAAAATTGTAATTAAACATTTTTATGTTTTTTTGTGTATAGGTTTCTGTATATTTGACAAAAATTAACAAAGTTTATGAAGCTATAAAATCGAAAATTATGGCATAATTAACCTACAATTTGACAGATGGACTATATGGCATAGAACTGAAATACCTGTTTTGGGATTAGGATTATCTTATTGTATATATTAGATCTTTAAAATTTGTTCAGTTTTTTATTAAGAAAAATAATCGTATCTGGTGACTACAATACTATATGTAGCGTCGTCAAAAAATTTATAAGAGATTTGACCGTTGCTATGCGATTTTCTAATAATTAGATTTGCCTCTCGATGTAGTAGACATACAGTTTTAGCTTATAGAAAATGTTTGAATAATTTATTATTTGCTTAGTTTTTGAATTAAATTTACTTTAATCAAAACTTACCTTCTTAGACTTGTAAGGTTTTAATTAAGTAATCAAGTAAGCAGGATCGTAATAATTTTTCTCAAGTGCTAAAAATATATAATGGTTTTACTAAGAACGATAAATTACACCAAGTGTACTACCCTGTTTAATCGAAAACCGTAGGAAATTAAAAGCAAATTAATTATGCAATTATTTATCTACAATCATTGCTATATTTTTTATTTTTCTTTCTGCTATATTTTTTATTAATTCTAACTATAAAACACTCATATTACACATTTGATTGTGTAGTATAGCCTTTCGTACAAGTGTTGTGATTCATAAAAAAAGCAAATGCATAAATATTAAATTAAAAAAATTTATATGAATGAACACAAATATTAAAAGAAAAGAAAAATAGTAAAATAAATTCCGCAGAACAGTTACTTTTTTTTGTATTATTTAAAGAGACAACATATATGTAAAACGACTAATACATAAATACATTTATGTACTTCGTTGTTTTCGCTTACAAATACAATATTTAAGGTTGTTTGATTATTATGATATGACGAAAAGGTGTTTGTTTCTATGCAAATTGCAAACAGTTATTTTTACTTACTTTCTTAAAGGTAATTGAACTTATGGCATTTCACGACAACTAAGTGTGAACTTTTTTTTTCTCCCAAACTGGGAATAGATGAGAAAATAACTATCAATTTTTTTCAGATTTTTCGATTGACACCGTGGTCGTCATTGGCGCTAACAAAATTCTATTTTTTGCCTCGACCACAAACTTATGAATTTAGTAGGAAAATGGATGCCGTTGAAAAAGAAACGAAAAAATATGATTTTGTAAGAATTTTGACCATAGGTTTTGGGGGTGAAATTTTTTGGGGGTAGTTTTCACCCTTATTTTAAGGGTTAAAAGTTTAAAATCGAGATTTCGAGGTATTTTTTTCAATTTTTTTTACATTGCTTCGTTCTTTTTTCTACTTTCGATTAATTTTTGTTTTGTAATGGCAATTTTGACCAGGAAATGGCCCAAAAGAGCCCCAAAGGTAAAAAGAATTGGTTTAAGTGTATTTTCTTATTCCGTGAGAAAATAAACGGTAAAAGAATAGTATCTTTTAAGATTTTTGGGGTCGCTGACTACGAGTTTAATGTCAAATTAAAAAAAAATGGCGGATTATGACGTTTAACTTTTCAAAAATCGTTCAATTTTGAAATTTAAAAAATACCATCGTATTTTACATGTAATTTTAAGTCGAAAATGTATGTCATAATTTTTTTTTAAGATCTACCTTTCTCTACTTTTTTGAGATCTAAGATCATAAAAATGTTTTTACTGTAAATTCTTAGTTTTCTAAAGGGAGTCGAATCTGTTTTTAAATTTTTTTTCATTAATTTCGCATGTTTTTGATTTACAATACTTTATATTAATCGAGATTTGTGAGCAATTAAACTCAAGTAACTTTGTGAATCTAGTTATGCAGACGAACGAAGAGAGAAGGGTGGAAGATACAGTGTGAGAAGATTGAAAGCTTCAATAAGGAACATCAATCGCGTAACTTCTTTCAACAGGTTAAAACCTTAAAGAAGGGACCTCAAACTAGATCGAATTCTATTGAAAACGAAGATGGGGAGCTACAAGTAGACCTTAAAAATATTTTAGAAACTTGGGCCGCTTATTTTGAGAATCTTCTCAACTTAAGTGACCAGTAAGTGACCAGTGACCAAGTCGGGGGACGAGCAAAGTTTACTCGTGCATCAAAGATACATGTAGACGAACCAACCAAAGAGGAATTCGAAGCGTTGCTGTCAAAATTAAAACGCAATAAAGTACCTGGTATCGACGTTATAACATCCGAAATGATTGTACATGGTGGTGAAACTCTATCTTTAAGATTGTTTGAGCTTGTTCAAATGATCTGGAATACTGAAACCATGCCACAGGATTAGAACTCAGCTATGCTGATCCCATCCATATTAAAGGTAATCGCCTACAATTTGCAAACTACAGAGCTCTCCTCTGCACAGCATATAAGATCTTTTCCTATACTTTGCTAGCCTAGATCAATCCTTTTGCTGAACAACTGTTTGGAGAATATCAGTGTGACTTCCGGCAAAACCGAGGTACCACCGATGCACTTTTATCGATAAGGATGATTTTGGAAAAGTGTCGAGAGTTCAAGTTTCAACATGCCTGTGCACTAACTCTTCATTGATTTCAGGCAAGCCTACGACTCTCTCGAACGAGAGACTCTATGGTCTGCTCTGGTGTCAATAGGAATTCTTGGTAAACTGGTATCAGTATGCAAAATGACAGTACAGAACTATCAATGCTGTGTACGAGTAGAGAACTAAATATCAAAGTTTTTGACAGTCGACTCCGGTTTAAGACAAGGTGATGCTATCTCTCCTATACTCTTTAATCTAGCCTTGGAATATGTGTACCGTCAAAAGAAACTACCGACTAACAACAATATCTTGTCAATAAACTCAGTACAGATGATCCCGTACGCTTATGATGTTATCATCCTCGGCCGAAGTGAAGCTGTTAAGAGTAAGACTTTCAAGTCGCTTGAGAGTGGTGCTAGAAAATTTGGTCTGCAAATTTACCATAAAACCAAACATATGAATGTTTCAAGAGAGGCTGAGAAGAAAGATTTGATGTGCGGTGATGAACGAATTGAGGAAGTTGAATCTTTCAAGTATTTGGGATCAATGCTAGACTCAAACAACAGCATACTTACATATATAAAAGCTCGAATCGCAGCAGGTAATCGAACTTTCTACTCAATTAAGTCCCTCCTTGGATCACCATATGTATCAACTAACACCAAGCGCAAATTATACAAGACAATGATTAGACTGGTTGTGATGTATGGGTCACAAACATGGACCCTTACACAAAATGACGAATTGCATTTATCTGTATTTGAGCGTAAGATCCTACGCTACATTTTTGGTCCACTTAAGACAGACGATGGAGAGTACAGAACCCGGTTTAACTTTGAGATCTGAGACCTTCTTAAGGGTCCAGATATAATAGGTTATATCCGTTCCAACAGGATTGCTTGGTTTGGGTATGTTCTACGAGCCGATTCACAGTCTGGAATGATTAAAAAAATGTAAAAATGTACGTTAGTACCACAGAGAGTGGGCGACCGCGAGGTAGACCACGACTGCAATTGGAGACGGACGTAATAAACAACCTTGAAAAAATCGGCTGCCATGGTAATTAAGTCGCTGTTGCGAGCGACCGTGGTGAATATTCAAAACTGCTTAACCTGGCAACGCTCCTACATGGAGCATGAACGCCAAGTAAAAAAAACTGTGAATCCTTTGAATTTTTTCAATTCGAAATCGTTTTTTTAGTTCAGAAAATGATTGTAAAAATAGTAAGGAGCCTCCAAATTTTATGAATATACATTGGTTTGGGTGAATTAGAAACTTACCCTTGACTTTAAAATCTAACCTATGCCAATATGCACTTAAATTTTTAGGGGCTTAACTACCCCCTTATAAAACTATAAATTAAATCTTAACATGATCGAAATAAAGTTGACATGAGTTGTTAGATATTCTGAAACATTATTTATCATTTTTCATAATATTCTTCAATTCTTAAAAACCACGCTATATTATGACAACACTAACATAGCGTGTCTGCCAAAGGATTCGAACGATGGCACTGATGAGGTTATGTATTCGAATCCCAGCCGAAACACGTATAAACAGAAAACTCTCGATTTAAATTTTAAAGTAATAAACTGTAAGGTTTATTCAAGGATACCCCCAAAAACTGATTTCGAATTTAAAATTTTTCATAGGATTCACTATGATTCAATCTTGACTCAAAAACCTACGAAATTAATGAAAAATAATTAAAAAATAGTTGTGACTCCGAAAATTAAGAGTTTACAGCAAAAACATTATGTAATTCAGTTGCGTATAATTGATAGCGTGTCTGCCTAATGATTCGAACAAGTCACTAAAGAAAAAGGTTCGAATTCATCCGAAACACGTAAAATAACCACTGGTGGTTAAAATTTTTTGATATAGTTTAGAGATAAATTTGATCCTTACTCTACACTATTTAAAAAAAAATTAAAATTTGATTGTAGATAAAATTTTTTGCAAATGGAAATTGTCTTGAAACATTATGAAAAAATATCTGTGAAATCTCAAGCTCTGAGATATCAAGACTTCGGTTTTGGTTAAGAATTTTGATATAGTTTTCGGTATAAAACTTTTATGAGGACATTGTTTTTAGTTTTGGGCAGCGATGTATATCAAACATAATTCTTTTTTAAAGAAAATTTTAGAAATTGTAATTGTTTTCAAAACAAATGTATCGCAAAATAAATAATACATCACAGTTGACTTTTTGTCTCATCTTTTATCTCTTGCTGCGTGCTATCTGTCAAAAATTCATTGGTAAAAAAATTCTACTATATATGTAAATTGTATTATTCTAATTTTTTCATGTACTCTTTATATTTCGGAGTTTATGATTGTTTCCGAGTTTCATATAAAAATGTAATTTTTTGAATTTTGTGTTGTTTAAAATTTCCCCTCCAATTCAATTCTACTGCAAAAGCAGAATTAAATTTTGACGTTTCATAAATTTAACAATTCACAATTTTTTCATCAAGTATGCATCGAAAAAAAAACCGAAAAGCCATATTTGTAACCGAAATGCATTTGTTTTTTTCGTTTCGTAGAACAGAATGACAGGAGTGTAACTTCAAAAATAATAACAGAATCCTTATTGCAAAATGGTATTTTTAGAATGACAGAAGTGAAGCTTAAAAAAATATTAACATAATAAAAATATGATTTTTATTTTACAAAAGTCAAAATTTAACTATAATAACAGAAACCGAAAAGTTCTATAATTATTATTTTTGATAAGACTACTACAGATTAAGAAAAAAAATAAAGAAAACTATCTGATATTATAACTGAATGCATGTACATTCGAAACGTTGACCGAAACGTTGGAAAGCGACATTCGAAAAGTTGACCGTTATAGTGAAGCCGTCATTTTGATTTTTGAAAACTTGAAATCAGATTCATATCCAACGACTTTAAAAACCCAATAGATGCCGTTTAGTTGTTTTAATAAAATCTTAAACCCGGCTAAAAACTCGTAATCAGTGACCCCAAAAATCTTAAAACATACTATTCTTAAATTGGCACCTTTGGCTATGTTTTGGGCCAGTTCCTGTTCGATGCTCATTACAAAACAAAAACTAATCGAAAGTTCAAAAAGAAACATGAAATTGAAAAAGAATTTAAAAAAAACGGGTCATATTTCTCGAAATCGCGATTTTTAACCTTTAGTCCTTAAATTAAGGTGGAAAACTACCCGCAAAAATTTTAATAATATTTTAGTCGTAATCTGTGGTCAAAGCCTTCGAATTGGCCTAACTCACAATTCGATAAACGCAATTCCCAAATCTCTCCATAGTTCGATCACTGATTAGTAAGCACAAACACCAGGTTTTATTAAGTATTCAACTTCTTAATTGTTCCACAACAACGGGAAACAATACAGCAAACAATATTCCCAACTAGAATATTCTTTCAACCGCTTCAGAAACTCCAACGGTTGATTGTAGAAATTTTCAGTAATACAACGTTTAAAATAATACACAAATTATTTTTACTTAATAACACTTTAAACTTTATTTATAAAAACTAATTTAAATATCACTTTTATAATTTTAATTTCACTATCGCAGGTTTAAAATAACACTAATTCAAAACTACAAGAACCAATTTGCTTATATACCTTCAGCAATACTTCTACATAATTCGAGGTCACTTTTGAGAAACCTTGAGAAAATATTAGAATATTCGATTATTTTACGATACGTTGATTTGATTCATAAAATCATTTATTTTATTTATTGTTGTCCTAAATTCCAAGAAGTACAACAACAACACTATTCATTTCATTAATTTGTTGTAGTATTTTGTTGATTTGATTTTTCTGGAAGTGACCGTAATCGTCTAGATTTTTCTGAAATCGTAACAATATGATTTCTTTTTAAATCTTTACATTTGATGATATCACAAGTAACTGAAATCAATTGGTTCACGACCGAATTTATTAATCCCAATCATTACTTTAGCCCATAATCTATTTTATGTATGTATGTTTATGAATTAAATTAATAGTAAAACAAAACTGTAAATAGAAGAAATCAATTTCTCTTCAAATCTAATTTTTCAACACATAATTAATTAAAATTTATCTGGGATTTTAAATTCTGTGGTAACGGCTTAAATTTTAATGGTTCGCTGGTTAGTGTCACTCCCAGGTGGAGTAATTGTGCACTGCGTTGTAGTTGTACGTATGAAGTGCAACAACTGAGTAACCATTATAATCAACGAATAAGGAAAGCTCATATCGAGGAAAACTACAGTGAAGCAACTGGGACACCAAATACAGGCGGTTATGGTAAGTCGCCAGTATGTGGTACACTAGCGTTTATTAATTTAGACTCTGAAGAAACGCCATCTGTGGATACTGAAATGTATATTCGTCGGTGAGAAAATTTTGATTGATTTTCATGACTGCTGGGTGAAATTCATTGCAACGAGTGAAATTCGTTGCAACGAGCATGCTGATAAATTTGGCCTGCCAGATTTGATCAAATCCTTTTGTGATATATCTACTGCGATAATGATAGTTTCACCACCTTTTTCATGTATGTTGTTCCATTGATGGGCTACATTGATCAATAGATTGGTTGTTGATATTTTGTTTCGAAAACAGTATGCAAGTTTTTGTGAAAATGTTTTATGATAATCGGAGGAATATTGTTCAGACCGCAGACTTTGTTGATGGTTAACCCCTTTTAAAGTTTTTCAATAGTTTTGAGTTTGAAATGAAGTTTTTTCATGCTGCTGAATTCGGGGTGTTTCGTCAATAACATGAAGGATAGAAGGTTCGGTACCAGAATTTTAAGAATTAATGGCACTATCAAAACGTCAGAGATGAACGTATTCGCTTCGGCTTTGCAAATTTCTACTTTTTCGATTTGATATTTTGTTGGATTTTATATATTGGATCGATTTGCAGAATTTTTGTAATGAATCCAAACATTGAATAACTTACGTTTGTTTCTAAGAGCCAATTTGGCTGCCTACGAAAACAAATATTTTTGTTGAGAAGGGAACGAATTTATTTATGTCGAATTGAATGTTTTCAGTAAAGTTTTGAGCAGTTTTCAGCAAACATTTACATCGTCAGTATGAAAACCATTGGTGTTCTTTTTTGAGATGTGAAACATTTTATGGAGTTTAGGAACTCCAGTTTATAGTAATAAGTTTTGATAGCTGTATGATTAAATTGATCAGAATTTCATATACTACCCTTATCAACATCGATACTTTGATATATAGACTATATATAGCATAAATGTGAGATAGAGATCTAATAGAATACTTCTATCACCATCTGTTACGAGGAGTGAAAGTTGTGTTTTTTTACAATTGGGGAGACAGAGTTTATTCACACTATAGTCTACTATAGTTACTATAGTCACACAACAGTCATGAAATGATTTAACTTTAGGCTTGCCACCTATACGTTTTTGGAGCGTATAATACGTTTTTTTTATCAAAAATATTTGTGAATACGCTATACGTACGTTTTTTGAAAATATTCAAAAATATACGCTTTTTTGGTTATAAATAGTTAAATTCAGTTGTTTTCAGAACTACGTATCCCAAATGAAGTTTTTCCCTTATTAAGTGGAATGAATTGCAGAGAAAAGTGGACTGAATATTTTAAAATCAACACAAACGCACCTGAATTACTTTAAATTTGCAAATTTGTTTTTGCAGTGCCAATTAATAATTTTAATTGTTTTGTTGAATGCATTTTTAGCGTGATGGGGATTATATGGACTAACAAATCAAAAGGCTTCATACCGATATGGTGAAATCAGAATTATTTATGCATTTCAATTACAGATGAGTTGCAGTCCAGTGGCGGATTTACAAATTTGCCGCTTATAAGCTAATTTATATTACCGCCTAATATATTTTAACAAATTATCAAATACGAACGCAGCGACCAAAAAAAGCGCACCACAGGAGAATTTTTTTGAAATTTCAAAGTCACGTTATTTACAAGTACTTTAAAATTACGCTTTTAATTAAAAACGTGCAAATCTGGCAAAAATAATTAATATAATACAAAATACGAATATAATACAAACGTTTATTAAAATCAAATAAAATGCAATAAAAACTGTAGAGCACGCCGCCGCTATGTTTCGAGTATAGAGATAAGAAATTTTGCGAATTTGATTTAATCTGGATACTCTGTTTATAGTGGCGGGCGGCTCTCGCCGCCGCGAAACGATTTCTATATTGAAAAATTTTTATATTTTCAAAATTTTCCGCACAAAAATTTACCGCCTACGAAAATTTGCAGCCGTAGGCTACAGCCTAGCTAGCCTATTTAGAAATCAGCCACTGAGTTGCACTGAATTTGCAAGTTTTATTAAGAAAAAAGATAAGTCTAACAAAAAATTGATCGAAGCAGCAAAATCGAACAAAAAATCAGTGGCGAAGCGTGCTTCTGAAACTAGGGTAGACATATTCAAAAGTTTTATTAATTTGCCAGTAGAAACTAATTATAGTACATTAAGATGAGAGGACAGAAAGCTAAGGTTTTTGGAGGTATGTGGAGTTTGTGAGTCGAAGCACCAACCGAGATTTGCACCCACATTTAAAATGACTTACGTCCGTGCATCATATACTATGTTTAGTAATCGCCACAAGCAAAATATTTCAAAAAAGATTGTTCAATCTAAATCAAAATTAAAAATTTTTAAAATTTTGAAATAAAAATATTTTGTACAAAAGATAAAGGATATTGTAGATTAACAAAAACGTTGTTTTAAGTTTTAGGGAGCGATGAATATTAAACATAAAATTCTTTGTAAAAGTATAAATAAACTTTTTCAAAATTCTAAATATATTCCAACAATTATAATAAAATCCAAAATTTAAACTTTTTCAACATTCCAAAAATTTTCTAAAAATTATTAAAAAATCAAAAATTGAAACTATTTTCAAAATTCCAAAATTAATGCAAGAACTATAACAAAATCAAAAATTCAAACTTTTCCTAGAACTCTTAAAATATTGCAATAATTACAACAAAATTAAAAATTCAAACTTTTCCCAAAATGCCAAAAATATTGCAAAAATTATAACATAATCAAAGATGAAACTTTTTTCAAAATTCTAAAAATATCCCAAAAAGTAATCCAAAATCAAAGATTCAAATTTATTTTCCAACTGTTCCTGTTATTCAGAAGTCGTAGAATCGAATTCAAAATCACACAATCACACAAAAAATTGCTCAAGAAACATCTAACTAATAATTACAATTTTTGTCAAATATGTTTCCCATAATATGTTTCTCAAAAAATTTGGAAGCAAAATATATAAACAGAAATAGACATAAACAAAACTGTCTATCCAAGAAGGAACAAAAGTTGAAAATTTGTTGTTGTTGCTATTGCTTATTTTGGTAGTCATAATTTGAAACGTCTGTAATGATTCTCGCTATATCAATAAATAGTTAAAATTAACCTTCACAAATTGCCTTTAATGATATTGGAAATGAAAGTTTCTGCAGCAAATCTTAATTAAACATTTGATCCATAAGTTGAGAGATCCAGTAATAAGAGATTCTTCTTCAAATATTTTTGATACTTATAAGCAATAAAATTCTTTCAAAAACACTAAAATAAAGTTGTACCAAAAGAACTTAATTGATGGCAACTTAAACTGTTATTATCAGCAGATGAAGAATTACAATCGCCAGCTGTTTCATCCAATTGAAATATCACTTTATTATAAATGTTCTATTTTATATTACATTACATATGATAAAAACTTTAAGTGAGCAAAATAGATATTGTTTTTGTTTAAATTATTTTACATGATTAACTTTTATTAAACAAGAAAAATCAATTCAGTCAGCCTGAATTAAATAAAGGAATTTCTAATACATGAAAATAAAATTAATCTTTTCACAATAATGAACAAAACCAAGACTGAAAAACTATAAAAACTATTTTTTTGAAAAACAAAATCCGAATAATAAAAATAAATTTTTTGTTTTTTTCATAAATATTAAGGAAATCATCGCCTGCTAATTTTTTAAAATTTTTAATTTAAATGTTCGCCACAACACTCCCCCCCTAGTGCCATCGAAAATGGAACGATATAAGAAAGGTAGCTGGTAAGAGTTGGAAAGAGGAGAAGGGAAGAGTTTTTTGAATGCTCGAGTATTGTAGCGAAAAAGAGAAAGTTTGAAGATGTTGTTAGAAATCGATACCATTTGGTGGAGAAAAAAAATAAATTATGGGTCTTACGAATTGAAGTTCTGCAAAAAAAAAAGAAACGAACAATTATGGAGTTATGGTAACACGAGTGGAGATATAGGTCTGACAGAGCTGAGTTGCCTGAGACCAATATTTGTGGAGATGTGTACCATAGGTTAAAAGGTTCGTTTAAAATACGAGAAGCAGAAAAGTAACGTCGGTGATGCTGAATGTCTGACAGAACAAAGTTGACTGAGACAATACTAGCATGTACAAACGTGTATATTGGTTCATTTTTCGAAAAGTAGCTGTTAAAAGCAAAAATAAGTAGAAATTTATCGTAAGCAATGGAGTGCATATGGTAACACAAGTTTGGTACAGTCTGACAGTACAAAGTTGACTGAGACCAATGTTTACCTTGGAGACGTGTACCATAGAAAAAGATCGCTTTAAGAAGAAATATCTGATTAACGACGAAATGTCGTTTTAAATATCCATAAGAACCATACCTGTTCGTCAACAGATAAATGGTTAACGTCAGAGGATGTTCATGTTGTAAAAACATATGGGTAACGTTGGGGATATTCCGTTAAGATCAGATATTTGGAGTTTCTGCTTAATTATATGAAATCTGATTTTTATATCCATAAGGACCATACCTGTTTTGTCAACAGATAGATGGTTAACGTTAGGAGATAGTCATGTTATGGTAACATATGGGTAACGTTAGGGATAGACATTAAAAAATCAGAAAATTCGAAAAATTTGTTTCGGCCCAAGATTTCAGAAGGATGGAGTGGGTCTTACGAAGGAAGGAGATGTTAGACTTCGGCCCATGGTATCGATTTAAAAACAAAAAGAAAATTTTAAAACATTAATCGCACTACAAGAAGTTGGCGTGGCTTCAAAGCCGAAAAATAAGAATTTGAAGAAAAATAAAATAATGTGGCGCTGGGAGAAAATGTTTGCACTGTAAAAAGAAAAAAACATATAAAATATATTCATTTAAAAATAAAAATATTGGTTTCGCGTTTTTAAATAAATGTGGCGTGATGTGTTGCGATAACTAAACCGAATGCTGCGACCAACATCAGCCCCAAACAAATTAGAATTTCCCTTAATTTGTACATTAAATTCATAAAAACATTTAACATTGAACAAACAAACAAAAACAATAATTTAAAAGAATGAAGTTAAATATATAAATAATTTATAAAATTGTATTAATAAAAAGAAATACTTGAACTCCGAATTCAAAGATTGTGTTGAAACGCTGTGCTTCTAGTCGGGGTCACCAAAATATAGCTTGTAATGATTCTCGCTATATCAATAAATAGTTAAAATTAACCTTCACAAATTGCCTTTAATGATATTGGAAATGAAAGTTTCTGCAGCAAATCTTAATTAAACATTTGATCCATAAGTTGAGAGATCCAGTAATAAGAGATTCTTCTTCAAATATTTTTGATACTTATAAGCAATAAAATTCTTTCAAAAACACTAAAATAAAGTTGTACCAAAAGAACTTAATTGATGGCAACTTAAACTGTTATTATCAGCAGATGAAGAATTACAATCGCCAGCTGTTTCATCCAATTGAAATATCACTTTATTATAAATGTTCTATTTTATATTACATTACATATGATAAAAACTTTAAGTGAGCAAAATAGATATTGTTTTTGTTTAAATTATTTTACATGATTAACTTTTATTAAACAAGAAAAATCAATTCAGTCAGCCTGAATTAAATAAAGGAATTTCTAATACATGAAAATAAAATTAATCTTTTCACAATAATGAACAAAACCAAGACTGAAAAACTATAAAAACTATTTTTTTGAAAAACAAAATCCGAATAATAAAAATAAATTTTTTGTTTTTTTCATAAATATTAAGGAAATCATCGCCTGCTAATTTTTTAAAATTTTTAATTTAAATGTTCGCCACACGTCTACTGATGTTTCTCAACAAATTTGGAAACATAAATAGACAGAAACAAAACTGTCTATCCAAGAAGGAACAAAAGTTGAAAATTTGTTGTTGTTGCTATTGCTTATTTTGGTAGTCATAATTTGAAACGTCTACTGCAGTGAGAAAAACATTTTTGTTTGTTTGTACATGAAACTGGGAAACGTTTATATTAAAGTTTCGGGAACATAGTTGAATTGTTTTTGTTCTAATTATTGTATTAAAACTTAATGATTTTCTTAGAACGTTTGACAAAATAGTATTAGGTCGACATTATGCGAGCAATATGAAAATAAAGTTTCATATTTATATTATGTTTGGGTAGACACTGTCTAGTGTGTCTATACCGACGCTTCGCCACTGCAAAAAATATAAAATCAAAGCTTTACATTATATATTTGGTTCTATCCTATACTATTTGGTTAACATTTATAAAAAATTTAACTATGTTATTATATTGTTTGGTATTTTTTGTTTAAAATTTCTAGATATTACGATGCATGAATTCATAGGATGAGAGAATATTTCGTCAACATTTAAATCAACATTCTAATCAACATCCCAAATCACGAGTGTAAAGTCATTATTGATTGTTGTCAATCAATGCGAAACTTAGTATCTGACGTAAAGTCAATTTATTGCTATATTTTTGGTTAGGAAATAGGAATATGTGTCTCTGATGAATGTGAGTTCGAATCCTGACACGAAACACAAAAAATTTTTTCTGAAGAATTTTAGAGAAAATGAAAAGTTATTTCGAATTGCAAAATTCAAGTGATTTCCAATATGGACTTAAGCTTAATTGTTCACAAAAACCCATCCAAATTAAAAAATTCCCCTACAATTGTCTATATTTCCTAACCAAAAATACAGCTGTAAATTGACTTTAGGGCAGATATTAAGTTTCGCATTGATTGACAACAATCAATAATGACTTTACACTCGCGACTTGGGATGTTGATTAGAATGTTGAGTTAGATGTTGACGAAATATTCTCTCATCCTATGAATTCATGCATCGTAATATCTAAAAATTTCTACAAAAAATCCCAAAGAAATGCAATTTCCAATATGTAATCATAGATGAAAAATTCAACTTAACTAAATATGAAAAATGATTAAGTTTCAATTTTGAAATTACCTGAACATCAAAATTAAAATATGGTTCGTCATCGCCTGCTATGGCTAAGTTGTGTAAGACACACGGGATTTGAACATGTGTCTCATGAATGAGATTTCGAATCCTGACACGAAACACAAAAAAATTTTTCTGAAGGAATTTTAGAGAAAATGAAAAGTTATTTCGAATTGCAAAATTCAAGTGATTTCCAATATGTACTTAAGCTTAATTTGTTCACAAAAAACCCATCCCATGTTATTATATGTTATTTAGTCAATTAAAGTAAGACATTTTTTAATATATTTATTTTGTTTATATTGTTATCGTTTTTTCCAATTAACTTATAAAATGAATAAAATATATGAGTAAAAAAATTCATTTAATTATTTTATTTCAAAATATATATGTATACGCTTTTGGAAAAATTCAAAGGTGGTAAGCCTATTTAACTTTGACAATTGATTTCAATCGAAATGAGAAGAAATTGATTTGTTTTTAATGTTTCTAAAGTTTCCGTAATGGGGTAGTTCTAGTATATTAACTGGCACCACTTTTGCTTTCGTAAAATTGACCATTTTTTTTTTAAATTGCCATTCGTAAAATTTCCCACTATATTTCCAAACTCTAAAGTAACTGAACTCAACAACAATGTGCAAAGATTGATTGGTGGTTTTGGTTTATTTTCCATCGAAGACAACTATTTATCACTGGTTTCAAAAATTTAGGAAGTTTTGAAGAAAACTGAAGACAACTTTTATGTTGTCCGCAAAATGATTTAGGCAAATAGACATGTGACATATCAGGAGATTAAAACTTCTTTAGACATTGACATGCATCAATTAAATTTTACATGATGTTTTGCAAGTTGAAAAATTTACTAGTTTACAAGAAAAATCTTCCTAAATAAAACCCAACTTTTCTTATAGATTTTGACCTGCTGAACACGAATATAATATTCATTTTTTTAGGTTAGCTCTTGTTTTTGAGATATTCGCAAAAAAAACATTTTTTTTGGTGAACAACAAGGTTTTTGCGGTTTTACAAATGCATATTTTACAAAGCAAACAAATTTTAAATATTAATGAAACAAGAGTTTTGTTTTGAAATAATCCATCAATGATTCTGGAAGTTACCCTCGAAAAAAGTTGAAAAAAAAATCAAGAATTTATGTTTTTATAAAATTTTCCTGCATTCAACGCCATAAATTTTGAACAAACAATGATTGTAAATTTTTTTAATTTCTTGGAGCCTACAGTTCATTTAATATCTTTTCTTTTATGTTAAAAAACACGAATTTCATGCAGGCTGCAGTTATTCAGATTTTCCCAAAAAAAGTCAAAATCAAAACCTGGAAGAAAAAATTTTTACTAAGAATAATTTAAATTCTGCAACATAATTGATTTATATATGAGTCGTTGTATCGATTTTCGAGTTAAAATTGCGAGTTATAGTTAAAACCTGGTCGTAACACAACGATAAAACGTTAAATGAACATTTTCTCTATTGTACCATCTGTGTTAAGTTGCAGTTGACATAACTATTTTTCGGCATCCACGGGTAATCTTCATTCAGTTTTATGCCAATGTAATGAAGGTATGCAATTCTTATATATGGAGTGATTTTTTTAGCAGGATGTATTATGCAAATTCCACAAATAAAACAAAATGAATTTGGACTAATTTTACACTTGAAACTTCTTGAGAAGCCATTTAAATAAATTTAACTTTACGCTTTACTATTTAAAAAAAAATTTTAACTGATGTTTGAGAACGACTGAACTTGTTATTTACGATGCGGTACAAAAAGAAAAGAAAAAATACATAAACGCGGTTGAAATAAAGAAAACTCAAAATGGCTCGCAGTTTTTATTCGAAAATCTGTATAACGACTTATATATAAATTAATTATGTTGCAGAATTTAAATTATTCTTTGTAAAAAAATTTTTTTCCCAAGTTTTAGTTTTAACTTTTTTGGGAAAATCTGAATAACTTGGTGCAACCTGCACCAAAATTCGTGTTTTTTAACATAAAGAAAGGGAATGGAATTTGCCACGGGCTCCAAGAAATTAAAAAAATTTACAATCATTGTTTGTTCAAAATTTATGGCGGTGAATATGGAAAAATTTTAAAAAAATGGAAATTTTTGATTTCTTTTCAACTTTTTTCGAGTATAACTTCCAGAATCCTTGATGAATTTTTACAAAAATAGCTCAAAATGTTTGTTAGCATCTTTAATATGCACTTGTTTCATTAGTACATTGAATTTGTTTGTTGTGTAAAATATGCGATCCAAAAACCGGAATAACCTTTTTTTTCACCGAAAAAATTGGTTTATCGCGAATATCTCAAAAACAAGAGCTAACCTAAAAAAAATGAATATTATATTCGTGTTCAGCAGGTCAAAATCCATAAGAAAAGTTGGGTTTTAGTCATGGAGAGAAATAAAGATCAAAATTTGTAAACTAGTGTTATATATGCGATATATTGCCAGAGTTGGTTTGTTTTAAACACTTTTGTTTAATTGTTTTTTTTTTTAAACAATGTTTTAAACAAAAATTGTTTTTTTTTTAACTATTGCAATGTTGCTTATTTGCTATCCATAGAACTGTTGGAAGCTATTGTGTTTTACCGTTTTTAATACATTTGACTACCTGAAAGCACCTTTTGGCACCTCAAGGGTCATTAAAATTTAAAAAATTTTTAGACTTTCTTTTGTTT
>OY856187.1:326071117-326126884 GCA_963693315.1 Diogma glabrata | reverse complement strand
GCCGAGGGTTCTGCTAAAATTTGTCCTCCTTATCCATGACACGGAAAACTTGGAAACGCACTTTTTTTTTGTTATACTTTCACTAAATTTTCTAGCTTCTAGCTTTGTTTGGTCAAAGTTTAGTTTAATTATATAATAAATAATAAAATAACTTAGAAATAGAATCTGTACCATAGATATTACTTGGGTTTTCATCTCCAAGCGTCAAACTTGATTTTGGATATTTTTTTAGCTATATATGTCAGATACTTTAGTAAGCCGAGATTTTAGGTCGATAAGTCTTTTAGTTGCCGAGAAAAGCGATTCTTAAGGTTTTTACTTTTTAAAGTGGGCAACACTAAAACTGGTTATTTGTTCCATCAATAAGTGTTAAGCACACTAAAAACTAGCAAAAGTATCGACTCAAGTTGTGTGTGACCTGTGACGAGGATCATAACAACGTCACTTTTATACCTGGCGGACTCTACATGTAGATTGCCTTACCATGTTAAACATGATTCTGACATGGGCGGCCGACATTTAACGTGTTACTCGTAATACATTTTATGAATAAAAATAAATACGCCGAATTAAGCTTCGCAGACGTGAGAAGCAGGTATTGGCTAGTAAGATGTACTGGCCGATTCACCAAAGTGGTGCATAAACAGCGTAGGTATTAGGTGGTGCTTGAAATTCCTGCACTGTTACAGAAAACAAGAAGCCAACTAAAGTGTCCACAACGCCACAAAAGGTCAACTTTGAAGTCAATAATGTCGTCCATCTAAGCGCAAATAAACATCACTGTTGCAGTTGCCAGGACCTAGCTATCCACATGACATCAAGGCTAGCAAACTGGATCGAATCTCGCATGCCAACCTGATCAACAAGCTCCTTGTGTACAAACTTCACCCCACAGTCGAGAAACTGGTTCAAAATTTTCTCACTGATCACTAGATCGCCAATAATCCAAGACACTGATTTGTCCACGATCCTATTTTTAATTTATATAAATGAACTGTTGAAAATTACCAGTAACCCAATAAATAGTTTTGCATATAATAGTACACTACACAAGCAGTTCGGACCACCATCAAAGGGTAAAAGATATGAACAAATAAAGAAAGGCCTCCGTAGAAACGCTGCCAAAAATGTAAATGAGGACATAGCAAAAGTGGTCAATTGGGATGACAAAAGTTTGATCAATTTTAATGCACCAAAACACAGCTATTGATTGTTTCCAGATCGAAGACCGAGTTCCCCAACGATATTTCAGTTATAGGTGCGACGAACAAATGGACAAATGTGAAAGCATTTGCTTATTGGGTGTCATAACGCTCAAGGACTTACTCTGGAACGACCATATAATGGCGATGGCAAAGCGCGCGTCCAGTAAACTCGGCGGCCTAAAAAGATTTAAAAAATATTTCAGTCCATATCACTCTGAAAAAGCATGGTCCATTAATTTCCATTTGAAATGCGGTTGTAACGTCCTCGCCGCGAGGTGAAATTTTAGCCAAAAACAGTTCATGGTTGGATATAAAAAGAAAATAATTTAACATAAAAAAAAAATCAAACAAAATAATTTAATAATAAAAGCACACAAAAATTCTATAAATTAATCAACATTAAAAAATAAAAATTACATTATAAGTGTAGGTATATACGTAAGTTGATCTACTTCTTGATCTCCACCAGGTGAATTGTTAGTATCTCCAGTAATCGCATTATTAGTCCAATATATGAAAGGTAAGCAGATGATCTTCGTCTCCTTCCATACTATACATATATTTTTTCCCAAACTTTCCATACTCATATACCTATCATCCATTGTTCTTTCGTTTTCTTGTGCATTAAATTCATCAATTAGTTTTATTTTTGCCTTGACACAATTTCCTACAGCCATACAACAGAATTTTATTTTCCTTATCTTGATGTGAGGTAGCTAACATCAACCGAAATTTGTAACCCAATTCCATTGGATATAACCACGAATTTATATTCAGTATCATATCCATTTTAAAGGACTCGGGTTCACACTGCAATCGATTAACAGAATCAAACATTTTTCCTTGCGGATCCATCTCTTTTTTTATATTAAAAATATCTTCAAATAATATTTTTTTAAATATAATTTTTATTTATTCTATAACCTGCACAAATTTACAACCTTTAAAAAATTTAATTTTTATTTTTAAATTTATATAATCTAGCACTTATAGATTATAATTTACACAATGTTAACCATTTAATCATAATTTAATTTACATAATGTTTCGAACATTTGATCGAGCATAAATAGTAGCATTCTTTTTCATCGTAAACAAAGTAATAATTTGCACATATCATCTCAATATAAACTGCAAGTCAACCATTTTCATATATAATCTCAATAAACAATTCTATTCAAACGAGAAAATATGCTCTTCTCTCTACAAGCACATACAACTATTCTGATAAATTTAAACAACCGTATTATATCTACATATAATATTATGACTACATTTTACATAACGAAAATTCTTATTATTTATGTAGATAGAAATACGTATTATTAATTATCATTGAGTAACTCACAAAGCAATTAACTGAGAAAATGTTGAAATATTGGTTGACTGACCTGTAGCACACACAAATATTTTTATGTTAGAATTCATGGCTTATTTTAATTTAAATGTCGGATCGGAACCGAAATAAATTAGCAAATCATTAGAGAATTTCTTTATAAATGAAAATTCTTGTTTTAGAGTAAAATTCGATATAGGCCGTCGTTGCAACATGTCATTGAGTCATTTTGTTTTTAAGAAAATGTTTACCTGTGCAGAAAAAAATAAAATCGCATTTTCATCTAATTTAAATTATATTAGTTGAAAATGTATAATGCATATTAAGTTTTCTACAATTTTACTAAAATATTTTAATGTTTCAAACATTTAGTTGCGTTAAAATTAGATTATATATCATCTTTTTTGTCAATTCATTTAAAGAAATACCTATTTCATAAAATTATATGCTTTAACTCATTCAATACAATTTCATGATAATTACACTTTTAAATCATTCAATAAATCATCAAACCCGACAAACATTTTCATACCGAGAGAAGCATATGTGTGTGATTGCATTTGTAAATGATGCGTCCATTTTTTCGGTATTTTTTTAATGATACAATATAAATGACAAAAAATCAGATATCAAATAATTTGAATATTTGACTCTTGTCTAGAAAATAATATTAATTTTCCATAATTTTTTAAATATGATGAAAAAATAAATTTAAATATGGGTAAATCGACATGAAAGAAGGCAAACAAAAAATATCACTAATAGTAATTTATTGTGTGAGTGTTTAATGCAATATTTTATTTTTCAAGCAAACTTTTACGATACGAGTGAGCATTGAAAATTTGTGAGAGAATAATAGTGTATTCTTCAACGATGCCGAAAATAACATATTTTGAAGCGAGAGGACAGTTTATCAGCCGAGGCGATAGCCGAGGTTGGTAATGGTCGCGAGATTCAAAATATGATTTTCGACGAGTAGAAGACTGTACTTTTTCTACTACTTTTTTAAAAACTATTATTAATTATTAAACATTTTCATTTATAATTACATACAATTTAAATTATAAAACATTCAAACATCCAAACAAAATCTTTAAATTTATATCTATATTTCTGCTATTAAAATATAGATGACTCAATATGAATAAATTATATGTCATAAACAAAGCCGTCTTTAGTTACAAGCCTGATTGTCTTTTCGTACAATAAAATCGTCAACTTTATACATATACATATTTTTATTCTATTTACATTACAAAATTCTATATTTTTATTCTATTTGGGTTATAAAGTCCCTAAAATCATTAAATAACCCATCTTTAAAGGTTTATTGTTTTTTTTATTTCGCGTCTAGTAGGCTTATAACTAAAGACGGTTTTGTAATAAACAAAATCAAATTTAAACAGGAATAAGTTTGAAATTTTTGTTTTTTATATAATCATTTTGAAATTTTGTTTAGAAAATTTTTATAAAATACAATCAAATAAGTTTATTTAAGAGTTCAGTACAATCAAATTAACTGTTTTATTGTGTTCTGCAACATACGCGGAACAGAAAAATTAACAGCTGTTTATTTTATTCTATTAAGACTAATAACGCATAAAATTATGGTTGCTAAAAAAAGAAATAAACCTATGTTTATAGTTTTTCGGAAGGATAAAATTAGTTATTTAAAGTGCTCGTTTGTTTTTTGTGTTTGTTTTCATTAACTTTACTAAACATAATTTTTTTCATTGATGTTAATTTTCATTCATTTTTAATTTTTTTTTTTGATGTTAATATATTAAAATACATCAGTTAAATATTGTAGAAAGCATTTTTTGTTATTTTCTAAAAAGGTAAATGAAACCAGCCGTTTTAAAAATGTAAATAGTAGATTGTATTACTAGTGCGAATGCGTTTTCCAAACAAGAGTTAGTTTTAAAGCTAAAAGGTTAGCACGACCGTAGGGAGTGCTGCAATAACTCGCGTTTGGAAAACGCATTCGCACTAGTAAGCCACACTGTTTTTTGTAGCAAATGCATAAAATTTATAAATATTTATTTAATTGTTAATTTAATCATTTATTTTACAAAGTTATAAACAAATTTAAGATATTTAAATAATTAAAGTGCGCCATCTTCGTTGTAATAGTTGTAAATTATACTAGCTCGAAAAAATAAACATAAAAATCCAACTACGGGATTAATAAAAACACATAGTAATCCAACTAAGAACTGTCAAAATTGTAAACTTTGAAAACCCAAATAAATTGTTTTTTCTTGCAATTCAAATGATGCAATGTGTTTAAGTTGTTTTTACTATATGGTAAGTTATTTAAATTACTATTTTGATATTTTAGTGCTATAAAAATATATAGGATAGATTTAACTACAAATCTCACATGCAGGCGGCGCGTCGTTCGTGCCAGGCATACAAAATATTTTGTGGTCATATGTGCGGAACAATAGATTTTTCTTTTATTCTATTCTAGTACAAAATTGAATATTTTTTATGCATGTGTTACAAAAAACACTTTTTGCATGTGTTACAAAAAACACATGCATAAAAAATATTCAATTTTGTACTAGAATAGAATAAAAGAAAAAACTACTTTTCCGCACATATGACCACAAAATATTTTGTATGCCTGGCACGCACGCCGCCTGCATGTGAAATTTGTAGTTAAATCTATCCTATATATAATATTTTTATAGCACTAAAATATCAAAATAATAATTTAAATAACTTACCATATAGTAAAAACAACTTAAACACATTGCATCATTTGAAATTGCAAGAAAAAACAATTTATTTGGGTTTTCAAAGTTTACAATTTTGACAGCTCTTATTGGATTCCTATGTTTTTTTTATAAAACCGGTAGTTGGATACTTTGGAACTTATTTTTATTTTTACCGGTAGTTGGATTCTTATAATTTACTAGTAATACAATCTACTATTTCATTTTTTTATTTTTGTGTTTATTATGGTGCTATTACACACAAATTAAATTCAGCTCCCATAATCAATTTTGCAGTTACCATAATCTGAAAAGTTGATGAAAAATATTTTGTATGAAAAAAGAGGGATAGCATGTGCGATAGATAGATAGATAAATCAAAAACTGCAAGAAAAGTTAGCTGATACCAACTGACTTTTTGAAAAATTATATGGTTTACTAATTAACTGCTAGAAAATTGTCAGATGATTTCATCTCCAAATTCAACCGGTTTAAAACCGATTATCGCATTAATTGATTTTCATACTAATATCATAATAATAATTATATTATATTAGGTATAAAATAATTAAATACATATTTTCAAGATTTTAATGTAAAAATTTTACGTTTTCTTTACGTATTTTCTATTCAAATTTTTTTTTCAAATCTTAGCGCATATTCTTATTGTACAAGCTACAACAATTGCTCTATAATGTGTTGTAACCATTTTGACGTTTGATTTGCTTTTACAGTATATAATTTATTTACAATTTATATACCACTCATTTAGATATAATCGATTATATAACATAATATCAATACTAAATAACTAATGATTTTTGTAGAAATTGTTGTTTAAAAATTAATATTACTTAGCAAAGTTATTTGTATTTTCTTGCAGTTTTTGAGCTTTTCGCCATCTACAGTCAAAAATAATAAATACTATCATCTGAAAAGTTGATGGTAGCAACTGAATTTAATTTGTGTGTAATAGCACCATTATACAATCATTTCGTTTTGCTTCTTTGTTTATTATTTCTAAAAGACGGAATGAAAAGATAAAGACCGAAAATTTAGCGAAAATGTGTCGGTTATCTTACAATCTTACTTTTACTGAAATTTTCTTAAATTTTACCTGCAATTCATCAAATTTATAACATGTTTCGTCTAAAATATTTAAATAAAACATAAAAACTTATTCGCAAAATCAAATAAAAAAAAACCCATGAATTGTTTATTAATTGTCTAAAACTTTAATAAAATTTATTCATTTACTTTATATGATATCGTGAGAGTTGAATTGGGACTGGTGGCACTGATGATGAAAGGCTGGGACAACAAAATCCAATTCAAGCCCAAATCCAATTCAAGCCGAGGTGCAATATGGTAGAGTGTGACGACGCATTAAAATATGGGATAAGCAAGCTTGAAATGTTTTGCGTTAGTAGAAGCCGTAAGGCTTTGGTGAATATTAAAAAGTAGAAGCTGCAAGTTTGAATAGGAGAAATGTTATTTCTGATACAGGGAGGCTTTTGGTTGGAATGAATATATTCAGCTACCAATTTGATAAGACTAACGTGGATGGACTACGAAGTAGAAAAATTACCGTTGATACCACTATCGCATCCAGAGGTAGCAGAAAATTAAACAGGCTTCAGATTCGGTGAAATGAGAAAGACGGTATTTGCTACAAATTATAGAGATGTCACTAATATCGCTGATATTTTCGAGGAAGAGAAGATATTATTAGGTGAAGAGATAGTGTCGTCCTTTTCTAGCGAGCCGTGATAGCGGCTTCAAGGAGCCTTTCAAGTGATCCAAGTGAACGTATAACATTACATGGTAGCGTCAACTGTGATGGCTAGAACGTTCTTCAAATAAAATCTGCGACTCAAACTAATGCAGGAACCCTAGATTCACAGGTATAAGGATTTTGCTTACAATGAGGCAAAGGTAGTATGGGCTCTTAATACTTTGATTGAGAAAAATATTAGTTATTTAGGAATTGCAGATTTTCTTACCAAGGACTAGTTAACAATACAAAGCACAGGCACAAAAGAGAACATTCGCGCACAAGGTAGTGACAGCTTCAATATATATATGGCAGAATATGAGACCTCGTTACTGGGGATGAAAGAGTGTTGCAATGCAAAGAAAGTACCTCTTATCATCAGGTGTGACGCAAACGCTCACAATAAAAAGTGATAAAGCACAGACATAACCTATAGAATCGAGTTTCTGCAAGGATATTTTATAAACCAAAACATAAGTCTGTTTATCGTTGGAATACACTTTAAATTGCCACTACTTCGAGACAAGAGGTTGCATTTAACGATATGATGACTCGGCTTGGGACAGTTTGTAAAAAATTGAAAAGTTTTAAATGAAATCTCTTTTTCTGATTATGAAACTATTAACTTCAATTCGGTATTCTAGAAGCACAAGCAGGTAAATATTTGAGGTTATTTGAAAAACTGAGAGCAAGTATCAATTAGAGGGACAGCTAAACACTATATGCTGGAACAAGCTGAAGCTGAGGAAAATTTAGGAATCACCAAAGCTTCCAAAGACAGTTGTTTTATAACCGATGATCAGCAGGGAGCGTTGCTTTTCCAAGAAACAAACTCCCTGTGTGACATTAATACACCCACAAATGGTAGATAAGAGTTATGGTGGGAATATAAGAACAAGTCCATATGACAGTCTAAGACACAGACACTCTAATTATGAAAGACGTAGAGGTACAGTCACGCCTTTTCTGCAAATGGAACAGAAATAAACAGAAATAACTTTGAACCTTATGAGTATCTGTAGCAGAAAGAGCGATACGAATCAACCGAAGTGTCACAAAATTGTGGGTTGAATTTTATCACCCCATACGTTGAGTCTGGTTTTGAATGTGTTCTGGCTATATCGGCCAACCAAAGTATTAAATGCCATGAACACGCGTATGACATAAAAAGTTTAACATATGAGTGACAATAAGAAGTTTACAAATTATATGTATACAGAGGACGAAATATCTTATTCATAGATAGCAAGCTCCTGCAAAGACACCATACGCAGACTAGGTTAAACAAAATCACAGCAGCACTAATGCTACATAAAAAGCTTAGCAGTAAGCCTGGGGAAAATGTCATTGCTGGACTACGTGCCTACCTGACCGAAGACCATCCTCGATGGGACGTGCATCTTAGCAAAATTGCTTGTGCTCTTCGACTGTCTGTACATCAAACTCTAGGGTGTTCTCCCTATTATGCCTCCTTTGGGCTACCCATGATCACTCATGGTACGCCCTACTCTTTACTCCGACGGTTGAATTGTCTAAACGAGAGTGCTGAAACCCTTGATCGTCCAGATCAATTATCAAAGATTCGTGCTCGATTTAAAGAGCTGACCGCTGAAGTTTTTGTGCAAAACGCAACTCGCTACAATATGCGTGCCAGAAAACGTGCTTTTGTCCCCGGTGACATCGTCTTCCTTCGGAACTTTGTTTTAAGTGGCGTTGGCAAGCAGCTAAGTACCACATTCGCTCCCAAGTTTATGAAAGCTAAAGATAACCGGTAACGCATCATACGAACTGGAGGACGTGATTTCCTGACGACATGAAATATACCATTCTAAAGATGTGCGTATGCTTCCTTTAGTTCTCATTTTATTTCCTATTGTCCGAAGAGTCCCTCCCATTTTTCTAATATCCAGTGTCTCCTACGTTTATTCGGTCCACGGCTTTGATTTTTTTTTGTCTAGCCCGGTTAATTTAGTCGGAAGATCCTGAGAGTCTATCTCGGGGTTTGGATTCGAGCCCGGCTCTCATTTCACTTCTTATTTTTTTATGAATCTCAGGACGAATGTAGTCAGCCGAACTTTTTCCTTTCTGTCCTGCAATGGCGATCAAACATTATTACAAATTTACTGTAACTTTCCTCCTCGTAGATGTAATATACTATACGCAATATTCGAAAATGCGTTTATCATATTTTCAAAGACTTCTCATCCCGTTCGTTTTCACTTAAATTAAATTCTTAAGTACTTTGTCATTAAAAACCTCTATATCTGTTACTGTATGGCCAAATTCCTGGCTAATGCTTTAATCTAAGGCAGCCAAAGCTATACTAGTGACTAGTGAGTCATTCGAAAGATTGTTCAATCAAAAGATAGCAGGGATTCGGTCTAGGCTGTATAGGAGTAATCTACGAATTACGACAGGTGTTGTCAGAGGACATTGTAGATTTAAAAAACACCATCAGAATCTACATTTTCTTGACGTGCACCCAAATATTTTGCTGAGTAGAAAAACTACAAACTTTTTTCCAACATTAACCACTTTTCATCCAAAAGATTTTGATACTAAATAAATAAAAATTTGTCACCGATGTATTACATCTATTGCTTTGTACAATGTACATACGTTTTGTGAGCCATTATAACCAATATTGTGTTGATGTGTAATATATAAGGTGCGGATAGTATGAATCAACTTTCCTTTATCGTTTTTAACAATATCAAGAAACACATAAAATCTTGTCCCTTGTAGCAGCTTCAACTCAATATCATTAACTCGATTAAAGAATGTTTACTGTACTCGTTTATATTAAACATTCATAAGAACTCTAACTATTTGCATCGAAAAATACTTAAAAACTTTTAAATCCCGTATTATTATACTACACTCAAAATCGCCAGGTGTGAAATTTTTGTTGTAATTTTTATATATAGCTTCAGCATGTTAATTTGGATTAAAAAACATAAATGTCGATCTCATTCAATAAGAATGAAATTGATTTTATAATAACTGTCATAAAAATAATTTAAAATAGAAGAAACATTTATAAAATTAGCCGACTGGCATGAGTAATATGTAGCAATTCAACTGCAAGCACAATTCCATATTCAATCTAATTACTAAAAAATTCATGTGAAATTCTTTTTAGATAAATAAGACTGACCTCAATCTATAAAAAATCAAAAAAAAAAATAATAATAAGAAAACTATATAAATTCAAAAATTCCTTCACTATGTTTATTCAAATTACTAATACTTCTCTGGCAACAGAATAGAATATGTATAAATATAACGTGGAACACCATTTGAAATGCTTCCAAACAAGTCAAGTCAACAGAACCCATACATGTTTCTTTCCCCTTGGCAACGTGTCGCATTTTTATCGCACAATGTTTTTTTTATTTTCTTATTCTTTTTGATTTTCTGTAAGAAACTACAGAATACATAGAGACGACGATGATATTTGAACATGGGATTGGTATTTGTGAAAATAAGTTGGATTTATATTTATTGTTCTTGTGTGATTACACACTTTACAGACAGTAGAGAATATTCAGAACACAGAAAAAATATCATACTTCATTTATTTCGTTCTGCTTTAGGGTTTGGTATTATTCAAACAAAATTTGTATGTGTTTTTTTGAAAATAAAAAACGTAAACTGTGAAATGCTTCAGTTGAGTTCCAATGTATTTTAAATAACAGCTTGTTAGTTTTTGTTACATGTGTTCTCTTAAAATTTTGAAACGATACTCAAGTTAGCATCACCAGCTGCTATGTTTGATACGAAATTTAAAGTCATACAGGAAATTGTCGACGGTCAATAATGTTAAATTTGTATGTGCTCAAGCGAATACTTCGTATTACATCATACGCCATGCCAAATTCTTGATTGGCCGATATGCTCCTCTAGATCCCCATTGATTTTTTATTAGAGAAATAACTTGTCTAATGAAACCACTTTAATTGTGATTTATGTGAATAGAAAAATAAAACCCCGTTTCATAAGTATTCTTAGAGAGTGATAATTGATAAATAAATTTTGTTGTTTTGGTCGCGAAATTTACAATTAATTAATTTGTTCTGTGCTAAAAGGTTGCAGATTGCAGAACAAAGCAAATTAATATTAATTCCTAGGAGAATAAGTTAATTCTCATGAATTATTTAAGAGGGTATTTACAAATTTCTAGTTTCGTATATTGCTACTTTAGTTTGCAGGTTGAACCATTATAATTACTTAATATTAAAATTATAACTAATGTTTTAGCCCAAAAAGGCTGCGTAAATCTTTTCACCGCTGGCAACTAGATGAAACTGACGTGTTTTGCTTATGGTTGTTTGCTAATTTATGACAACATTATAACAACCTTTAAGTAAAAGTGAAGAAATGTGAGCCGTTGATTGTTAAAAATGTGGGGCAACCCCGGGGCTCATCACAACACAAAACTCAAAAGAGTTACTATTTCTTCAAAAATAATACTTATAGGTATTTTGTTTCTAAGAAACCAATGTAACAAATCAATTGCCACCAGATCTTCATAAACTTACACGTTCGCTAGCCGTTAATTTTTAGATACTATTGGAAAAACAATGTTGAAATTATTGCCTATAGATAAGGTTAGGTTATGTTGCAGTGTCATTATTAAGCCCAGTCACGATAACACACTAAGGCCAAGAAAGGGGGTTTGTTATTATACCACGAATCTTACCACCTATTATATTAAACAACTTGGAACTTCTATTCAAGTTAAATATGTATCTAATTTTGAAACTTATCAAAGTGTTTACATTCAACGATTCATAATTAACGGTTGTTAAAAAAATTCTCTTCTTACTCTACCTTCAAGTTTGGTTTCATCCGTGACCATTTTTATCGCACTCTACCTTTATCCTTCTCAAGTTGTCTTAGAGAATAAAAAGGTTACCAGATTTTTTCAAAATCTATTCTTATTTCGTTCAAATCTTCATTCAAGTCTTGGTGAATTGTAATTAAATGTATAATTCTTGATCCTAAAGGATGTTAGAGGGATTTTCCATTAGATGAAAAACGTGATCTACGCAGGTGAAAAAGTCCAGATTTGAACTTGACCATTTTTGATTTTCCTGAAACTTGGCATGTAAGTAGTATGGGCAAAATAAAAAATATCACTTATTTTAAAATTTTTTTAAAGTGCATAGTTTGAGCATAGAGGGCACCCCAACATGCATGAAAAATGAAAATTCTGCCACTGCGATGTAACTTTGAAATTAAATCGCTCAAGAACGGCTACACCGATTTCATCAAACTTTTTTTTGTTTGATAGATGATTTAGGGCAACCAAAAATATGCACTATAAAAAGCATTTTAAGCGCTTAACATATGCTCTAAAAAAACTATTTTATGCATTTAAAATATGCTCTAAAAACCGAAAAAAACCATGGAAATATATTTTTTTAGAGTTTTGTTTTTTAATTTGGTTCCTAAGAGGTCATAGTGCCTTGATCATAGATACAGGACTAACTAGCCTGAGATTAGGGATTGTAATCCCGAGGTGTTGTATGAATCCCGGGGTTCCCGGGATCCCGGGATTTAAAAATTGTATGGAAAACCATAAATAATTAAGAAAAAACACAATTTTCAAATAAAAAACACATTATTCATTTTTTAGTGTCAAAAAGAATAAACATATAAAACATTAACTTACTAATTCAACTTCTTAAAAAAATAAAAATGAAGAACCAAAATAAAACTTTAATAATATTACATAAAGAAAAACCAGTACCATACACATTCGAATGATTTAAGAAAAAAGATTTTAGAGAACATAATTCGTCAAACTGATTTAGTATGATACCCGTTTGTTAATTTGGAAATAATATTTCCGAAGGTTGAAAAAGCCCTTTCCTATTCCACACTTCTTGATGGAATGGTCAATAAATTATTGTAAATTCACTGCAAACGGGGTCCTTTACGACGGCTTTGCTTACTTATTTTCATTTCTCTACCAATTGCGGTGACCAATTTAATATTTTATGTGTTTGCATTCTGACCAAAAAAGATTTTTTAAAGGTATTAAGCGTGAATTAAATTGGGTTTCAGTTCATCTTTCAAATTGCTTTTCTCTACTTAATCGACTGAAACCTTATCCTTAGTTACATTTTCGTTGTAATCTCTGCTCGATGATGTTGCAGTGTGAGTAGTTGGATTACCTGTTTCACATCCCACGTCTGCTGATGTAACGTTAAATAATCTTCAGTAAAAACTTTTATGGAGCTTTGACTTAGAAGAGTAAATATGTTCGATGTATCATCAACAAAAGCAAAGTTTCCATTCAGCAAATACTTAAATACTCAAAATGTTTCGGGTTTCCTTGCCTTTATGCTAGTTATTGAGTCATTCGTCAACTCGCGAACTAATGGGTTGCTTTGTTTTTCTAGCTCTGTGCAACCTGAGGAGCTACTAGTGCATTAGCCAATATTTCATGGTAGAGTGGAACAAGATTGAAGGTGCTAGCGTTGACTGAATAGAGGTTATCCGCTAGCACCCCTAAGATATAAACCTTAACAAGTATTTTCTCATTGCTATTGCCAGTGGTATATTGCATATGACCAAAAGTAAAAAAAATACAAATCAACAAAACAGGATAACAGGATTCTGCGTTTTCATTGATTAATTTCGGCAAATATGACAATCCCGTAATCCATAGATTTTCTTTCATTAATCTCGGGACTGCGGGACCATAAAAATGGGTCAGGACCATAAAAATGGGTCAGAAAATTGCAATCCCTACCTGAGATAGTCATATACTGTATCATATACTGTAGACCCGAGATATTACGAGTGTCAGTAAAGGTAGTACTGGAAATTGACTACTATTAAATATTAACTGCATCAGTTATCAAAATTTATTTACCAAAATCTAAACTGTCCGAATTCCGTAAAGTTCTTTCCTTCTCAAAAATTGACACCAATGGTTTTCAAAATTTTACGAAGTTTTCCATTTTATTCGTTATTGTTCTTATAACGACAGTGTAAATGTTTCTGCTCAAAACTTTACAACACCCATACAATTCAGAATTAATAAATTTTCCTTTTCAATTATGAAACCCCAAAAAAAATATTTGCATTATATTGACGGTTATATAAGCGTCACTGACCTTGCAAGGAAAGATAATATGTTCGCGAAACGCTATAATTCATACTAAAACTCCTAAAGAAGTACTCTAAATTCTGTCTACAGGAGTTAATGAAAGAACTTCTTCGGTTTAAAATCAACAAAGCTTCCATACCAATATCTCACATATTATTCTAAAAACATTTTCAAAAGAATTTGCACAACTTAAACCAAAATCTTCCACAAATTTTATAAATATGATATTGTTCCTTTATGCTATTCGTCAAGTGGAAGTTGGTCAAGGTTCAGCTCGTACTCAAAAAAGAAATGGAAAGTGATATTTCACATTATACACGAATAGTCCAAGGTCCAATTTTGTCTCTCACTCTTTTAGTCTTTGTCTAATTAATATGCTCGGGGGCGTTTAATCAACAAAAGTTTAAAAAAGGGTTCATCAACACATCAGAGCGCATGTTCTTGTGGGATCTAGGGCTTAAAAGTGACACATATTGTAATTCCTATAACAACACTTTTTTATTAAAAAAAATGATACTTAAAAACTCAATAGGTAGATTTTTATATGAAATCTACCAAGAAATTAGAACTTTCAAACTTAGAGAATATCTAAAATTGAAATCTTTAAAATATTAAATTATTGTTGACACTTGAACGAGTCAACCAAAATTTTGTTTTCCACTTGCAGCTTATAGCACCTCAAACACAGAGCAACAAATTTCAGAGAGATTATAGTGGTTTTCGTTTAAAATTCAATTTACTGTTAGCATAAATTTAATAAATTTGATTGTTGAATTACGTTCAGCTAAGGGCTACTCCAACAACATAAAAGAATTGCAATCTTCCTTTAAAAATTCAACCTTCTATATGACATCCCATTCGACCGGTTTCCAAAATAAATCGTGTTGCATTTTCTACCCCTTGCCCCTCAAAACACAGAGTTCTAGTTCCTATTTCTAGGAGGTTGCTATGTTTTAGGTAGATTTCATATAAAAATCTTTATAGATGAGATTGCTAGTATGTATATTGATAAAATTTACTACAAATTTTGAAATTTACCAAATTTATTTATCGACCAATTTCTAAGTTAAGGCGATGTGACGCACACTACCAAACACAAAGATTTTCGGTAATATGTCAACACCCAAGGATCCAAAAATTAAGAAAAGCATACAATCGTTAAAAAACCAACCTCTCATATGACACCTATCTGAATGCCATAAAAAACGGTAAGATTTTCTTATACGATTATTAAGCTGCTTAATAAAGGACAAACAAAATTATGATGAGCAGCTTTTTATGCTCGTTCAAAGAACGTATATTGATAGGACCTATAGATGCCTAGAAAATCGATTGTAAAGGCCGGGCGAACACGAAAGTCTCAACTAGTGTTCCATTTTCAAAAGACAGGACCCTAAATATTACTGCCGCGATGGTAAAATATGCCCAGTTTTTCGAAGCTCATATTTTTGTGCATATTGTCACCATCAATCTAGAAAAAAAATTCGTAATTATGTCAAAATATGGAAAAATACGGACTTTTGGTGAAATATGCAATAATGCTCCCTAAAAATATGTATTAAAGCTAAAAAAAACTCATAATTTTGCCAAAATATGCAAATATATGCACTTTTGGTGAAATATGCACTTATATGCATTTTAGAGTAAAATATGCAAAAATATGCTCTAACAAGTAGGGCTTAAAAGACGTAGTTTTACCTGAAACAGATTTCAAGCTTATTCATTTTTTGATTAAGTGTTGTAAAAAAAACATGCCAGAGCATATTTTTGGTTGCCCTAAATTGATTAGTTAGTCGTTTGAAAAAAAATTAGTTTATTGTTTTTGTAATTAATTTTTAAATAAAATATTAAATATTAATAAAATAAAATAAAATAAAATAAAATAAAATAAAATTAATAAAATTTAAATATTAAAAAAACTTTTTAAAAGATGGCGCTAGGGTCGAGGATCAATTAGAATTTAATTAATTTTTTTTCTGAAAATAGTTCTATCCTTACTCTAAAATATGTGAAATTTACAAAGAGGCGTTAATTCTTGTTCTTAAGATATTCAATTTTAAAGATTTTTAGTCCGTCTAAAATTCTAATTGTTCATTATTTTTTGGAACAATTTTTATCATCAAAAAATTTTAACCACTGAAGCTCATTATTTAATGAACGATTAGAATTTTAGACGGACTAAAAATCTTTAAAATTTAATATCTCAAGAACACGAATTAACGCCTCTTTCTAAATTTGATATATTTTAGAGAACTATTTTCAGAAAAAAAATTAATTAAATTCCAATTGATATTCGACCCGCCATCTTTAAAAAAGTTTTTTAATATTTTTTATTTAAAAATTAATTATAAAAACAATAAATTAATTTTTTTCAAACGACTAGCTAATCATCTATCAAATAAAAAAAAGTTTGATGAAATCGGTATAGCCGTTCTTGAGCAATTTAACTTCAAAGTTACATCGGATTGGCAGAATTTTCATTTTTCGTGCATGTTGGGGTACCCCAATGCTCAAACCATGCACTTTAAAAAAATTTTAAAATAAGTCGTATTTTTTATTATGTCCATACTACTTACATGTCAAGTTTCAGGAAAATCAAAAATGGTCAAGTTTTCACAACTCTGTCTAGAACACGTTTTTGATCCATAAGATGATCATACCTTTTTTTTCATTCAAAATAAGGCATGTCCTGTTCCTCAGCAATAGCATTTTCTTGTATTCCTGTGTGGCTGGGTGCCCACACAAGTGTAACTCTATTATTGCAGGAGACTTTTAATAGATTTTGGTAGCATTTCCATACTAGTTTTGAATCAAAGCGCGTAGATTTTAGTGCCAAGAGTGCTGCTTGGCTGTCAGAGATAACTGTTTGTTTTGTTCTAGGACAAAACACTACTGCTCCTGTGCCCACATTGGTTCGAGAACCATCTGTGTACCAGATGCTAGTTTTATGTGGCAGTGACCGTATGTAGTTTTTAATACAATCTCTGGCCAATATCTTGACATCGAAGTGCCTGTCTAAATCTATTGTTTTTGGCATAGAATCCGAAATATGGTATGTATGTATGCAGTTCAGTTTGTAATACAGCAAGGATTTTAAGGTGTCCGGTTAGATTACCCGACAGTCTATGAACGCTCAACACCGCAACAGATTTTACACGGAGGTGCAATGGAGAAAGCTTTAGAGAAATCTCCATTGCTGACGTTGGCGTGGTTTTGAAAGCACCTGTGGCATTAAGACACACAAGCCTTTGTATTTTCGTAAAGTTATTTGCCGCGTTTTAAGCCACCAAACTAAAGCTACATATGCTAGAATTGGTTTTATAATGCTTTGGTGCAACCAAAGTATCATTTTTGGGCTAAGACCCTATGTTTTCCAAACAGGTTTCTGCATGTGAAGAAAACTTTGTTTGCCTTATCGGAGATATATTTCAGGTGTGAGTTCCAGGTTATTTTACTATCCAGGATCACACCTAAATATAAAACCTCTTTTGATGTTTGTATTGGTCATTGGATCGCCGTTAAGAACAGGAGAAATAATATTTAAAGTTTCTCCTATTTGTGAAAACGACAATGCTTGTTTTTTGGGGGTTGATTGAAAGTCCCAATCTGTTGCACCACTTTGATACAAGATTAAGAGCTGTCTGAGTTCGACCAGCGACAATAGAGTCATGTTTCCCTCTAACAATGACTGCCAAGTCGTCTGCATAGCCTACAGTGTTGAAGCCGGAATCATTCAGTTTGGTGAGAATATCATCAGCCACCATTAGCCAAAGCAGTGGAGAGAGCACGCCCCTTGGGGACAATCTCTAGATAGAGTAACAGTTACTGAATAATCACCTAATGTAGCCGTTATCTTCCGACTCTGTATCATCTTGATAATCCACGCAATGATATGCGTGTTTATATTTTCCTTTGTGGCCATTTCAATGATAGCATTGAAGTGGACATTGTCAAAAGCTCCTTGTATGTCCATAAATCTGATAGGCGTGCTGGCTAGAGTTGAGAAGGTTTTGTTTAAGACATACATGACGGATGTGATATTCCAATATCTTTTCCATTTTTTTTAATAGAAAGATGTAAGACTTATAGGTCCGTATGATTTGGCTTCATTTGATTTTTTTCCTGGCTTGGGTATAAAAACAAGTTAAGATTCCCGCTTAGAGGAATGTAAGCAAGGCGAAAGCTTGCTTTGAACAAACGCATGAGATATGGAAGGATGATTGTTAGACCCTTTTGCCGAAATACCAGAGACATACCATCACCTCTGGGATATTTATACATGCCGAAGGATTCTATAGCCCATCTCGCTTTGTTGTGGGTGAAAATTGTATTGGCTAAATGATCTGCAGTACTTTTAGTTGCTGGATCTAGAAGATGTACGTCTTCGTTGGTATTGTTTTCCGTGTTCCATTCTAGTGAGTCCGGAAAGTAGGTTTGAAGTAAAGTATCTAGAATCTCAATGCAACTAGTTGTGTACGTACCATTTGGTTTGCAGATTGAGCCTAGAGGATTTGTGTGATCAGATGACATCAATTTTTGGAGTAAGGTGCAGCTTGTAACGATCGCAATAATCGCAAAACAATAATAAAACCAAATTCCTCTTTGTTTTCAATTCAATAGAAATGTATTTCATTAGTTTCCGTTCATTTTTACATTAACAATAATTTTAAAATTTTCTAATACTTTACTGCTAGTTAAATTTCGAATATACTATAAAAAGCAACCGAACGTACTCAATTTTATTTCCAATTCTAGCGAACAGATGTCGTTGTCGTTGTTAATCTTTGTTGAATTTTGAATATTACACGATTGATCATAAGATGTCAAAAGCAAAATCACATTTTGCAATTTAAAAAAGATTTATTCCATTTTTGCTTTTCAAAAGGATTACAACATCCAATAATCTATTTAATTTATATAGATCAATGTCAATTGATAGTATTATTTAACTTTGATGTGATAAATCAATAATATTTTAATTCAAAAGTGATGTATTTAATTGCAATCAAGCAAATAAAAAAAAAAAGTTGTAAACAAAGAAAAAATTCCAATGTCGTTTTGTTTAAATATTAAAATTGATTTCTAATTTTAATAACTGTTTTGAGAAAGCATTATTTATTGGCTTTAATTACAATGGAAGATTCCACCCCGCTAAGTAGTTTACAGTGATTTGTGTTTTTGTTTGTTCATCAAAAAGCTGATAATTTGGATGACAATTTCAATTATATTTTTTATTTTATTTCATAGAAGGATAATTGTTGTCATTAATTGTTAAATCTGCTTTATAAAAGTGGCAGTACATGAAGATAAAGTACCCAATGATGTTATCGAAAGTATGAATAGCAAGGATAACAGTGATCGAAGCTATTACCACAGTTAGAGACAGTCGTTTGTTTGATGGTTTTTTCGGTTGTTGAAACCGCATGGATTCAAAGGCAGATTAGTTTAGTTTCATCCAATTTAATTAGTTCATCCAATTTAATTAATTGATCAAACGCTAGTCAAGGGAATTGAAGAATATTGATGACATCAATCAACAGTTATAATTCAAGGTATTTTTAGATTATAGATACATTAATTTTTATTACTTTATTCTCATTGGAATGTCAGAATAATTTTATAAACCATTAAGAGATTCCCAATTTTCAAGCTTCGTGTGGGGACAGATGCTGTCCCGTAGCATCAATTTTATTTGTAGTATTAAAGGTCCAATTGATTATACGTAGCGCCGAACAAAAAGGGACCCGTTAGCTTAATTACAGTTATATTATTTGGTGGGAAAATATTTTCCAGTTTGGGCGTTGGCAAGCCGGTTTTTTTTTGAAAAAAACTTTTTTTTGTGGAACATTTTATATTATTATATTTATATATTTATATATTAATTGATTATTTCAATTTAGATTAATTAATATCTATATATAGTTTATTTTCGCGTCGGTTTATTTGGCTAAATTTTGTTAAAAAGCTAGAGGGAAAAATAAAGGTTTAGTTTCTAAGGTGTTCATGTGTATATTTATCATAAGTACTCTAAATTTATATTTTCAAAAATTTAAAGAATTTCGCGTTTCTCTTTGTAAGTTTTAGGATAAACCAGTTGTGGTTTTTTTTGGTAATAGGGTGGTGGCAACCGGTTTGGGCCGTGGTTGTCAATCAGCTTTTTGTTTATCTTGAAATAAACCAGTTATTGGTTTCGTTTTGGTTTTGATTAGGAAATTATATATTTTGAATTTTGATAAGAATGTATACAATTATGAGGGGTCAGGGGTTGATAAGGAGGCCCCTGTTCCTCATTGTATAATTAGTTAAGACTAATTTTTTTTTAATTTTGAAAAAAACCGTTTTGGGACAGCAATTTTTTTGGAGATTGTTTTTTGTGCTGTCATTTGCTTTTAGTAATACTAATTGTTTTTTTATTTGGAAAAAAGAAAACCGTTTTGGGGAAGCAGTTTTTTTTTGAAATTTTTTTATGCTACCATGTACATATTGTACATATAATTGTTTATATATTGTACATATTTTTGGATGATGCAATTAATTTATATATGAAATTAATTGTATGTTTTTTTTGATTATGGTTAGATTTAGTAAGTGTTTAGTTACCATTTTTAAAATTATTTTTATTGCGATTAATTTAAAAAGTGGGATGGGTATGGAAGTAATTATTTTTAGCTAACATTTATTTTTGTTGGTTGTTTTGGATACAATAAGTAAAGCGAAAGATTTAACCTAAACAAATATATTAGAGGTAATAACCAAAAAAATTAGTAAGCTTAGTTTTGAATTTAAAATAATCGTAATTTTTTTTTAAAATTACCAATTTATTATTTAGTCTGAAGATTAAATTTAATTAATTTCATGTAAAACTTTATTATTTCGATTTAGCATTTTTAAATAAGAAATTATTTAGATTATGGATAAGTTATATATTATTTAGGTTTATTGATTCACTTTCTCAGCGGTAGGCCTAACAAGCCATCCATGGGGCTTATCCCCTTAACATTGATGTCGTTCTTAGATCGCCTATGGCCATCGGGGTTATGCGATCGAAGAACATTGGTTTCTTCTCTTCATTCGGCGAGGAAGTCCTCAGGGACGAGGAGTGGTGTTGCTGTGTTTGTACTTAGGTGCAAACCAGTAGTACCATTCTTTGCTCAGAGGCTTCTTCGGTGTAATGAAGAGAAGAACCAATTGTACTTTTGCTTTCAGGATCAGAGGCTTCACCTCATACAAATTCAAAAACTTTCCATTTTTCCACTTAGCTTTTACAATAGAACAATTTTTCATAGAGTTTAGGATTTGAAGTCTGGTGCTCGGGAGCGTTCTTCAACTTTCGCATTAGGTTTAGTTGTAATTTATTTGTAGGTTAAACAAGCACAACTGGGTCAGTAGAAATGGACCTAGTGTCTAATCGTGACAGTTGTGATTGTTTTATTAGGTTGGGGAGAATCTGTTCTGTAGAATCTGGTCGTTAGGGGCTTTTCCAGTAGGTTCTCACATGCATGGTTGGAGTGGGCTCGCGAGCGCGATATTTTAGATTTAAACAATATGGATATTGTAGCCATACTTACTTTTTGGATTGTCTCCAGACGAGTCTTGATTTTGGGAATCTCTTATGATATTAAATAAAAAAATAAAATAAATCAAACAAATTTTTCAAAAATTAAATAAATAAAATTTTTTATTAAATAAATTAAATTTTCGTTAATTAAAATAATTTTAGGTAAATAAATAATTTTTTCGTAGTTTAAATAGTTTTAGGTAGCTAAATAAAATAAATTTTCTTAATTAAGCTTTACGTCAAGATATAAATAAATATTTTTTATCTTTTAAAAAAAAAAAATAAATCAATATTTCAAGGTTAAGACGGTGCATCCGATAAATAAACATTCTTTTGAATATTTTTTATTTTTCAATTTTTTTTTAAAAAAATAAATAAATATATTTTAGGGGTGCTATCGTCAATAACTAATTTTAGGTATATATATATATTTCAGTATATCTGAAATTAAATAAATAAATTATACTTTTACATATATAATGTTTTAGGAATTTTTGTGAAAGATTCAGCAAAGATTGGCTACGACGGTGGTCCTTTTTGTTCCTTTATAAAGTTTGTTTTTACAAGAAAATCTTGTATGTTTTCGAATTGGGCGTTCGTTGTTTTTTTTCGTTTTTGTGCTTTCATCCTTTTTACATTTCCGTCGTACTGGCTCCATTTTTTTTTTGTTGAGAGTTGGTTTTACTATTGTTGGTGATTGCGAGTCATGATTTTGCGGGTTTTACCATCGAAATCTCTAGCGTCTGTTTCCTATATACCAAGCCTAAGTTTTTCAATATATTTTTTTTATAAAATTAAATTTAGTGTTAGAATCATTAGTTGTCATAAATTAAACATATATTCTTAATCATTAGTTATTATAGTTATAAATTTAATTCTCGGTTTTTAGAATTTAAATAGGTGTTATATTTAATATTACTTAGTTATTATAATTTTTTTTATCAGTTATTAGAATTTCTATTATTAGTTTAAGTTTAATAGTGCTTTGGTGGTTTCTGTCATGGAGGGGATGGCGACGTTTTTGTGATTTCAAGAGTAGAAATCTTGATTTTTACCTTGAATTCATGGTGTAACGATCGCAATAATCGCAAAACAATAATAAAACCAAATTCCTCTTTGTTTTCAATTCAATAGAAATGTATTTCATTAGTTTCCGTTCATTTTTACATTAACAATAATTTTAAAATTTTCTAATACTTTACTGCTAGTTAAATTTCGAATATACTATAAAAAGCAACCGAACGTACTCAATTTTATTTCCAATTCTAGCGAACAGATGTCGTTGTCGTTGTTAATCTTTGTTGAATTTTGAATATTACACGATTGATCATAAGATGTCAAAAGCAAAATCACATTTTGCAATTTAAAAAAGATTTATTCCATTTTTGCTTTTCAAAAGGATTACAACATCCAATAATCTATTTAATTTATATAGATCAATGTCAATTGATAGTATTATTTAACTTTGATGTGATAAATCAATAATATTTTAATTCAAAAGTGATGTATTTAATTGCAATCAAGCAAATAAAAAAAAAAAGTTGTAAACAAAGAAAAAATTCCAATGTCGTTTTGTTTAAATATTAAAATTGATTTCTAATTTTAATAACTGTTTTGAGAAAGCATTATTTATTGGCTTTAATTACAATGGAAGATTCCACCCCGCTAAGTAGTTTACAGTGATTTGTGTTTTTGTTTGTTCATCAAAAAGCTGATAATTTGGATGACAATTTCAATTATATTTTTTATTTTATTTCATAGAAGGATAATTGTTGTCATTAATTGTTAAATCTGCTTTATAAAAGTGGCAGTACATGAAGATAAAGTACCCAATGATGTTATCGAAAGTATGAATAGCAAGGATAACAGTGATCGAAGCTATTACCACAGTTAGAGACAATCGTTTGTTTGATGGTTTTTTCGGTTGTTGAAACCGCATGGATTCAAAGGCAGATATATGAATAAAAAGTTAAAGGATCGAATGCAATGTTCAATTGGGCATTTCGAACAACGAAGGTGTAATTCAACAGCAGCAACTTATGTTCACAAATTAGTTCATCCAATTTAATTAATTGATCAAACGCTAGTCAAGGGAATTGAAGAATATTGATGACATCAATCAACAGTTATAATTCAAGGTATTTTTAGATTATAGATACATTAATTTTTATTACTTTATTCTCATTGGAATGTCAGAATAATTTTATAAACCATTAAGAGATTCCCAATTTTCAAGCTTCGTGTGGGGACAGATGCTGTCCCGTAGCATCAATTTTATTTGTAGTATTAAAGGTCCAATTGATTATAAGCTACCTATCGTATTGCAGAGCTCTTTCCAGGTATTCCTTTTTGATTGTCTGAGTTCTTTATTGTAATTGGTTAGAGCTACTCGGTACTCTATCCAATTTTTGTTGTTTTTGGTCTGTTAAAGAGCTTACGAACTTTATTCCTTTTCTTCTCCAAGTTACCATTCCTCCAAGGTACATCTCTGCATCTTTTGGATTGAGTTGTTGGAGTATTAAGGTTGTATGCTTCAGTGATAATTTCTTGTAAATTTTTTGCTGCAAAGTCAAACTCAAATGTGGAGTTGATACTGCCGCATTTACATTATTATGAAGATATATTGTGTAAAGTTCCCAGTTGGTTTTTCTCGGGTTTCTAAAGTACTGGATGCTCTTCGGGTGGTGTTCTATGTTGAAACATATATAATCATGATCAGACATAGAAGCTTTCTTCGAAACATGCCAGTTCTTTATATGGTTAGTAGCCTTTATGTTAGTTAGAGCAAGGTCAAGCAAATCACCTCTGATTGCATTTCTAAAGGTAGGCTCACTACCTTTGTTTGCAATAAACATATTGTTTGTATGCAAAAAATGAAGCAAATGCTCGCCTTTTGTGTTAATGTTGCTAATTCCCCACACGATGTGATGATCGTTAATATCAAACGCTATTATGAGGTTATATGGTGGTTATTGTTGCAATACTTAAATGAGTTTCACTACCACTTCTGATGGTGTCTCGTCCTCATCTCCCGGGAAGTATGCAGAAGCAAAAATAAATTTACGAAATCCACCTTGAGGAAGATGAATTTCTGTCTGGAGTGTTGTAAGATCTTTGCAGATAAATTCATTCAACGAAAATATTTTCAGATGTTTGTTGAAAAGAATCGCAGTTCTCGGTCTTTCCACATCTGAAAAATAGATCATTTTTGTATTTTTGTTGGATGATTGATCCTTTATTCCTTTACTGTCTATACCCACGGCTCCTGTATAAACGCAAGATCGTGAGAATCCTGTTCAATTAACCGGTTAAAATTAATGAGGCCTTTTCTGATCTGTGCAGATTAATTTGAACGCAATTTAATTTAGGTACAAGAGATTTTTGTCTTTATCGCACAGGTGTTCTGTCTGACATAGAGTAAGCTGGTGAATCAGGCATAACCCTAGAGTCAGACATGGTATGTGTGCTATCTGAATCAGGATAAGCTGATAAATCAAGCATGATCCTAGAGTCAGACATGGTATGTGTGCTGTCTGAAGGACAGACATGGTATGTGTGCTGAATCAGGCATAATCCTAGAGTAAGACATGGTGCACAGTTTTGTTGTTAGTTTATGTGATGCGTTTGGAGAAGCATCGCTCTCATATAAAACTTTATTGTTTTCTATACAATATTTATCTAGAAAATAGCTACATTGGTCAACCACCACAGAGTCCTGTGTTGTGGTAAGGCATTTATTAAAACCAGTGTTGCAAAACGAAAAAAAAAATCGTAACGTTATGCGTTTCGTTTTTATAACATAATATTTATTTTTTCGATACGTTATTACATTATAAAACAGAAAAATATTATATTTCGTTATGTTATAACGTTATAGCTACGTTATTTTAAAATTAAATATAATGTTCAAAACTAACCTATTTAAATATACAAAAAACTAAAATCTCTAATGAACAGTTACTTTTTGCATGCAAAATTAAAAAATTTTAATTTTAAACAATTGTAGTAAAATAAAATGAAATAATTAAATACATTTTTCCACTTTGATTTTCATAAAATTATACAAAAAGACATCCGAAAAACGAAATGAAATATTAACGTTATCGCTACGTTTTACGTTATTGTAACGCAATTTAATTTTTAAAACGTTATGATAGTAATTTTTACTAATAACGCTATTTCGCGTTACGTTTCGAGTAACGTTTTGCAACACTGATTATCTCCAGAGCTGCGTACTAGCAATTAAATACCCCCTTAACCATGCTAAGCTATCAGCGTACGTGTCTACCTTAGCTTTGGGCTTTGAACTTGATCTTGGCTTCGATTCTCACGTAGGACCTTACTGCATGGGTAACCCTACCCTTATAGCTCCTAAGATCATTGAGTCTACTGAGCCTCATAACTGCGTCAAAGTGCCAAGTCTATCGATAGGAAAAAAAACCATTTTCACAGGAGATTAAGCCTGCTTGAAAATATACTTTTTATCTGCATTCATAGAAAAACTATGTTTTTCTTTATAACTTAAATATATACCTCTATGTTTTGTTGACGTTGAAATTAACAGTACTACCGATAACCTCCTAATTGGAAGACTTGACTTTAATTTTGTTCATACTATAAGACAGTATAAGACCAATATAGCTATCTAAACTAGCAGCAAAATTTGTTTTTCGGCTAACGGCTGTAAAGTTTAACTTTACTGCCGCTGGGGAGTAGCTAAAGTCTTACTTTTTAGCCGGCGGCTGCAAAAGTGACGTCATTTTTACTTTTTCTGCCGGCGGCTGTAAAGTAACTTCCATATTTTTACGGCGGCTGTAAAGTAATTTTCATATTTTTACGACGGCTGTAAAGTAATTTTCATATTTTTACGGCGGCAGTAAAGTAAAATAAAATGATATTATTAATTTGTTCAAAACAGAATGCATTTCAGTTCATTTTAATGAATAAAAATAAAAAAAAATTAATTTCAGAAAATTTATTACCTAAAACATATTTTTAAAAAATGTGATTCATTAATTTCATATTTTTAAACAAATTTAAACGTTTGCCGAAAAAATAGTGTATTGAATTCGGAGCTAAAGTGACTTTTTGTGTTTCGTCTATAATTGTCGGCCTCCCTACGGTCGGCCGCCAAACTATAGACTCAACACAAAAAGTACGACTTTAGCTCCTAATTCAATAATATACTATTTCGCTTTTTTCATTTTGCAGGTATTGAAAAACTTTCAATCGCCTTTCCAAAATATTATAAAGCGACTTTATTTTGCTATATAATCATAGGTTAGCTAAAATGACCATCATCAACGTTTTAGATGTTTTATTTATTTATTTAACTTGTTTTATTTTTGTACATAAGTTCATTGGCCTTTGAATAATTTGTACAAAATAGCAGTTAACATAAATTTATATCAGAAAACAATTATAACATGCAAATCAAGACCAGTCAAAATAGTTTTTTGTGAGGAAAACATTATTAACAGCATGAAAAATTTTGAATAATGAAGAAAATATTGCGCAAATGATGGGAAGTATAAATTAAAGGTGATCCGAGTTACGAGGGTGAAATAGGGTGAGCTTTGAGGGGTAGAAAATGGTTTTTTACGATTTTCAGCGACTAGAGCTTCTATTGAAAAACAAAAGTTGTAGATCATTTTTCACATAACCTAAAATTTTCCGTGAAAATAGAAAAAACTGAGAAAAAAATGTCTTTTTGTTTTTAATTTTTATCTCCCACAAACAAATATTTTTTTTCACACAATTTGGTGAAAACGTGCTTTATTATGTCCCTAATACGCTGTAATTTTTGGGAATCACAATATTTATTTTTACGTTTGATTTTGATTTTAAACCAAAAAAGTGTTCTCATTTTCACACGAAAATTCTCCTGTGCTGGAAAAATTTTTTTCAAGAAAATCAGTAATCTTTATTTTTGTTGAAACGTCTACTTAGATGGTGTAAAAAAAATTAACATTACCATGGAAAAAATTTAAATTTTTAAAGATTTCAACGGTAAATTTTAACAAATAATGAATATTTTTAAACAATCATTGAAAATAACTCTTTAAAATCAAGTTTATTCAGTTTTTCGCATTTCCTGGAAAATGTTTGGGTGTTTATGTTATGTTAATATTTATTTTTTTTCTACACTATCTAAAAGTAGATGTTTCAACAAACATAATGATTAATTTTATTTTGGATTTTTGAGATCAATTAAACTCAAGTAAGTAAAGAAGTAATTGGAATATTTTCAATTCAAAGGTATGGTTTGAAGTTTCTCAGAAAAAAACTACAATTCACATTTTACGTGTTTCGGATCGGATTCGAACCTACCCTCGTCAGTGCCCGGCTCGAATCTTTGGGCAGACACGCTATCGATTACGCCGTTGAGGCGATGACAATTTCAAAGTTGAAACTTCTTCATCACTTAATTATTTTTTACTTAAGTTGAATTTTTCCACTGTCATTAGACTCCATATTATGGAAATGCTTTTACATTATATGGGATTTTTTGCATTAAATTTCTAGACAATACTTTGTGTGAATTCATAGAATGGGGAACATTTCTATTCTAATTAACATCCTAAGTCACGATTGTATAGTCATTATTGATTGTTTCCAATCAATGTGAAATCAATGGCTGACACTTGGTCAATTTGTAGTTCTATATGTATTAACATTAGACTACATTAAAGGAATTTAAATTTATTTTGGATTTTTGAGATCAATTAAACTCAAGTAAGTAAAGAAGTAATTGGAATATTTTCAATTCAAAGGTATGGTTTGAAGTTTCTCAGAAAAAAACTACAATTCACATTTTACGTGTTTCGGATCGGATTCGAACCTACCCTCGTCAGTGCCCGGCTCGAATCTTTGGGCAGACACGCTATCGATTACGCCGTTGAGGCGATGACAATTTCAAAGTTGAAACTTCTTCATCACTTAATTATTTTTTACTTAAGTTGAATTTTTCCACTGTCATTAGACTCCATATTATGGAAATGCTTTTACATTATATGGGATTTTTTGCATTAAATTTCTAGACAATACTTTGTGTGAATTCATAGAATGGGGAACATTTCTATTCTAATTAACATCCTAAGTCACGATTGTATAGTCATTATTGATTGTTTCCAATCAATGTGAAATCAATGGATGACACTTGGTCAATTTGTAGTTCTATATGTATTAACATTAGACTACATTAAAGGAATTTAAATTTATTTTGGATTTTTGAGATCAATTAAACTCAACTCTGATTAATGTTTTTTTGAAAAAACTATTTCCCATACAGGAGAATTTTCATGTGAAAATGAGGTCACTTTTTTGGTTTAAAATCAAAATTAAACGTAAAAATAAATATTTTGATTTCCAAAAATTACAGCCTACTAGGGACATAATAAGGTAAGTTTCCACCGAAATGTGTGAAAAAAAAATTTTTTTGGTGGGAGATAGAAATTAAAAACGAAAAAGCCTTTTTTTCTCAGTCTTTTCTATTTTCACGGCAAATTTTAGGTTATGTGAAAAAATGGCCGACATAAAAGCTATAGACCTTTTTATTACCTACAACTTTTGTTTTAAACTTTATTCGACAGAAGGTCTAGTTTCGCTGGAAATCATGAAAATCCATTTTATACCCCTAAAAGTTCACCCCATTTCACCCCCATAGCTCGGATCACCTTTAATTTATGTTTCCCATCATTTGTGCAATATTTTCTTCCTTATCCAAAAGTTTTCCTCCTGTTACTAATTTTTTTCCATTTTTTGCTTGTTTTTAAGGTATCTAGACTGGTGTAATCGTATTAATCCTTAAATTGAATTTTGCTAGTTGCTTCTTCTACGGTTTTTCCGGTGGCCAAAATTGCGGTATCATCTGCAAAGGTTGCAATAGTTGTTTTGCTTAGACTAGGCAGATCTCTTGTATATCACAGGTATAGTACCGGTTCTAGGACGCTACCCTGCGGAACTCCTGCATCAATCTTTTTCAATGTGGGATAACTATCATCATATTTGACTCTAAAGTGGCGGTCATCCAGATAAGAGCTCAAAATTTCATAAAACTGTTTGGGCAGATCTCTATGCAATTTATACTTTAAGCCATGATGCCAAACTTCATCAAAAGCTTGAGCGACATCAAGAAAAACTGCGGACACCCTTTTGGCTTCAATCGTTTCTTCAATAATATTCGTGATCCTGTGCACTTGTTCGATGGTAGAGTGGTTTTCTCTGAAACCAAACTGATGTAAAGGTATGAGGTTTCTATTTTCTATTACTGGCTTAAGTCTTTTAAGAAAAAGTTTTTCAAAAAGCTTCGATATCGTTGGGAGTAATGATATCGGTCTATACGAGTTTTTGTCATTTGGTGATTTATTCGGTTTTAGGATCATAATCACTTCTGCTACTTTCCATTGCATCGGTACATACCTTAATCGGAATGCTGCAATAATGAAATGAAGTATTTTGCGCTATCTTTATCAGGTAGCATTTTAACAACTTCACTGGTGATTAAATCGTAGCCTGGGGCCTTTTTCGGAGCCCAACTGGTACGTATTTCTTCTTTAAGTTCATGTAATGTTACATATGAAATTTCTTGTAAATCAGTTTTGTTCGCTTCCGTTTTATTTTCGTCTTCTGTCAGTCGACCAAAGGGCTTGAAGGTGCCCTCTAGTGATTCTTCAAATAGATCTGTTTTTTCTTGGGTACTTCTGGCCTATGTTTCATCATCTTTTTTAATCGGAGGGATCTGCGCTACAGGTCTTTTGAGCTCCCCAAAAGGGGAGCCCTTTGTTGCTTTCCAGAGTGAGCACACATTGCTTTTATCACCAGAAAGACTTGAAAGATATCTGTTAATATATTCATTTTTTCCTTCTTCAATAGCTGTCTTTACTTGTATGCCAGATTATTTAAAATAGTTTTGTGTTCTGGAGATCGAGTTGTTTGCCAAGTTTTACGTGCCTTGCGCTTTGATTTTATTAATACTCTTAATTGCATGGGAAAGATTGCGGTTAGATTACAATTAGGATGCGGTGCTGGAGTACTTGTCGTTGCTGCAAAATGTACAGCTTCAATCAGCCTTTCTAGCTCTATTTCTAGCTGTTCTGGGTTTCTAATTGTTACTTGTAGATCTTTCTCTTCTATACACTCACGAAAAACATTCCAATTAGTGTTTTTACCTGTTAGTTTAGGTGCATATGTCCGCTTGATTATATTTTCACTAACTGTCATTATAACAGGAGAGTGATCTGATGACAACCCCTCGTTATTTTCGATATCTATGTAGTTTTTTGACATATTCCTTGTAATAAAGAGATCAGGTACTTCACCAAGGTCGGTTGGCCAGTAGGTCGGTGAACCACCGGAATGAAAATCACACTTTTTATCTGTCCTGCTTCGTACAGTTCTTTACCGTTTGTTGTGGTGATTCTTGATCCCCAATATGTGTTTTTTGAGTTAAAATCTCCACCAATGATAAATTTACTGCCTAGTTCATTGAAGAGTTTGAAGTAATCATTTTTTTTCAAATTATGTTTTGGTGGACAGTATATATAGCGACTACAACAAAGTTTTTATTTTTAGTAATAACTGTTATTGACGTGACCTGCATGAGTTCTTGTTCGATTTTAACACCTTCATGGTGCTCTATGTTACCCCTGACTAGTATTGCTTTTTCTGCTGGATGAATTGCATGATAAAGTTTATACCCAGGTATTTTTATATATGACGTATGACGTAACTCATTCTTTTTTTTTTTTAATAAAATGTGTTGTATGTGTTGTATTATAGGGTTTACAATTAGTGTCACAACAACACATAAATACCTTTTAAGACCTAGGCCTATACCTAGGTCCCACAACAACTGGCGTTCTAGGGTCATGATGAACGCTTTTTTTTAAATCTCTGCGGGTTGAAGTCACCTGAGACTAAGGATTCCGGCAAACTATTCCATTTGTATGCAGTTCGGACAAAGAAGTCTTTCTGCGATCTACCAGTATGACAGCGTGGGAGCTCGACCGTTTGACTGGTTGCGGTAGCCGATTGTCGAGTGAAACGGGGGTAAGAATAAGTTTGGGGCATGATGCTGCTGATTTCATCTGAGCACTGTTGATGACGATATTTGTAAAAACCGTAGTACCGTAAAGTATTTGTAGTATTTGTAAGTTGTATTATTTGTAAAGTACCCTAGTCTTTACGGTAGAATGGGTTACCCTGCCGTGAGGGAACCCGAGCAGGTTAGCCCTGATCAGGTTTGCCCTAGTCCGGATTAGGCATTGGTAGAGCAGTCTGATTGGGCCCTGATCATGAGTGTAACGCTTTTGCCCTATCAGGTCCTGATTGGGATTACCGGATCAGACCCTGATTGGGATAATCGGATCAGGCCCTGTTTGGGATATCCGGACCAGACCCTGATATATATTTATATATTATATACATAAATTAATCAAATTAAAATAAAAAAAAATACAACGGAAAAAATTAAAACATACATACCACCTTAATCACTATTATTATAGTCTTTCAGCCGAGAAGCGATATTAGTTATTAGTTAACATACATGAAACGATTTTAACTACATATTTCTAAAATGGAAAATACTCTAGTGAATTTTAAACAATTGAAATTTCAGCTAGGGGTCAAATACGAAACCTGATCAGGGCCGGATATATTCACATAAGCTTAACACTATAAATGGGTATTCTAAATCAGGCCCGGAACAGGCCCACATCAGATTGCCCTAATAGGGATTGCCCTTGTAGGATTGACCAGGCCCTGATCACGCCCTGACTGTATTCAGGTTTTCCCTAACTAATTTCTGCTCGGGTAAAGGTTGGTTGTAACTTTGCATATTTTTAGTGCTACTGTTTTACTTGGATTCAGCACAAGGTTGTTCGCATTTGTCCATTGAAAGAATCAACACGTTAAACGTGATGTTCGAAACGTTTTAATCTATATATTAAATTTTAATGTTTTGTTAATCATATTTGGGACATGTTTGTGCACTGAATTGAACATGATTTTATAAGGAGTGGCAATTTTTATTATCAAATATTCAAATAACCTTCACAACATCCACATAATATTGTAAAATGTGATTATAAGTAAATATCAAACATATTTGAAATGAGAAATTGATAATCTAAGTTCAAAGGATTTTATATTTGGAGGGATAGGCGATAATTGGATTGGGAATTATCGTTTCCTTCTAATATGAATTGAACGGCAGTAACATACTGATAACCGGCTAACGTATTATAATAGTACGAACTAAACTATTTTAGTATTTGTAAAAAAAGTCAACTCATCATATTTGATATTTAGAAATGTTAATTTTTGGGAGTCTTCAGACCATCAGACATGCCAGAGTTCAAACTCATTATTAGCAATAAATAAATTTCAATATATATATATATATATATATATATATATATATATATATATATATATATATATATATATATATATATATATATATATATATATATATATATATATATATATATATATATATATATATATATATATATATATATATATATATATATATATATATATATATATATATATATATATATATATATATATATATATATATATATATATATATATATATATATATATATATATATATATATATATATATATATATATATATATATATATATATATATATATATATATATATATATATATATATATATATATATATATATATATATATATATATATATATATATATATATATATATATATATATATATATATATATATGTATATATATATACTTTCCTTAATTCCTTTAAAAATTAATCTCTGTTTAAGAGATTAATTGAATGTATTTATATGATATATTTATATCAATGTATTTATAATGTATTAATATATCATATACGTTATTTACTTTTTCTTTCAAAATCAATAATCTCATTGTGTCCATTGTAGCTAAATGAAAGGAGAATGAAACTAGTGTTGTCTTAAGAAAATGCTCATTATAAAACAAGAAGAAAGCATCACACAACATAATGATCTGATGTTTATGCACAAAATAAGCATAAACGAATATATATGTAAGATTAAGTACATATATTTATTTCAATATTATGTAGGTAGGTAATTGAACTTTAATCACAATTTTTTCTCTTATATACCCTAGTTTGGTTTGATTTTGTAATAATTTTCTTATGTGAAATTTAATTTAGAATATAATATTTATCTAAATATTTTAAGAATTTATGATTTTGATTTAGACAATTTTCAAAAATTTGTATGTAGTTATATAGTTTGGCGTTTTTGTGGTGGTTGTTTAGGTTAAAAGAATAATAATTCAAATCAACAAACACTTAACGATATACATATGTTGGTTTTAATTTAACGATAACTTTGTTGTTAAAAGCGATCGATTAAAATATATTGTAACGTAATTTCATTAACCATGTTTGAATCATTGAATTTTCGATCTTCGATGATATATAACAATTTTGTCGATTCGAAATGTGAAGGTGATGTGATGATTAAGTGATACACAACATTTCGCTACAGATCCCAACTCCTGAATTTGACTTGAAAACACCAGGATTCATTGAGTATACACAACGAGTTTGTTGATCCTTAACAACAAACTTCAACGGTTGATTGTAAAAATTCTCAGTAAAACACATCGTTGAAATTAATAACCGCGTTAGATTTGACTGATGTAACTGAATTATTTGAAAAATTATATGCAATTGTTTTGTTAGTTATTTCAGTCAAATCAAACGCGCCGCACCCAATATGGTCAATATTTATACTATTATTTCTTGTATTCGATTTACACTATTTCTATTTCGTTCCGTATACGGAATATGTACGTTTTTTTATAATTTCTTCGCATATTAAAATTAGATTGACCTAGGTCAACTCTGTTTTGTATTTCATACTATTTAAGGATGAAGTAATTACAGGATGTTGTGATTTTAACACTTTAAAAAGTTCTCCAGCTAAACTATTATGTAAGAACCGCAGCATACATATACATATACCAACATTTATAAAAAAACTTGACAGAGAACAAGATTTTGCATATTTCTTGAAAAGAAAAGAACTTTCCAAACCGTTTACTACACACAATTTTTTTATCGAACCAAAACCTTTTTTATAAGAAGCTTCATTATTTTTAGCATAGAAAAATCTTGAACCTATAGCGCCATAAAACTTATAAAATTTAAAAAAAACTGAGCGCCATATAGAAATATAAAACCCCATATTTTAAATTTAAAAAATTTAATCGAAACACTAATTCGTTTTTTGCATATGGCAAGGTTCATTATTTTTTGCATAAGGTGTCAAATAATCAGGCTTTGAATATAAAAGGTTTTGGCCGAAAACTTAAACTGAAAATTGTCAAAGTTCACGTGTTTATTTGTGTTTTCAACCCAACATCAACCAATATTTCAACTGTACATAAGCTTTATGTCTTAACTCAGATGTTTGGAACCCTTTATGTTTTTATTACCCTTCAAGTTTTTCGTTTTCTTTTTAAGTTATTAAATTGAAAAAAAAAAATAAACGTTGGGGTTAAAATGTAGCCTTAGTAAATCTGTTGAGTAACAATTATGTATCGCTAATTGAAGTGAAATCAAAAAATGAATATAAGATTGATCGCCAAATGTTTAACTCCATTATGGAAAAGAATGACCTAATAGTGCCGGGTCTACATATTTTTGCACCACAGAAATTTCTCACACATATTATGGCACGTCGTGCACAATATGATCACGTTTAATAGTTGATTAAGCTCAAAGTACAGCACGGTGCATGTTTTGGTCCCACACATTTTAGTTTATATGTAACTCAAGATGGCCAAGATTTGTGACAGCTAATTGTTATAGCTTCTCATTTTACAGCCGCCTCTCAACTGCCAGCTTCAAATCATTTGCCACCTTATCTATCTAAAAGGTAAATAGCGTATGAAACAGGTCTATTTTCACATAAGAGTTTCCTCAAAGGTTCTTAAAGTGTTCTCAAAATGTTAACAAGTCAGCGGGTCAGACTGTATACCAGTCATCGTACTTAGAAACTATAATCACTCTTTAGCTAAACCGTTATGTAGACTACTCCACCTCTCTATTCAGACATCTGGAACCGCCATTGTCCACCCAATCCAAAAAAAAAGAAATAAGACTTATAGAAAAGGAAATAAAAAATTTCCATTTAATGAATTATTTGGAGGATAGCAATTTACTATCGGATCGCAAATATGGATTTCAAAGAGGCAGATCTGATGATGATTTTTTTAAAAATTCAGAAAAATGAGTGGTCGCAAATCTTAGCGAGGGGCATATAAACCGAAAGGTAGGACTAAAACATGCACCGTGCTGATTTTTGAGCTTAATCGAGCAACGGGTCTAACTATGGCAGCATATTATCGTTATTTATGTAAAATTTGTAACTGTCGATTTACTAATTTCAATTACATGGATATCTAGAGCTTCTTCCCAGCATATTTGTTTCATTTTTTTGGACAAAAATTTCGCCAAATTAGCAAGGGGTTAGCCTATGCTTTTTAAATCCAGAAAATAAGTTGTCGCAAATCTTGGCGAGTGGCATATGAACTAAAAGATGGCTACAAAACATTCACCGTGCAAAGATTCAGCTTAATCGAGCAACGGGTCTAGCAATGGCAGCTTATTTTCGTTTTGTATGTAAAATTTGTATTTGTCGGTTTATGGCCAGTTTTACATAGCAAGCGTCATATTTTGACTACATTCGATTACATGGATATCTAGAGGTTCCTACCAGTATATTTTTTCATTTTTTTTGGGACAAAAATTTCGCAAAAAGCAAGCATACCCTTTTTTAAATCCAGAAAAATGAGTAGTCGCAAATCTTAGCGAAAGACATATAAATAGAGAGGTGGGACCAAAACATGCACCGTGCTGAAGTTTGAACTTAATCGAGCTACGGGTCTAGCAATGGCAGCATATTTTCGTTTTGTATGTATAAAATTTGTGTTTGTAGATTTATGGCCAGTTTTACGTAGCAAGCGTCATATTTTGACTAATTTTGATTACAATAATATCTGTCTGGAAGCTGAAAGCATTTTTTTCATTTTTTTTGGACAAAAATTTCGCAAAATAAGCAATGGGTGAACCTACACTTTATTAAATCCAGAAAAGTGAGCTGTCGTAATTCTTGGCGAGTGACATATAATTCCTGCCAGGATATTTTTTCATTTTTTTGACAAAAATAAGCAAGGGGTTAGCCTACCATTTTTTAAATCCAGAAAATGAGTAGTCGCAAATGTTAGAGAATGACATATAAATAGAGAGGTGGGTCGAAAATATTCACCGTGCTAAAGTTTCAGCTTAATCGAGCAACGAGTCTAACTATGGCATCACATTTTCGTTTTGTATGTAAAATTTGTGATTCTCGATTTATGGCCAGTTTTACGTAGCAAGCGTCATTTTTTGACTGATTTCGATTACATGGATATCTAAAGCTTCTTGCCAGTATACTTTTTCATTCTTTTGGACAAAAATTTTGCAAAATAAGCAAGGGGTAAGCCTACCCTTTTTTAAATATAGAAAATATGCTGGGAAGAAGCTCTAGATATCCATGTAATTGAAATTAGTAAATCGACAGTTACAAATTTTACATAAATAACGATAATATGCTGCCATAGTTAGACCCGTTGCTCGATTAAGCTCAAAAATCAGCACGGTGCATGTTTTAGTCCTACCTTTCGGTTTATATGCCCCTCGCTAAGATTTGCGACCACTCATTTTTCTGAATTTTTAAAAAAATCATCATCAGATCTGCCTCTTTGAAATCCATATTTGCGATCCGATAGTAAATTGCTATCCTCCAAATAATTCATTAAATGGAAATTTTTTATTTCCTTTTCTATAAGTCTTATTTCTTTTTTTTTGGATTGGGTGGACAATGGCGGTTCCAGATGTCTGGATAGAGAGGTGGAGTAGTCTACATAATGGTTTAGCTAAAGAGTGATTATAGTTTCTAAGTACGATGACTGGTATACAGTCTGACCCGCTGACTTGTTAACATTTTGAGAACACTTTAAGAACCTTTGAGGAAACTCTTATGTGAAAATAGACCTGTTTCATACGCTATTTACCTTTTAGATAGATAAGGTGGCAAATGATTTGAAGCTGGCAGTTGAGAGGCGGCTGTAAAATGAGAAGCTATGACAATTAGCTTTTTGTTCAGAATGTTTAATGAAATGTATTGTGTGATTTGATAGGAGAAACGTGATGCATTTTTGTACAAACATTTATTTTTACCAAGCCAGCAAGTAACCAGAAAGATTTGAGGTTTTTATTACCGTTCAGGATTTCTCTGATTTGGTCCCATCTCCAGAAAATAGAGGAAGTCAATTTGAGTAATATTTGTGTAAAAATAAAATACAGTTCAATTAATCTCAAGTACATACTTTAATTTTAAAAAGAAAAATTCAAGATATAACGCCAAAGAAAATTTTGTTAATGGAAATAATTGTTAACTTTATTCAACCACTTTTATATTGGATATAACACTTTATATAAACGCCGTTGCCAGGAAAATGTTATCATGTAGTTGTACCTATCACGGTGAAATTGTTTGCAAATATTTTTTCATGGTTTGAATAATAAACTGCCAACTTCGAGGCTAGGTTGTCATTACTTCAATTTTGTTTCAGTGTAATTATTTATTTATTTGTAAAGAAAAATTTATTTATTAATTTATTTTATCTAAATGTAAAAATATTTGTTTATTTAAATATTTTAATGAAAAAAAGGAAATTATTGATTTAATTAATAATAAAGAAAAACATTTATTTAATTAATTTATCTATTCAATTATTTGTTTCCTAAATATTAGAGATCTTCCCGGGCTAGAGCGCGTATGGTATCATTTTTTTAAAATCTCGGTAAAAAAAAGCAGGTTTCTAACGATTTGGCGCCGAAACAGGGACCAAATCGATTTTTCAAGTCGTCCAATCGTTTGGCATTGTTTATTGCATTTTTAGCAGTCGTTCAGTCGTCCAATCGGTTGGCATTGTTTTTTGGCATTTTTAGCAGTATACCCAACCGTAGGGGTACTAAAAATTGTGATAGCTTAGCTCACGATTGTGAGCTAAGTGAGCAAAATTTCTGCAGTTCGGAGGATTCACCATAACGATGCCGAGGAGCAGAGTGAGGGAGCCACAAATCGTTTTTAACATTCAAATCACCCGTTATAACTATTTTAGCTTTAGGCGACATAACAAAATTTTTTTTATGGAGTCTGACAGACAGTCAGATTTTTTCATGGAGTCTAAAACTAAATGACAAAACTGACTACATAGATTAAAACCAAATAAACGAACAGCGAAAAGAAGTAATCACAAGGAAAAACATTCACCCGCCAGCTACCCAGAGTATTACGCCTTCAAAGCTAATTTAAATAGTTAGTTTGAACGGTTATAACAACATCAAAACGAAATATAAAATTCTATTCAACATAAGTGAAGGCAGCCTGTACAAAAATATAAAAAAAAATTTATAAAAAATATTTTTTTTATTAGGTTTTCTATAACCTTTTTTACAGTTAGGTGATAAATAAACATTATTTGTTAGTTCGTTTGTGGAACATTCCGAATTAAAAATGTTAGGATAATGGTCGGTTGGTCGATTTTTCTAGATTGTACGGAATTTTGTATTTAAGCAGGTAATTTTTGGCAGAATGAAATAATTGTAAAGTAACCGCTGTATCATGCATATAAAATCGTGTAAATAGAAGCTATTTTTAAATAAGTTGTTGTAAATAAAGTTTTAAGTTCACATTGATTTAAAAACAATCAATAATGACTATACAATCGTGACTTAGGATGTTAATTAGAATAGAAATGTTCGCCATTCTATGAACTCACACAAAGTATTGTCTAGAAATTTAATGCAACAAATCCCATATAATGTAAAAACATTTCCATAATATGGAGTCTAATGACAGTGGAAAAATTCAACTTAAGTAAAAATAAATAAGTGATGAAGAAGTTTCAACTTTGAAATTGTCATCGCCTCAACGGCGTAATCGATAGCGTGTCTGCCCAAGGATTCGAGCCGGGCACTGACGAGGTAGGTTCGAATCCCAACCGAAACTCGAAAATTATGAAGTGGATTTTTTTCTTTTCTAAACTTCAAAACATACCTTTTAATTGAAAATATTCCAATTACTTCTTTACTTACTTGAGTTTAATTGATCTCAAAAAATTCAAAGTTTTAAGTGTTATTTAATAGAAGTATTTTGTGTATTATTTTGGAGGTTGTGTACTAGAAATTTCTACAACAAACCGTTGGCGTTTCTGAAGCTGTTGAAGGATTATTCTAATTAGGAATGTTGCTTTCTGTATTGTTTTCCTGTTGTTGTGGAACAATAGCTGTGTTGAATACTTAATAAAACCAGGTGTTTTGCTTACTAATCAGTAAATGAATTCAGAAGGAGATTTAGGAATTACGTTTATCGAATTGAGAGGAAGGGCAATTCGAAGGAAGGTGGAAAAACGTATTAATATGAAAGATGAATTTCTATCTGAAGTGTTGTTAGATTTTTAAAAATAAATTTAGTTATCGGAAGCACTTGCAGGTGTCTGTTGAAAAGAATTGCGATTTCCATACTATCGCAACCTTAGAAGTAGATTAGCTTGTCAGAGCACTCTCGTTTTTTCTTGGCTGCCTGTGACGGTACCTCATGCACGCCTGATCATTCGTAAATAAAGCGGTTTAAATAAAAATAGATTATTTTATATATATAACCTTCAAAATTATCAGATTTGGTCAATCAATAATTATCGAAAGCGAGATTTTGTTAAGGTTTGTACGGAGAATTTTTTTAATAGTAGAGTATAAATTTGTTTTCTGTTTATAGATAGTTTTCAACATATGCAACAAATAAGGAATATTATTCAGAGAATATATGAACATAGAAAAACAATAACTAAATTTGACGTATTTCAATATTCTGAACTTAAAACTTTTAAGTTTAGAATTTAAAGAATATTTAAAAGCTATAGAAAATGTAGTACAAATTTGTTTCATTTCACCCAAAAAATGAATAGTAAAAGTTACAACAATTAATAATGCCTTTTCCAATATACATGATCTACAAACTGGCCTTGCCACCAAAACAGCTATGAGCTAAATTCATCTAAACGTAAAATTAGATTAACAAAAAACTGAATAATTTTGTTTTCTTTTGAATACGTGGAACTTGGTGAGCGAATTATAATCACTTATGACCTGACCTTTTTATAAAAAAAAAAAAACGATTTACAAAACTAGATAAGTTTTAGTAGTTTTAACATCGAAAATGAGATTCGCACCAAGTGATCCAAGCAAAAGAAGTAAATGATAAAATCGTCACACCATGAGGTTTTCAGATACAAACAATTTTGTTAATAAAAGGTGTATTCGATTTGACTGAAACAACTGAAAAAACAACAACAATTGCATTTAATTTTTCAGTTGCTTCAGTTGTTTCAGTCAAATCAAACACGGCTGAAATAGCATTAAATACTTTAGAATTATCAGTGTTGATATGAAAAGGAACGATGTATTAAAACAAATAATGCTCTAACGTAAAAAGTATGTCTGACTCTTTTTGGTGACATCATACTTAACGCCAAACATATAACAAACGCTAAATTTTCTATTAACCAAATTAAACTTTAAATGTAACAAAGCAATTGGATTGGCCAATTTCATTGTTCTTGTATCACATATTTCATTTTAATTTTTATTATACATCATCAACTTCCATTTACGAGAATCTACCTAACCAAGACTGAAATTATATTCACAGACTGGAAATTAATCTTTTTAACATATTTCGTTCTTTACTCAACGGTACCAATACCAAGAAACCAACATTTCAAAATTAAAAAAAATAAAAAGTAAGTGAAGTAACACGAAAGAATGTGCACCACGTTATAACTGACCATAAATCGACTGGAAATTATAACAAAGTTTTTGTTTGTTGTTGCGAGTGTCATTCAATCAACGAATAGAACGGTTACATAAAACTGCTCGTAAATAATAGATCAAAAATCTACCTAAATAGCAATTACAATTTATACTGTGTAAAATAGAAATTTTTATTAAAAATCAATAAAATTTCCAAAAACAAAATTCATTTCAATTAATCTTCTGCTTCCCTATAATAATATTACAGTGTACTACCGCACAGTCAAACGATTTAAAATATAGAAAACTGAAAAGAAAAAATCCCTGGGATAATCACATTAAATAATTGGCACTTTTCTACTTTATATACTCGTACATTCCGTTTTTATTCCCATCAACATTACACAAAAATTTTCTATATATTTTTCGTATAAAAACCATCCCTCTTGTTATATTAATATTATTTTTTCTATATATACATGGTGTGTTCTGTGTGCTATGTTAAAGCAAAACTTCCCTTCAATTAAAATCAGAGAGAGACGCCATGACGTCAACATCACAGAAGAACTCAAAGTAAAGCCAAAAGCGTACCCAAAAAATCAATAAAATAGATGAAATTTTTGAAAAATAACATAAAAATTAGGAATGAAGCAAAAAGAAGGGAATTTTATTGAACACATAAAACACGGTTAAGGAATAGGAAAAATCCTTATCATTCAGAAGAATAAGTTTTTCTTTACTTTGTTGTTTGGAAGAAAATTTTTACACAGAAGAGATATATATGTAATGAAATATAGCTAAAAAAATGACTGGGAACAATTTTACAGTTTAATGGAGAAAGGATACAGATAGATCTGAAGAATGTAATAGTATGTTCGAGTTCGTCGTATACACGAATACGATGAAGGAGGAATTAAACTATTAAATAGGGTCATTGGATGGCATGTTCGTTTGATATATTGTTCACTATAACAACGGTTATTGAATGGTGTTCTGTCAGGCAAGAATTTTTACATGGAGAATTAAGGATATCGATTAGATTCTATTTGAACTTTTAAAAACAATCTCACGAATACGAAGTACATTTTATAATAACGCTTGAAACAGATATTAAACACTGTGTGATGTCTTACGAAAGTTTTTCGTTTAAATGTAGTGAATTTCTGAACTTTGGAGATGAATTATCTCTTCGGTAGAAATAATGTTAAAAATCTATTGAAATTTAAAATTCGATTAGATTTCTTTCAAGGCATAGTTTGAGTCTCCTTTGCAATTACATATTACCAGTATGACATTTGATAAAGTGATCTTTATTCATAAGCCTTCTCTTCTACGCAACATAAATTGGCCTACTTTATACGCAAGTTTCTAAATTATTCATCATAACGAGTGGAGAGGAATTACAACAACACTATGTTTATATGGCTAATGATGATACCAAAATTTACTGTTTATAAAATTTCTGTTATTTTAATCATGCGAACAGGTTTTTCATTTGACTAAAATAGCTAAACCAGTTAAATTGATGATTGGTGCTAAAGCTCTGTAGGCAAAAGACTATGTCAGACCTCTAGAAGTCAACTAAACCAAATCTCAGTGTAATTACGGAATGTTATACGAATGAATTGTTTCCAAATGGAGTTTAAATTAACTTAATCTGGGTTTTAGTCTGAAACTTTCTCGTTTTCTCTTGTCACACCTTTTGTTCAAACGTACGTCATATGCCCTTTGTTTGATCTTCAATCCTAATTTAGAAAAATTTGATGTCTACAAATTCCTCTAAAAACCTTTAGACCAAAAATTCCAAAACCAAGGATATAAGTAAGCATTCAGAATTATAAAATTTTGTAATTCTTAATGCTTTGAAAGCAAAGAAATAAAAAATACACAGACAATATATGAAGTGAACTTCTATTTGAGTGCACCAAACTAATACAACAATACCTAAATATATGGGAAGAGAAATAGAACCTGATGTACAAAACATGGAAAGTGGAATGCGAAACATGAACCTTTGAGCTTGTAGATTGAAACTTGGAACTGGGAGACTGAAACTTGGTACTTAAAACTAGCAACTTGGATCGGTGAACCTCAAACTTGAAACTTGGAATCCGCAACTGAGAATTTGGAACTTTGTACCTAATACTTGTTACTTCATACTTGGGAGTGTGAAACTTATAATTGGTAGCTCGGAACATGTAAATAAAAGCTTGAAATTTAAAGCTTTTAACTTGAAATATGGCACATGATACTTGCATATAGGTAATTTATAAATACTTTGATACTTTATAACACTTTGATATGGAACTTGAAACTTAGAATTTTTATCTTTGGATATGGCACCTGCAGCTTAGAAAGTAAGGACGCTAAGTGAGTATTGGAACTTTAATCTTAGAAATTGACACTTGGCACTTGGTTCATGAAACTTAGAACTTTGTACTTGGGACTCGGTACTACCCATACAAGGTTGTACAATGGCCGAGTACTGACAACCATGACTGGGCCATTCACATAATTATGGATGATAACTTCAGACAATAATTGGCTGCCATTCATGGGCCAGAGTAAAAACAACAGAAATGGCTCATACAAGGTTGTACAGTTGGCCTAATAACGGACCAATAACGATGACCAGTATTGTAGTAATGGCCAAGTACTGGCAACCATGACTGGGCCAAAAATATACGATATTATCATATGTATATGTAAATAAATTAAATACAAAATAATTTAACATAAAATAAAAATGACCAAAAAACCTTCAAAACTTCACATATAAGATAGTACAACTGGTTCAGTAATGATCCACTGGCGACCAATAATGCAACAATGGCAGAGTACTGGCAACCATGACTGCCAAAATAAAATAATTTTTAAGAAATAAACAAAAATTTAAAACATATTCCAACCTTTTCAATATTATCTTAGTCTTTCAAGCAAGAAGTGATAACTATAACTGTGAAATTTTTCAAACTATATATTTCTTAAATGGATAATACTCTAGTGAATAGTAACAAAATGACAGAGATCGGCAAATTCATGGCTGCAGTACTAGCCCAATAACAATTGCCAAGTAATGATAACCATTAACGGGCCATTGATTGGCCATTTAATGTAAAGAGCACTGGTATTTTTCTATAAACTAAAGATCGGTCGATTCATAGTTCAAGTAATTGCCCAATAACAATTGCCAAATACTGTTTAACGTCCATGGGCCAATGCTTGGCCGTTCAAAGGTAACTATATACTGGCTCTTTTCTGTTAACCATAGAACGGCCGATGAATGGTTCTAGTACTGGCCTAATAACAATAGCCAAGTACTGTTAACTATTAATGTGCCAATGCTTGGCCGTATTTCAAAGTCCGGCAAACCCTGCTTGGGTGGAAGATATCGCCACAAAGTAACATGACTGCTTTTATTTAATTTTAAATTGCTCAGTATTTCGACCATTATCGGATGAATGCGTTTTTTATGTGAGTAGTCTTGCATGTTTTGCAAAATTTTCAAAAAAATGAAAAAACTTGCTGGCAGGAAGCTCTAGATATCCATGTATTCCATGCTACGTAAAACTGTCCCTTAACAATCACAAATTTTACATACAACCGAAAATATTCTGCCATTCCTAGACCCGTTACTCGTTTAAGCTCAAACTTCAGTGCGGTTTATTTTATTTAGCGTATGGTTTTTGTTATGACACACCAAAATTAAAACCAAAAACCAAAATTAAAACCCAAAACAGATAGATCTTCATACGAAATCCACATAAAACAAAACATGAATACACATTAAATGAGCTTACAATCAATTTGATTGCGCGTCTTTTAGTTAAAAATTAAAAAGTAAAATTTTAAAATATTTGAACATTGGGCAGTATATTTGAACATTTGATGTTTACATCGAGTGAGTCTATCCATGCTACTACATCGGGAGTTGCCAATTGGATGTCTGAAATGTCGCTATTGTATCGTCGAAGTGGGCACACAGTTGCAATATGTTTTATGGTTTGTTGTGGAGCGGTGCATGTTTTTGTCCCATCTTTCAGTTTATATGTCACTCACCAAGATTTGCGACAGTTCATTTTTCTGGATAAAAAATAATATAAAATGGTTCATATCATATCCTGCCAAGATCTACTAACGAGTAAAATGTATTTTCGAAACCGAAATCACACTTAAAATTGGAAAATATTACTTCGGTCTGAAAGACCTAAGTATTACATTCATGAGCCAAAAGTGAAATTCTTACCCCCACTTTTTTGGCATTTCTCGACATTTTAGGACCTACTGATTCTAAAAGAGCAAAAAAATGTATGTTTGTTTGTCGGCCGGCCGGCCGTCCGTCCGTCATTACCTACACTGCAGGGAAAACGCTGGAGGGATTTCAAAAATTTTTTTTTCTAAAAATAGGTATACTCAAGGGACAGGTCCGAAAGGACGCTGTGTTCGATAACTGTACCGAAAGTGTGTCAAAAAATCATTATGTGTGTCAAAAATAGCAAATTTTCATATTTTTGGCTTAAAAAACGTTCATTTTAAGTGATTACGAGTAGGAACATTAAATTTGGAGAAATCTTGATGGTCGGGATTGGTATGTGAGATCAAAAACTAGTTTATTGCATTATAAGTTTGTCAAAAAAATGTTGTCAAGTGTGTCAAAAGATTTTTATTTAGTTTTTTACCCAATTTTTTGAAAAAAAAAATAAAATTATTATTATTGAGAATTATGGCATTATAAGTTTGTCAAAAAATGTTGTCAATTGTGTCAAAAAAAAGGTTTTTATTTATTTTTTACCCAATTTTTTTAGAAAAAAATAAAATTAATAGTTTGTATGACATGATATTTTATTATTATTATAGAGAATTATGGCATTATAAGTTTGTCAAAAAATAATGTCAAGTTTATCAAAAAATGATTTCATTTATTTTTTTAGCCAATTTTTTGGAAAAAAATGTAGCTGTTTTTATGACGTAAATTTAATTTAAAATGAAATTGGACATGGAAATTTTTGAGTTTGTTATAGTTTTTGAAATATTTTTGGAATTTTGAAAAAGTTTGTATTTTTGATTTAATAATTTTTGCAATATTTTTAGAATTTCGGCAAAAGTTTTAATTTTTGATTTTGTAAGAATTTTCGGAATATTTTTAGAATTTTGAAAAATTTTTAATTTTTGATTTTATTATAATTTTTGGAATTTTGAAAAAATTTTCAATTTTTGATTTTGTAATAATTTTTGCAATATTTTTAGAATTTTGGAAAAAGTTTGAATTTTTAAGAATTTTTGAAATATTATTGGAATTTAGAAAAAATTTAAATATTTGATTTTATTCAAATTTTTGGAATATTTTTGAAATTTTGAAAAAGTTTGATTTTATTTAATTTAACAATATTTTTGGAATTTTGATTATAATTTTCCGGCAACGTATTGATGTTTCGTGTTAGTTTTGTAATAAATTTTTAAACAGAGATAAAAAATACTTGTACTTTAACAAAGAGTTATGTTTGATATACATCGCTGCCCAAAACTAAAAACCATGTTCTAATAAAAGTTTTTTGGCGAAAACTATATCAAAATCCTTAACCCAGACCGAAGTCTTGATATCTCAGAGCTGTGAGATTTCAGCCCCTCCATATTTTTCAATTGAATTTAGTTCTGCTATGAACATAAAAAAGTACAACAAAATATTTTAATCAGATTTAAAATGTTTAATTCTACAAAGTTACAGATAGTTTTGATATAATGCATGAAACGCCGAAATTGCCAAAGAGCAATATGTATTAAAATGTGAACCGTACTTAAGTCCTAAATATTCGTACATATTTCAAAAATATCCAAGTTAAGGGAAAAGCTAAACCATACCGTTTTCATACGAAATTCTACCCTAATGAACGATATAAAAAGCTAAATTATAAAAGCGTAAACGTATTGCCATCATGTACTTTAAATGATAGTAAATCGTGGCTATGTACATACTTTTATTGTAAATGACTTAACAAGCAGTTTTTACGGAAAAAACCTTTAAAGTCGAGAATTTAAAATTTTCACAAAATAATGTTGTTACTTTGTTCAATCGACGAAACTAAACAGAGATGAGAAATCTTATTTTTATTTTGAAAATACTTGGTGTAAGATGTTCTAATTAGAAATAAAATTTTCTTGATACAACATTTATATTATATAAATTTGTATTTATTCGTTATGATGTTGTTTCAATGAAGATGAAGCAGAGAAATAGAATTTCGGTAAATAAAAGTCATATAAATCGAATTTGGGCGAGTCTTCTATTTAAAATAAAAATAATCGTCAGATAATTGTTTGCTTGTACTTGAGTATATATAACTACATACATATCATGCGTTATTAAATTTTTGAACATAGTAACAGAAGAGCCACAGAAACAAGTAAATTTAATACTAGTATCTACGAGTAAAGTTCGTACGTACATTCATATAGAATTTGTATGTTTTCTTTGTAGACTTACTTCCTTTAGCTCATATTGTTTGTCGTAGAATATTTACTTGTTCGTTAGTTGAAATGTTCATGATATATTGTTAACATTTTACTAATTATATAATTCAGTGAACGGCATTAATATATGAAGTTACAAAATATACAATAAAAACACAAAAATGTCAAAATTAAACAAAAACGTCAAGGAGAGTTGGTTTTAAATTGGATTGAAACCATAGCGGAGTTAATAAAAAACTGTAATTGGTCTGTTGGATGGGGAATGCGTTAGCATTATTGAGTAGATGCCCATGTTTTTTTTATGCAATATGTTTACTCGACAGAGAATAATATCAGACTAATGCTTTGCAAATAGAACACAACATGAAAATTGAAATATTTACAATCAATTGTGATTCATCTAGAATGGTTATTATAAAACTAATAAATTTTTAACTCTCTTAAGCTGTATCACCATGTCAAGATAATTCTGAAAAATACTGATAGCTTAACCAGCGCTGTAATCGACTGATAACAATTTTATGGCAAACTGTTTTTAAAAATAAATAAAGTGTAAGGTTGATCGAATCGATATCTAATACCTATCTAATTAACTAAGTTTATACTTATAAGAATTTTTCATTGTTGTCAACAGATCACATTGTTCATAGAGACTTTTTTTATTTCACGAATACTATTTTATTCAAATTAAGCTTGGGTTTGTAATACCAATTCTGATACCAATTTAAATAAATTTATTCTATTGATCTGACATTCTATCCAGTAAATTCGCTTTATCGAATATTCAGTTCAAAATTGCAAAGCATTAGACTAGCTAAAGGTTTCAAAGCTTAAAATTAGATTGAAACATCAAAGTTGAATGTTTAAAGCTCCTAGTTCCAAACTACAAGTTTCAAATGTCAAGTTTCAACTTCCCCATTCCAATCTTACAATTCAAGTTCCAAGCTACAAGTTCCAAGTTTCAAGTTTCAAAAGCAAAGATCCAAGTTCTAAATTTTTAAGAATATAATCCCAGCTTCCATGTTCTAAGTTTCAACCGCCAAACCATAAGTATCAAGTTCGATTTCACATGTTCCAAGTTTCAAGTTCCAAGGGTCTAGTGCCAAGTTCCAAGTGCGTAGTTTCAAGCTCCAAACTCCAAGTTTAATGTTTCTACTTCCATTTTCCTTCCAAATTCTGAGCTCTAAGCTTGGGGTTTCAAGTTCCAAGGTCCAAGTTTCAACAACTAAGTTCCACAAGCTAAGTTCCATGTTTTATGTTTTAAGTTTCATGTTCCAAGCTTCATGTTCCAAGTTCCAAGCCCCAAATTCTAAGCTTCAAGTTTTAATTTCCAAGTTTCAAGCTTCAGTTACAAAATCCAAGCTTCAAGTTCCAAGTTCCAAGATCCAAGTTCCTGGTTCCAAGCTCCAATCCCAAGCTTCTAGGTTCTAAATGCCAAGTCTAATGTTCCAACTTACTACCAAGATTCAGGTTCCAAATTCCAATTGCATACTGTTCAGTTTCAAGCTGCAAGTTGGATGTCTCAAATGCCAAGTTTCAAGATACAATTTATAAGCTCCATTGCCATGTTTGAGTTGCCTGTTGCAACTTGCATATTTCAAGTTTCATGTTTTATACTCCAAATTCCAAAGTTCCTAATTTGAACGATTTGAACGATTGAACAATTTGAAGATTTGAATTCTAACTTCCGTGTTCGAAGTTTTAAGTTCCAAATTCGATGCTAGATATTCCAAGTTCCCATTTTCAAGTGACAATTGTGGCAAGCTACAAGTTAAAAGTTCCAAGTTGCAAGTATCAAGATCAAAGTTTCAAGTTCCTAGCTTTAAGTTCTAAGCTATAAGTTCCAAGTTCCAAGCACAAAGTTCTAACTGCCTGGTTTCAAGTTCCAATCCTCAAGCTTCAAGTTCCAAGTACCAGGTGGCAAAATCAATGTGCCATGTTCCAAGTTACAAGTTTTACCTTCCAAGTTTCACGTTCAAATTAAAAGTGTTAAGTTCCTGCAAGTTCCATGTCTCAAGTGCCAAGTTTCAAGATGCAAGTTATAAGTTTCATTTCCATATTTAAGTTTCTTGTATCAACTTGCATATTGTAAGTTTCATGTTTTATGCTCTAAATATCATGTTCCATGTTTCAAATTCCAACTGTCGTGTTATAAGTTTAATATTATATATTGCATTTGCCCAGTTACAACTTCCAAACACCAAGTTCCAAGCTAGAAGCTCCAAACTCCGAATTTCAATTGCTTAGTTCCAAGTTCCAAGTAACAAGTTTCAAGTTCCAAGTTCCAAGTTCGAACTTCCATGTTGCAAGTTCTAAGTTCTAAGTTTTAAGTTCCAAGTTTCAAGCTCTAAGTTCCAAGTTTGAAGCTCCAAGTTCTAAGTTATAAGTTCCAAGTTCCTGGTTCTATGTTACAATCCATGCTTTTAAATTTCAAGTTCCTAGTTCAAAGTTCTCACTTCCAACTTCCAAATTCCATGTTCCAAGTTACAACTTCCAAGTTCCAAATCCAAAAGTTCCAAGTTCTAAGTTCCTTGTTTCAAGTTCCAAGTTTCAAGTTCCATGTTTAGAGTTCCAAATTCAAAGTTCAAAGTTCTAAGTTCTAAGTTGTAGTTCAATTCCATGTTCCAAGTTCCAGGTTCCAAGTCAGAAGTTCAAAAAATCCAAGTTCCACATTCCAAGTTCCAATCTCCATGTTTCCAGTTCCAAGTTCCAAGCTCTGAGTTCCAAGTTCAAAGTGCAAAGTTCCAAGTCTCAAGTTTCCAGCTTCAAGTTCTAAGTCCCAAGTCCGAAGTTCCAAGTTCTAAGTTTTAAGACCCAATTTCCAATTTTCAAGTTTCAAGTTTCAAGCTTCAAGTTCCCAGTTCTAAGTTACAAGTTACGAGTGGCAAGTGCAAAGTTTTAAGTTTCAGGTTTCAAGGTTCAAGGTTTAAGTTTCAAGTTTCAAGTTACAAGTTACAAGGTACAAGTTCCATGTTCCAAGTTCCAAGTTCCAAGTTCCAAGTTCCAAGTTCCAAGTCCCAAGTTTCAAGTTTCAAGTTTCAAGTTCTAAGTTCCAATATGTAAATAAATACTACGCACATCTGAATTGAAAAACGCATTGTTTATCCTAGTTATAATGGTGGAAAATAGTACTTTACGCCCGTAAAATAAAAGCCTGTTGATTTATGAAACGTTTCTCTACTTAACCGTCCGCATCGTAAAATAATTGCCCGTAAAATAATCTTAATAATCATACACCGAGATAAAAAGATAGTTAGTTGTAATAAAAATGGTGATTAATATTAATAAATTGGTAGTTAAAAATGACTAACTACGTACGTAGTTAAATTTAGTTGTTTTAAATACACAAGGGTAGTAATATGTACAAAACTCTGTGTTGAAACGTAATAAACATTTTTATTATTTTAAATACAAAATTTTGTAAAACTTGTCTTCCTGGTAGTAATTTTAAAAACGAAAAATATTGATAATTTTAAGCCGTAATTGACTTTACTATGTACCGTAGTATAAATTAAAAGTTCTAAATAGTTATTTTTAATACGATGGTAGTATAAACAATTGTTGAGATCACTAGTTTTCACAACCATATACAATATCGTAGTAATTATAAAAATAACAAATATTGTTTTGTATTGCCTACTGGTAGTAATTTCAACTATATGGAAAGTAGTAAAAACAATAACTGTTTTTGTCAAAATTAATTATTTATTTAGTTTTGTACAAAAAAGTTATAAAAATATTCCATAATCTAACTACACTTTACCTGATATCCAGTAAGATCTCTAATAAAGGTTTTGATGTTGTTATTTACAACACCATGTAATGTATTAATATTGTACATATGAGTTTGTACAAAAGTCCACTTGTTCACGATCACATTTATCAATTTTACATTGATAAGTATTTATTTTTTCATTAAAATGATTATATTTGAAATGATTCATAATAATTTTCTAAATTAATTCTACATTTAAAACACTATTAGATTGTTTATTAGCCATTTTCCGCGTTTAAACTCAAATTTTACATAACCTTGTTTTAGAAAAATTTGGCACAACCAGAGAAAACATTAATAATTAATCTATAATGCAGTTGTATTAACTATATTTTGTAATAAAAATTGTAACACCATTATTGGTTTATCATTTTAGGTATTAATTGTTACTACTAAGTTTTAGTTAAAATAATTAGATTTAATAACTATTTATTTTCACTATTTTTTATGTTAAGAACAAATGCCTCAATCATTAAAATTAGTACGCGTAATCAAATTTAGTACCGACATTTTTAAATTTTACAACTTAAAGGACAGTTGTAAGTTGAACTACAGCGTAGTTAACTTTTAACTACGCGTTTTTTTCTCGGTGTATTAATATAAAAATTAAAACAAAAATTCTAAGTACATTATATATTATATTATTTAGAGAGAGCATGAATATCTGCAATACCTCTTTAGAGAGGACAAGAATATCTTCTGGAATATTTTCTTGCATTAAGACCTTAATTCTTAAATATACGAGACAGTTTTGAGACAAATGAATATTGCATGATATTTATAGTGAAAATCATGCAACAGATCACTGTAACTAACTTGCGTGTATGGCGTATGCACATCTGTAAAGTCATATTTTGTTTGTTTGTTTCACTTTCTGAGAAACCGTATTTTCTTTCCCTAGTGGTGCGTAAATTTTTCATTTGATAAAAAATTGTACAGTTAAGGCGCGTTTTTTAAATCTCCAAGGAAAAAAACCTTACCACAAAAAAATAATAGTTTCTCCCTCCCTTCGATTTGGTTCATATAATTTACAGAAAAAATGAAATTTTGGATTTTGTTGAACCATAGTTTTTTGAAATTTCATCAATGAAAAATATCATCAATGAAAAATAAATTTGTCAATAATAAAAAAATATGTTTCGCAAATTTGCATGCTTTGAGTATAATTACATAACTTAAATATTTCTCCATGTGGTTAGAAAATATTGCATATCCTTTATGGAGTTGTTACGATTCTACATAAACACAATGATATACAAATTGTATTCAACGTCACATTTCCCAAGAAAAAAGGTACATTTCCCGAGAAAAAAGGTTTAAGATAAACAACGACAACCACATGAAATAAAAATGAATTGCATATTTTATGAATCAAAACAACATGCTAGGCAGAATAATGTAATCGCATATTCTTAAGTTTTCTCAAGGTTTCTGAAGAAAGTGGCCTCAAATAATCGAGAAATTATGCAGACTTGTATATAAGGAATTCCTCATGCAAAATTATTATTAGTTTTATTTTAGAGTGCGGTCATGTAAAGTTACGATAATATGATAGTAGAAACAGTTTAATGTGATTATGTAAAGTGAAATTAATTGTAGACGAAACGCTGTATCGTGCATATAAAGTTTTTGTAAATAAATTTTTAAGCGATAATATGTAAGAAATATTTTGTGTATTATTTTGGACGCTGTGTACTGCAAATGTTTACAATAAACTATTGGAGTTTTCTCAGAAGCTGCTGAATGAATATTCTAGTTAGGAATATTGCTTGCTGCATTGTTTTCCTGTTGTTGTGGAACAATTAAGAGGTTGAATACATTTATAAAACCTGGTGTTTATGCTTACTGATCAGTGATCGAATCCAGGAAGAGATTTAAGAATTGCGTTTATCGAATTAAGAGTAAGGCCAATTTGAAGGAAGGTGGAAAAACGTAACAGAATATTTGACTTAAATAATTACTGGAAATAACTTAATTTATTATAAGTACTCTCGTAATTATCGTAATTCATTTTATAAAGTTCTTAGCACAACTATAAAGAAATATAGAATTGCTCTTAATTTATATTTTAATAAAAAAGTTTGTGGTAGTAAATATATATAAACATTGAAAAACAAATCAAAATGGACAAGAGAGAAATTAATTTTACAGATGTGCTATCACGATTTTATTGGTCTCGTTTCATTAATTTTTGTATTTACGTTCTCTCTATAATTATATATACTCTAAGAAATCACATTTAGTTTTTTCGAATTTTCAAAACGTCTAGTGAGCGTATAAAATTCAAACATTTTACAATTAAATTGGGCGTAAAACGTTGTACATACACTCGGGCTGAAAAGTCGAAGATTACGAATTTGGTTTAATAAAAGCGCTTGTATTGCGTCACGTGTCAATATGAATCGTGGGCTTAGGCTGTATTCTAAACGACGACTTATTTGAAACTTATTTATGTAGACTTAGGCTTCGGACAATTTATGGTATTTAAATTTATCGATAAAGTAGTCTTTTAAGCTTATTGCTATTGTCTTTGGATACCACCGTTCTAATTAATATCATTTTGACATTTCATTTTCCTTCATAAGATTCATGGTGTTCCTTCATAAGATAATAAAATTAAATGATTGTTAGAAAATTATACAAATTTGGTTTAACTTTAATTAATTGTTCAAATTGTTTAACTCTAATGGGCAAATAAAAAGAAAAATGGCTAAAATATTAAACCAAATTATTAAAAAAATACAAAATATTTTCTCCCAGCCAACTGCAATTTTTCTAATGAAATGAATTTTTTGATGAAGAATGTCTAACAATATAATAAAACTCCAAAAATAAATTTAAACTATAAAAAATATGAATTTGCTATAGAAGTAAAAACATTAAAATGACAGTTAAGGTCTTATGGTCTTTTTTTAATGTCATTAGAAATTTAATGTCTTTCGCTCTACTTTGCCGACACATGGATGCATTCAATGTAAGTTAAGGACTTAAGGTCTTAAAATAACCTTAATTTGAACAAGGCATTACTTATTTACCACCATTTTAAATGGGCATTTTAAAGCTATTCTAAATTGTTTAGCATACTTATTTTGACAGCAACAAAAAGCAAATTCGAAAATAAATTTAATTAAAACATTTATTTAATTTGATCAATTAAAAGAGTTTTCAAAACTATTTTTTTCATTTTAAAGTATTACATTAATTTTATTAGAAATCGAAAAAGAAGTTTTATTCCTTAAAATCATTTAGCAAACAAACATAAAAATATTTGACACTGTCAAATCGAATAGATTTTTCTATGAAAAAAAAATTTCAAATAAGTCACCTATTTAGGTTACTTATTCAAATAAGTAAGTCTCCACAAATAAGTTTCAAATAAGTTTTGGTTTAGAATACAGCCTTAACCTTCTTCTTTCAGTCCTTATGTAAATAATGTAAAAATAATTTGTAATTTATGATATTTTATATTTTTTAATGGTCCAATCATGGTTGCCAATACTTAGCCATTACTACCATACTGGTCATCATTATTGGTCCGTTACTAGGCCAAGTGTACAGCTTTGTATGGGCCATTGCTGTTGTTTTTTCTCTGGCCCATAAATGGCAGCCGAAGTTATCATCCAGTAAAATTATGTTAATGGCCCAGTTGTGGTTGCCAGTACTCGCCCATTGTTGCATTACTGGTTGCCAGTGGGGAAGTTCCTGATTAAAACCAACAACTAGTACCATCCAAATGGATCAATATAATTAGCATAATGGCTAGTGAATTTTGATATATTGTTACCCATACGGGTGCAACATTTCAAATTGCAACATATTCAAGTAAAACATTTTTATTCTCTCTCTCTCTCTCTCTCTCTCTCTCTCTCTCTCTCTCTCTCTCTCTCTCTCTCTCTCTCTC
>OY856187.1:325974641-326070917 GCA_963693315.1 Diogma glabrata | reverse complement strand
TTAATTTTTTTTCTTAGAAATAAACTATTTTGATATTTTGCAGTAATTGGACGACATATGATATAGCGTAGGCTTGTGTCATAAATTGTCACACACATGTTCTGTGGTAGATTTGATATTTTTTTGTTGCAAAATTGGATAGATATAGTTTCGCTTATATGTAGCTATTTTTCTTTTTAAAATTTGTTCGATATCTGTTTTAAATTATTTTGTGTTGTTTAAACTAATCTGATACATCAGATTCTACTGGCACACAAAACTGTCTGATCTCGAAATCTATTTCTAGCGGATATACGTGCCGCTTGGACTTTATTGTTTTTTCAATTGATTGACGGATATACGATACGTGCCGCTTGGACTTTTTTGTTTTTTCAATTGATTGTCAATTGATTGAACCTTCCATACCGTCATGTCCATGCCAGGATTATATCTTTCCATGCTGGAAAGAATTTTTGCATGATCCTGAACACCAGGAATATACACCGTTGCTCTCACCGGTTTTGGAAGCTCGCTTTTCTTCTTTACTTGAAGATTGGCTCAGTCTCTTGGAGAGAGGTTTGAAATAGTTTCCTTAAGCCAGGCAACTGTCTGTTCGTTCACACACACTACCAGAGAAAAAATTTTCCAGTACGAAAAAGATGAGAAGCGAGGGAACTCAGTTGAGCTGACAACCTTCTCATCCAAACGTAGAGTCAACGCACCACGAAAATTGCTATGTTGAATAAAAAATAAAATAATTAAATAAAAAACCTTTGTATATAATAGGACAGGGGCACTGTTGTAGATGCCACTACTGCCACTATGCATTATTTCAGAAAATTCAAAATTCGGCTACACCTGTCGATTTTTTAGCAGACTGCCTCAGCTTTAATTGTCTTTTGGACGTAATCCCGCTTCTCCGCGAGCTTGCTTTGTTTTTTTACTGTCCTTATCTTTTAACGTTGATTTTTTGTTAACGCATCTGCCCACTTGCCTTCCTTTCTGCAAGTTGTTGATGTCTCTCCATTTTGTTGGGTGTGCGCCGGACTCGGTGGTAGCTTGTCGGTGAGCTCTTTTATCTCTTCTGCTGCTCGTGTAGACTCGTCGTCTGCATCAGAATTTTCCATCTTAACATAAGCAAATGCCAAAAATTCATAGCAAATCAAAGAGAATAAGAAAATCAAATTCAAGTTAATTGATATTTCTTTACTACCATACTTAATAAAATCGTAATTAATTATGTTTAATTATTTATAACAAACAAAAAACACGAAAACGTTGTCCTTGCAATTCAACAGGGATTAAATAGGCGGGTCACAAAAGATTCTAATAGGCAATAGTGCTTTATTACACCACCCTTAGATATCTTTCGATTTAGACAAAATAACAATATTAATCGAAATATGTTTCAAAACAAGCTGTTTAGACTGTATTCTATTTTAAAACCTACAGACTTTCTTCAGCTGTAAACTCAATTAATTTAGTTGTCCCAACAATTCCGAAAATAATCAAATTAAAATGAAGCACAAAGTTACCTGGAACCCAACCAACTATAATCAAATCTGTTACATAAAAAAAATTCAATTCGACTACAGTTTTGCAGAAATAATTCTTAAATGAAATAAAACGATTCCATTATGAAACTACATTTCATTTCACTATAAGGTCTAAATGTTAAACAATAAGTACCCCTCCACAACCATATGAAAACACAAATACTTATTTCTTTAATCTAAAATAACAAAACTGATAAAATATTTCTATTGTAAATACCACTAAGCAAGTATTAGTGGCGGCGAAAATAATCACCTTAAATTCTAACGTCAGCTGCTGAACGAAATTGAATAACCTTAGAGCGAAACACAAAGAAATTCACATTAATACTCAAACTTTTTTGTTTTTGAGAACCAAATCGTTTTTGTTCAAGAATTCGTAAACTAGGTTTATAATGTTCTTGTTTTAACGAGTTCCAATGAAGATGGAATAGATATATATTATTGTCATAAAATATTTAACCAGCCTGTTCGCATTCTCAAGTTAAATAACCACACCCAGAATATATATATGCTCACATAACAAATTTTCATTATTTTAATAGATTTATGAAAGTTGCTCGTACATGAAAACTCAGCAAGTACTACAATATAATCCCAGAAAATACAAACGAGTTCACAATACCTACATACATGAAATTCTAAAATAGGAACTCATTTGGTTTTTTATTAGGTTTGCCAATATTTCATGTAAATTTATAAATAACTTTAGTGTGTGGCTTTAATGTAGCTGTTCTTTTTTTATTGAAATAATGGGAGTATATTTTATTCTGTTCAAGTGGCAGTTGGATGACTCAATCATTGAATAAAGCTATCGTCAACAAAATACCAATAACAAAACCACTCAATGATTCATTTTACATTACAAAATTTGTGCTGATTTCAAGGAATGTAATCCGGAATGTGCTAAATTCAATAGACTTTAAAACCTCCGAAAAATGAAGTAAAAAAAATTAACCTAAAAACTAAAACAGATTTCATTTCTCTGTAAAGCGTTAACTAACTACGTACATGTTCAGTTATTGGTTTTTGTGGTTGTATTTTAATCAGAGAGTTCGGTTTGAAAACGAAAACAGAAAGATTAAATTCATAGTATTGTATGTTTATAGTCTATGGTGTCAAATTGTTCAGTAAATTTGACTTCAATTTATACTTTTTAATTTAATTATACACCAAGTCACGTCAGCATGATTTCTATTTCATGATTAAAAATAATTTTTTTTGATGAAGAAATCCAATTGCTGTGTATTTTACAGCGGATCTTAAACTTTTGGATTTTTGTTTTTGATTTTCTGAATTATATAACATTCTTGATTCACAGTAACATCTTTGAATCATTTTCTTGTGTATTATAATGAATGAGCATCGTGGGTGATTCACTTTTTATAGCTTATAGAATCGAATTTTGGTTCGTCTTATGTTTATTTAATTTATTTAATTTTGTATGAATAGAATCGTTGTATTAGTTTTTAGAAACTTGTAATACAATTTTATAGTTTTACTAATTTTTTGGCTACGACCATGAGTAATTTCAAACTGAGAATAAAAAATATTCATAGAACAAAGCCAAAGTATAAATCTGGTATAGTATAGTCTGGTTTGGTTCTCTTCATTTATCATATTATTTGAAGATTGCATGTATTTGCTTCAATCATATTTTGAAAGAACTGGCAGTGACCTCTTAGTTTTATCAAATAAAACCTTATAAATATTTTAAAACAAACCTTGTTAATCATGCTGAGGTTCATTTCCATTGCTTAGTAATTGTGATAATTTGTATCGTTCACTTATGAATAACAATCTCAAATACAATACTCTATAGCCTGTATTAAATATTTATAATGATTACATTGTTATTACAACTAACAAACGAGCAACAAAAACATAAGCCTTACGATGAACCCATTTGAACTTTGTCATCTCACAATCCCGTTACGAACGTTCACATCAAATTGCATTTTTAAGATCTTTACATATTAAATTATCCATGCATTGTCTGTCGACATTTTGCTTTTAATGAATTTAATTTAGTTCAAAAAGTTCAAAGTATATACATAATGAACCCAAACACAGAAATGGAATGGATAATCAGATAATTAGTTTCTAAAAAATTATTAGTTCATTACATTACGCTTTTTCCCGTAAAACACGCGTTTTACCGTAGATTTTTCCCGTAAAACACGTCATAACTTTATATTCGTTCAACAAATGAAATTACTGCAAATAAAAGCTAAAACTGGTTTGTGATCTATCTATTTACCTGATTAACCTTAAGATCTACTTGCACAAACATTTCTCTTGAAATTACGTTAAAAAACACGAAGCCAACCTTTAAATTAAATATTATAATAACACTTAAGTCGTTAAGTCCATATAATAATTTACAAATACTTGCATTTAAATTTTAAAGATCATTAAACTATCGTTTTCCTCAACCGACCACCATAACTAATATTAATGGTGACTGATCTTCTGTCAAATCGTTTTTTTGTTTGTTTGTTTTCCTTTATTTCTCTGAGAGAGAAACCGGTTTGTCTTCCCAAAGACGTGCGAAAATTTTTCATTTGATTCAAAATTGTACAATTATTGCAAATTTCTTTTAAATCTATAAGAAAAAAACCTACCACAAAAAAATAATAGTTTCTCCCTCACTGCTACTATATAAAAAGAAATAAGAAAAATGACAGATTAGGATTTGATTCTAACCAAACATATAAATTTTAATCTTTTATCTATTAAAAATAAACTACGCAATAATGAAAAGTTGGTCGCCAGCTAGTTTTCATAATATACTTTCAGGATGTATACATAACTTAAATATTTGAACATTGGCATTATAAAATAATAAAATATTCACTATTATAAAATCACTGGAAATAACACAATAAATGTAAAATACTCTCGTAATTATTTTCATTCATTTTATAAAAATTAGCACAACTAAAAATAATAGATTGTACTTTTTGTTTCGTTTTAAATTATTTAATTGTTTTTAATTTATAATTTAATACAATAGTTGGTTGTTGTAAATAAACAGAAATGCAAATGGCGAAATGAGAAATTGAATATGACATTTTTGTGAACACGATTTCTTATGTCTCTCTTCATACAATTTTAAAGTTATGTTCTCTCTATATTTATATATACTCTAAGGTTTTCCTTAACATGAAGTACCTGCAATATGTAAATTTCATTATTTTATAATCCCTTTTCATTCCCTTTTCATTATGAGGAAGATAAAAGTGCCAACAACAAATAGCCGTGATTTTATTAGTAATTTATCCCAATCAGAATTGTCATTTGAGTTGTTTGAAAATTGAAATTGAGGAAGGAAGAAATTTTTTTTAATGAAGAAAAACGTGAATTGCTTAATCGATTTGCACATAGAAACGATATATGTAGGCCAAATTGGACATGAAAACAAAAACAAGTGCATAACATCTTAAATATCTAACTTGGTAGCTTATACGACATAACTTATAATACCAAAAGAAAAATCAGTTAAAACATTATCAGACAGAGAAAGAATTAGACAGTCTTTCCTTCATCGATCCTTTTTTTGTGTAGATGACTATGTAGTCATAGCCTAACATATATACAGCTAAGTTCTTTATGATGTCCCCATGTTCTAAAGATAAAGACTTTTTGAATGGTCTGCTTTGCAAAAATCTTTTATCCTTAGATGGCTTAATCCTAGCATACTGCTTCGGAGCCCTGAGAGAGCAAAACATGATCCCTCAATGTGAGATTTTTTTCTTCTCTTTAAGACAAAAGCGGTATGTTGGGCCACTTTCTAATTCAAGCCTCATCATGTGTTTAATCACATGATGATGATCTGTTAGTAGCCCCACCATTAGTCTACGGTCTGAATGGGTAAGACTTAACAAAGATACGGTTATTTGGCGGTTCACCTATAGAGTGAACATTTTGAAAACCTTGAAACTTTCGATGTTCCTTTATTGATGCATCGAAGGAGAATCTGCTCGACTAGCGAACTTATATATTTTTGGCGATATATTAATTACTGGTTAAAGACCTATGAACCTCCCTCAAGAGTTCATTGGGCTTTTCGTCCCAAGATTAGCGTAGACGGAGATAATAACCAAAATCGTCCATTAGTTCCACATACAATTGCTAGACAGAGCTCCTAAGTATGACACATCATTTCATGGTCATGATAGTCAATATTTTTATCCTTCATTACAATTAAACTTATTTAATTTGTCAATCTCCACTTGAACGTATCATTTGAATCATTTGTATACACTTACCAACTTTGTATTGTGACTTTTAGTGGTGTTGTCGTGCTAAGACCCAGTGTGTCTCATCTAAGGGATTTTCTTCGAGACATGACAGGTAACACGATAATACTGATTTTCAATAAGCCCTTCGCTTCTAAGATCAAGGATATGGGTGCAAGTGATATTCGTTAAAATCATATTTTATTTCTTCAACATCTTAGTATATTTTTCATCATAATACAATTTTGCTGTTAAGTGGTTATCTCGTTGTGAGCATTCGTCTAGTCAATTCGTTGGCTTTCTCTTGGGATATATGAGTTTGGTCTTTTCAAGTAACAATCAAATAGTGTATTTGTCATCACTATTTTCAATTACTCGAGCTCTGTAGCAACCAACAAAAATCTGATCAGTGGACATTTTCTTTTAAAATCTAAAACAAACAGTTTTCACATAATCACACATACATTCTGTACTGTCAAACAATTTAAGAGTCGTTTAGTAAATAACATTTGTCTATTTATGACGTTCCACTGTAATGCATAATTTTTTTATTATTTAAACATTTAACAGATTTTATATTTTGATGAGTAATCAATTGTTTTTATTAGTATTTTTCGTTTTTCAATGTGAAACAAATATTTTTATTTTTATTGGGGATTTTTGAGATCAATTAAATTCAAGTAAGTAAAGAAGTAATTGGAATTTTTTCAATTCAAAGGTATTAGAGTTTCTCAGAAAAAAAACACCATTTCTCATTTTTCGTGTTTCGGATGGATTCGAACCTTTCTCCTTAGTATCTATTTCTTTTCTTGTGTTGTTTGCTTGTATGCCGTATTTCAATCCTTTTTCCAATAGTTGAGTTTCTTGATTGTTAAATTGTATTTCAGTGTAACTTTCTATTCTATTGTTATATTGTGGCGGTCTATATAGATTTTAATCTATATTGACCTATATTGGTCTATATTGATTTTAATAGGCAGCTTAATCTTTTACACTAATACATAAACAGCATAGAACCTTCCATTAAATTCACGTAAGAAAATGAGGAAAATAGCACAATAAATTTTTGGGATTTATCAATCAAAAATGTAGATTCAAAACAAACATTCAAAATATTCCGAAAACCAACCCAAACGGATCAAACAATAAATATTAAATCACATCATCCATAACAACATAAACCAGCTGCATACAACCACATGATCAATAGATTGAACAACATACCAATGAATGCAGAAAATTATAAAGACGAATTAAATAACATAAAATACATAGCCAGTAAAAACGGATATAAAAACGAAATAATTGACACATTAAATAGAAAACATAAAAACAAGAAAAATTTGCAAACCCTAACAACATTGAAGAATGAAGAAAACTTGGCAGGCAAAAAATACATAGGCGTAACATATAATAAAACAACATTCAAAATAATGCAAAAAACTTTAAAAAAATATGGATATAGCTTACAAAAAACAAAAATAAAATAGAAAATTACCTAAAACCCAAAAAACCCAAACCTTAGACACAGGAGTTTATAAAATTACCTGTGATGACTGTAGTAAATTTTATATAGGCCAAACGGGGCGGTCCTTCACAAAAAGATTTATTGAACATACCAGTGAAATTAATAAGAGCGATCCAAAATCCAGGTATGCCCAACATTTAAAAATAGAAAAACACAAATACACCAATATCAACACAAATTTAACCATATTACATAGAAAAAGAAAAGGACAACATCTAGATAGATTGGAAGAAATATATAAACATAAAAACAATGGCAACATTTTAAATGATAAAATCAACACTAAAAACAAACAAAATATATGACATAATAATAAAAAATAGCAGTTGAAATAGTATATAAGTACTAGTTTTAAGCAAAAATTGTAATAATAATTTAAGAACTGAGGATGACGTAAGTCGAAATCGATATTCAATAAAATATAAAAAATCAAATTCAAATTGTTACTATAAGGAAGTTTATATTATTATTAATAAATTGAAAATAAACAGTAAAAAGTTTATTTTTAAATATTGCATTTTATAAATAATAGCTCAATAGCTTCGATTTTACCAAAACTTTGTGTTTAAACTTGGTCTGCTTTGCCATTTTCGGCAATATTGTCTTTGTTTTACATGTATTGGAATAATTTTTGTTAAAATTATAACTAAGGCAAAGCTGGTGAAACAGTTAGCAAACTTTATACTCGAACACTATTGAGAACTTATGATGAATTCCACAATTACATCACCGTACATATATTTTTTTTAACAAAAGTAGAATAATGATTACAACATGTGGCATAGCAACACGTAAATATCTTTTAAGACCCAGGCTACGGGCGTGACGTTTACCTATTTGATTGCCACACATTCTAATTGATGTATCGTTTGGACATTCGGCCTTCGATCTGAAAACAATCAACAACTTTTTGACAGTGTTTCTACGAATAGAATTCGACGTTTAACTGTTTGTTGATGTAAATCAAAAATAGAGACAGTACAGAAGCCTTGACGGCCATATGATTTTTCCTTTTCTTATTCTTACACTCGTTAGCTCTGTGTATGTGCCCATTGCAGCCGTTTTTTATCTTTACCAATCTCATCACTTGCTTTTTTAGTTACTGGTCTTGGTCTACCTCTATAATTCGATACTCTCTTTTTTATAGTTTTCGTTTCGAGTCTGTCTCACAAAAATTTCTCTAAATTGAGGAACAAGCTCGTTGCGCACAGCTTTCATTCCGCAGTCGTGAAGTTGATTCAAATTGATTTCTGAGTTATTGGACACATTTCATTATCCATAGATGACTTTTCTTCTGAATGTAAAATAATTAACGCTGGTATATAGGGCTCGTAAAGTACCCGAACATTAAGTACATATGCGTCTATCAGGTAATTATTTTAATAAAATACCCGGGTAACCCCGGGTATTTGTACCTATTTATTTCAATTTTATTTTAAAATTACGTCAAAGAAATATAAATGATTTAAAATCTTATAATAATAATATTCAATGCAAATTGGTTTTTGTAAAATTATTTTTCCAAAACATTAATCCATTAGGTGAGAAAACAGCTAACCTGTTGGCGCGTATACGCGTAGGCGTAAACAGAATTGCTAAGCAACAAAACGTTGCGTGGTTTAGATTCATTTTACGAAAATGTTGCGATGCAAATATAACAAAAAGTCAGGCAAGTGCGAATATGGTTCGCTCGCTGAGGGTTCCGTATATATAATATTTGAGAAAAAAACAGTTTTTGTTAGTATAGTTTCACGTTTATTTGAAATTATAACTAGTAAAAAAAATTTTAGTAACGATCTAGCAAAATCCCTACACCCGTGAATTTTTTTAAATTTTTCTGTTGTATTGTTCGTAGATAAGGGGAGAGGGACAAAATAAAATTTTACATTTTATAAAATAAGTCGAAAACTGTGCTTTCAAAAATTACAAAGAAAACTGTTTTGCACTACAAAAATCACCTTTTATATGACACCCCACATGCCATGTTCAAAAATTTTTTTCAAAATTTCTACCTTAAATGTCCTCTAATGAACATTTGAAATTATAACAACCAAAAAAAATTACTGAATAATTAGTTGCTAAATCGTTTATTCGAAAAATATTTCGACATAGCCATAAAAGTTTTTGGAATTATAATTTAAAAAGTATATTTAACATACTTCGTATTAATAATTTTCCAAATATGTAAACTTATTGATAAAATGATAAGTCAGGTTCGCAATACCAATTCAAAACAAATAGCTAATAGTTATGCTTATTTGTCACTTGATGAAACTGATAATAATAATATTACACCACCTATTGTACAAAAAAATCAATATGCATCTTTAACTTATGTTCCTGGTTTAAGTGAATCACTTTCTCGTTCTTGCTCACATTATATACCTAACATAAAAATGGCTGTGAGGCCTCAAAACAGAAACAGTTTTAATTTTACTAATTCAAAATCAAAATTCCTAAGGGACAACAAAGTGGTGTGGTGTTGTTTATAAAGTTAATTGTGATAACTGTGATACAGCATATATTGGAGAAACAATACAAAAATTGGATATTCGTATGGGCCAACATAAATATGATTCTAGCAAAACAATTTATAACAACAATGTCTCTGCTCTAGCTAAACATTCGATAGACAAAAAACATATGTTTAAATTTGATGAAGTTTAGATTAAAGAAAAATTTTAGTTTCGATTTAGCGAAATCCCTACACCCATGAATTTTTTCTTTTGTAATGTTCGAAGTAAAGGGGGCGGGACAAAAATTGGTTCGATCTCTAGTTCAGAAAATTAAAACAATGGATTTTCATACGTTATGACTTTTATTCGTTCAAGACTCTAAAAGAGTTCTCTCTTTAGGCTTTATTATTCCTCTTAACTTTTCTTGTATTCACAATAATTTTTCATTAAATATTAAACATTAAATATTATAAAAGTATTTTACTCTTATTTTATATTTAATATTATGTCTAAAATGATATATAAATATTTGATACTTAATTTTTCTGATTTAATTTTTATTTTTTTTATTTTTTTAAATTTTTTGTTCTATTTGTTCATTTTTTTTATTTTAATTTTAATATTTATAATTTTTTGTAACTAGAGATGTTGAACGTTTTAAATTTTTTAATTTTAACAGAGATGCATGTTTGTGAGCTTTATTGCTTATTTTGTATCCAAATGAAAATAAGGTAAAAAAAATAAAATAAAACTTGTGTCACCGCTAATTTGGAATTCACTTGTTTCCCTGTTAAATTAAAACGGAAATAACTATCTCTAACGTGACCTCTTATATAATTGATGAAAATTGACTCTAAACAACAAAAACTATATTAAACAATCTTAAAAAGTTCGCACATATGAGTGAAATCTATTCTTTCTAATTTGTTTATTTACCTATGCTATCATAGACTGCGTAGTTTTATTTTCTTTTCTTATATCTAATAAGCTGTCCTGTTGTTGTTATTTTGTCAATGTTGTTGCTACAATGTCCTGTTGCGTGTTATTTTGTTTTTGTTTTCTTCAAATATTTTTTCAGGTGTTTTATATTGTTTTAGTGGAACTATTTTCCTTAAAGAGTATTTTTAGGAACTATGTTCTTTTCTTACATCGTACAGCATAATCGTCACAATATTAATTCCTTTTGTCGCCGTCTATCTACTTTAAATGTTAAAGTTTTACATGGGCAAAAGAATATAACAATTTGGACTGTATTTGATTGTGTGAGAGCACTTAAAAATCTCTCAAAAATCTACATTTTAACAATAATAAAAGTTTTTTCCGAAAATTCTAAATTTATGCATTTCTTTAATCTAATTTGGTCCAATTTGCGTTAAAATCCTCCATATTTTACTGAAAAGGCGCTACTTAGCCTCTTAACTATTTGGCGGGTTTTCCTTGTTTACAAAGTTATAAACATAGAGCAACATTTATTTTCGGAAATTATTTTTTTATCCATATCAACAAATACGACCGTAAATGTGCCTTAAGCATAGGAGTTATAACTCGGCTATTCGGGTAATTAAAATTTTGGTTAATTCTGATACCCCAAATTTACCAATGATGTACCCCAAGGCTCGGATTTGTGCCGCACTAAATTTTAATTTTTATATCAACAATCTGTTGAAAATTACGAAAGCAACCTGATAAATAGTCTAACACTGTCATTGGTCCAGCGTCCTCCTGTCTTCAACGGATAAAATTTATAAATGAATTAATCTCATCCGGAGCGATACTACCATATATGTGAACTTAAGAAAAATTTACGATTAGTATGTTAACAATTTGGTAAATTTTAATTGCAGCAAAACACAGCAATTGATTGTTTTCAAATCGAAGACGTCCCGAAGAAATCCCTCAAAGGTATTCTTCTTTTTCCGTCTTATTCGTCAGTCGGTTAGTTCAAACAATCGAGATTCCATAATTTGGGTTTAATTTAAAAAGGTCCAAAAATTTATAGGAATGATTTATATGCTTCTCTTTCTCTTTCTATTTATTTTTACAGTCTATAATCGATGTTCCATATTAACTTTCGTTCATTTTTAACACTTATACATCTAGTTTTGTTATATTTACTTTGTTTGACTTTGATTTGCTTCTAGCACCTTCTTGTTTTTTTTCCTAGTTACTTTTCCTGGATTTTTGTTTTCTGTTATATAGTCTCAACCAAACTACCTTCGCATATAATTACGTTTTTGTACTTGCTACCGCAATATTTACTCTTGTGACAGTTCTTCTGCATCTTTGCCCTTTTGAACTTTCCACAACTTTCCACTTCTATTCATATTCATACATTGTGCGTGGAAGCATATCTTTACCATCAAACATAATGTGTTTTACGTCTTCAACACGTTTCATACATTCTTCATATTTTTCTATTTGGTCTCCATTCTATTTTTCTAGGCCAAATTTAACATATTTTATTTAGAGAGTAGGTTTTTGCTATTGTTTTCTGTTTCATCTCCCTACTAAGCGTAAACTGTTCTCAAATGTTCCTCATCAGTAATGATTTTAACAATTCCATCTGTTTTCTAGTTGAGCATCACTTGGAGATTTAATTATTTAAAGCTTTTAGTGCTTTTCCGATTTGGTATTAACTGGCTTTCGGTTAATTAGAAAACCGGAGTGTGGGAACCGTTATGGTTATGTTTATTTGAATAAAAACGCTTTGTCCTAGATTGGAAGCGAACGCGGTTCCTCCTAGTTCAAATCCAACTACTTCACCCCTTGGCCACTAAACACCCAGTGCTTAAAAATATTTCACTTTTCCCACTTAATGCTTATATTTCATTTTAATTTACCAGTTGGGTCTTACCAATTTAATCACAAACAGTTTTAATTACTCCAATAACACTGTCATTATGTCTTATCTTATTAATTTTTGTTATTTTATTAATTTTTATCTTCTTATAGTCTTATTTAATTAATTTTTGAATGAACGCAACGAACTTATTTGAACAACAGTTAATGTTGCTCTGCTAAAGTTGTTTTTGAATTGTCTACTGCGAAAATATACGATTCACAAACTTTAACGAGTATGATGTTCTAACAGTGTACTACGTATAGTTTAATAAATTGGTTGTTGATCTTTTGTTTCGAAACCCGTATTGGCTATTACATTTAGTTGATTGTTTTCTAAGAATTTTGAAATATGTGAGCTAATATATGCCAATGTTGTGCGATATATATGTAGAAATAATTACTTTTATCAACCCATTTACGAGGAGAGAAAGTATCAAACAGCGAAAAGGTAAACAAATTGTATGTATAGCGAATTTTAAACCTGAGGAGGTAATTGTGAAAGCATTTTGGTGCAATCAAAATTGATTTTCAAAGAAATATGAAATTCGATCCTACAATTGATCCGACGAGTCCATGTTTCAAAATTAAAACTGAAATTATTATTGAGTTTTTGTATTTTAGAAACCTGTAACGATCGGCCCTATTTCTATTCAAACATTTAATAACCTTTTTATCCTATTTTCAATTCTTAGTCTAAGTCAAAATACAAAAATCAAAAGGTGAAAACATCAAACGAAACTTCGTAAATGAATATATTAATTTTATAATTGACCTGTCTCAACAATAATTGGGCCATACATATATCACCAGATAATATGAAACTTTCATCAAAGTGTCCAACATAAATGAGTTTGCGGTAGTTCAATTTACTAAATGTGAAACTGTAGCCTTCGATTTTCGTGTTGGAATGTGTATTAATTTTTGTTGTAAACTGAATAGAAATGGCACGATAAGAGATGTGTTTTGATAGAGAAAAGAAATATTTAAGATATTTCTTTTTTTTCTCTTTCATGCAACTGTATTTTGAAATCATGTGAGGAAAACGGTGAATAATTATTGGGCATAAAAGTGACCAATGTACATAAAAAAGAAACAAAGATAGAAAATTTTTGTTAAAAAATACATCGGGGATTCTGTTCGATCAAGTCAATGATTAGATATATTATAAAATACATTTTGGAAACAGATGATCAAGTCAATCAGAACTTGCAATTTATGAAAATTTTTTGCTATCCACAAAATTGTCGATCGATCTAGTTTCGAACCGATAAGAACTTTTTATTACACTTTAAAAAAGTATATCATTCTCATCAGGGCTAGCCGACTAGATACACTACCAAAAAAATTTTTCGCTATATAAACCTAAAATAGGTCACTACTCTAGCGAAGTATAAGAAACCAAAAAACTTTCATAAACATATGTTAATTAGATTCAGGTTTAGTCAATTTGTTTCTCTAGTTGATCACTATTGTTGTTATACTCTAACCAAGTTAGAATTGGATAACAAACTTGTATCGGTAAGAAGAAGATGACCATCTTCACTTGTGTCTATCGACACAATATCTACAATTAATTCAATGAATTATTTGTGATATTACATCACTCCGATGGAAATAATCCCATCATGAATAATAAGACTGAATCTAACAAAATATGGTGTGCAATTTATGAAAATTTTTTGCTATCCACAAAATTGTCGATCGATCTAGTTTCGAACCGATAAGAACTTTTTATTACACTTTAAAAAAGTATATCATTCTCATCAGGGCTAGCCGACTAGATACACTACCAAAAAAATTTTTCGCTATATAAACCTAAAATAGGTCACTACTCTAGTCATTGAATTAATTGTAGATATTGTGTCGATAGACACAAGTGAAGATGGTCATCTTCTTCTTACCGATACAAGTTTGTTATCCAATTCTAACTTGGTTAGAGTATAACAACAATAGTGATCAACTAGAGAAACAAATTGACTAAACCTGAATCTAATTAACATATGTTTATGAAAGTTTTTTGGTTTCTTATACTTCGCTAGAGTAGTGACCTATTTTAGGTTTATATAGCGAAAAATGTTTTTGGTAGTGTATCTAGTCGGCTAGCCCTGATGAGAATGATATACTTTTTTAAAGTGTAATAAAAAGTTCTTATCGGTTCGAAACTAGATCGATCGACAATTTTGTGGATAGCAAAAAATTTTCATAAATTGCACACCATATTTTGTTAGATTCAGTCTTATTATTCATGATGGGATTATTTCCATCGGAGTGATGTAATATCACAAATAATTCATTGAATCAATCAGAACTTATCTATTTTTTTGTTTATGTCAAACCGTAAAAAATATCACATATGTATGTACGCGTCTGCTTTTGATTTGATGAAAATCAAAAAGTAAACCAAAAACTAAGCCATTGAATTTAATTAATATTCTAGTTTTAAATGTGAGATGTCCGTATAAATAAAAAAAAATGCATTAAAATTATATATGTACAATAATTTTAAAATATTGATTCTAATAGATCAGAGTTAGATTTAGGCTATATACGAACACAGTGGCAGTTGTGAGCTGTGCTATGCGCAAAGCGGTTCTGAGAGCGTAGATAGCTACACATCTCCACGCGTATAATCAAAGGGGAATGTACACAGCAAAGTGCAGCAAACTGCTTCGGCTCACATTGAACACTCTCATTTGTTTATACACGTGTACATTTGTCACGCTTTCAGGACTGCTTTGTGCAAAGCACCACTGGCAGCATCCACTGTGTTCGTCACCTTAACGAACTATAAATTGAATCGTAAACTGGTTTTGATCAAAAGTAACTGCGAGTGACTTTTTACAAAACAGAAGTATTGAATATCATATCATTTAGTTCTAGTAGTAGTAGTACGTTCATTCACATTTTCACAATTTTTCCAAAACCACTGCAAACTATAATTGATCGTTTCCCAAAAATTTGAAATATAATTTTAATGTATTCATATTACAGCACAATAAATTAATTTAAACTTACAATCATTAACACGAAAAAAAGTTTATAAATATAAATTTTAATTTATATACTCATTTCCGATACTAATAAAAGCGCCAGCTAATTAATTAAATTATCATTAACATGACATTTTTTATAGTTCTCATTCTCTCATATCATTGCATTCCAAAGAATAGCACCAAAAATGTTTTACAAAACTTTACTGACAAATATTTTTTAGATTTTATTAGTGAAAGTATTAATTTTAAACAACAAAGGTATTTCCTAATCTGGTTTCTTCTACATATATTTGTATTTTCTTTCTTGTTGTTTCTCATAATATTTATAATTTGTTTTGTATTTATTATTTAGCAGCAGTGCAAAAAATAATAAACATATTATATGATAGAAATTGACCGATATAATAATTAAATGTTACAATTGAATAAAGATGAATGAGATGCTGTTATGTAAAATTTTTTATAGTTTGATTTTATTTAATTATGATAATTAAATTTGTCTAGTAGTTTTTAAGCTTTTATGAAAGTATACAAAGTGATGATTCAAGATACAGTAATCCCTCCGACTGCGCGAGAGTTCCGTTCCAGAAAAACAGCGCGCAATACAAAACCACGCAATGTGAACCCTATTTTGTATGAAAATGGGGGGTTCGGTTTCAAATTTAAAAAACAATTCAAAAAAAATTAATTTAAAGTTATAATTAAACAAAAATGAATATACATCCTGAAAAACATGTATTAATTGTAATTCAACAACTCTTAAAAAAGAAAACGCTTCATAAGTTAACAGATAAAATATGGAGGGACTGAAATCTCACAGCTTTGAGATATCAAGACTTCGGTCTGGGTTAAGGATTTTGATATAGTTTTCAGCTAAAAACTTTTATGAGGACATGGTTTTTAGTTTTGGGCAGCGATGTATATCAAACATAACTCTTTGTTAAAGTACAAGTATAATAAAGTACATTGTTAAAGTACAAGTATATTTTATCTCTGTTTAACCCGTAACTAACACGCTTGGGTCAATGTGACCCAGTTCTTTTTTTCTTGTCGGTTTTTTTTTCAATCTTTTTTTAATTTTTTTTAATTTTTTTGCAATCTTTTTGGTCAATGTGAACCAAGTGTGTGTTAAAGTTTTTACATTTTTAAATTAGTGAAATTTCTATAAAAAATTAGTGGGTCAACGTGACCCAAGTGTGTGTTAAAGGTAACATTTTTAAAGTGTGTTAGTTACGGGTTAAAAATTTATTACAAAACTAACACGAAACATCAATACGTTGCCAGAAAATTATAACAGATCATAAATTAACATAATTTAGTGAAAAGATGATACACTCAGCAAACCACTCAAAAACCTCTCCATTTAGCGTTTCGAGAAAACATTACAAAATCACAAATTCATATTTCTTTCAAAATTTCAAAAATATTGTAAAAGTTAAATAAAATCAAACTTTTTTCAAAATTCCGTAAATATTCCAAAAATTAGAATAAAATCAAATATTTAAACTTTTTCTAAATTCCAATAATATTCCAAAAATTCTTAAAAATTCAAACTTTTCCGAAATTCTAAAATATTGCAAAAATTATTACAAAATCAAAAATTCAAACTTTTTCAAAATTCCAAAAATTATAAAAAAATCAAAAATTTAAAATTTTTTGAAATTTTATAAATATTCCAAAAATTATTACAAAATCAAGAATTGAAACTTTTTTCAAAATTCTAAAAATATATAAAATTCAAAAACTCAATTTTTTTCAAAATTCTAAAAATATTGCAAAAATTATTACAAAATCAAAAATTGAAACTTTTTTTCAAAATTCCAAAAATATTCTAAAAATTAGAATAAAATGAAATATTTAATCTTTTTCTAAATTCCAATAATATTCCAAAAATTCAAACTTTTACCAAAATTTTAAAAATATTGCAAAAATTATTACAAAATCAAAAATACAAACTTTTTTCAAAATTCCAAAAATATTTCAAAAACTATAACAAATTCAAAAATTTCCATCTCCAATTTCATTTTCAATTACATTTACGCCATAAAAACAGTTACATTTTTTTTCCCAAAAAATTGACTAAAAAAATAAATGAAATCATTGACACACTTGACATTATTTTTTTGACAAACTTATAATACCATAATTCTCAATAATAATAATAAAATTTCATTTCAAACATATAATTAATTTTATTTTTTTCCAAAAAATTCGGTAAAAAAATAAATAAAAATTTTTCTTTTGACACGCTTGACAACATTTTTTTGACAAACTTATAATGCCATAATTCTCAATAATAATAATAAAATTTCTTTTCAAACAAATAATTAATTTTACTTTTTTCCAAAAAATTGGGTAAAAAAATAAACAAAAATCTTTCTTTTGACACACTTGACAACATTTTTTTGACAAACTTATAATTGCAATAATCTAGTTTTTGATCTCACATACCAATCCCGACCATCCAGATTTCTCCACATTCTTTGTTCCTACTCATTATCACTTAAAATGAACGTTTTTTAAGCAAAAAATATGCATATTTCCTTCTTTTGACACACTTGACGATTTTTTTGACACACTTCCGGTACAGTTATCGAACACATCGTCCTTATTTTTAGAATTGAAAATTTTTCAAATCCGTTCAGCCGTTTTCTAGATTTCGTCGGTTGTGACGGACGGCCGGCCGGCCGACAGATAGACATACATTTTTTTTGCTTTTTTAGGATCAGTAGGTCCTAAAACGTCGAGAAATGCCAAAAAAGTGGGGGTAAGAATTTCACTTTTAGCTCATGAATATTTAGGTCTTTCAGACCGAAGTAATTAACATAAATAACATTTCAAAAAACAACTCAAATTTAAAAAAAAATATCAATAATCTGAATTTGTTTAGAACATTCTACCTCTATTGGCTTGAAATTGAGTTTGATATATTATATTGAATGCTGCAGAGAATGCAGCCACTCAGTTAAAAATAAACTGAATATGTAATGCAAATTGCTACATATTTTTTTATAGTTCGAGTTAATCACTTAGGTTATAAACCTCTAATGCTTTATGCACGTGTTAACGATAGGAAAGGAAAGTTGAAGGTTGGTAATTAAGGACTTGGAATAGGACTGAAGCGATAGTGTTGGTGTATTGCGGATTTAAAAGCTTGGGGATTGTATGAAACGGGGAAACAGTTTTTGGTAATCGATTCCACCAGTAAACGGATCGTGAAAGGAAGGAGTTATTTTAGCTGGACGTTCCCTCATATAATACCTCCAAGGTATGTTAATGGGAATGCAATGATTGTCTTGTGGCTCATGAAGATCTACGTAATGGAGGTATTAAGTATTAATTTCCTTAGAGAATTTACCATAGTAATACCTGTATAACAGTGTAAGAGCTCCAACCACCTCTTCTATGATACAGCGAATCCAAACTCGATGTTAATATTGGATCATCAATTAATTTCAAAGCACGCCTGTGAACTCTGTCGACAAAATCTAAAGAGGTTTCTGGTGCTGCAGCCCATAAATGGAAGTCGAACTCGAGGATTGGTCGTATATATGCTTTATAGATCGTAGTAATTTCCGATGGAGGAAAAAGCTTTTACAGCGCCGTAGGAAGTCAAGTCGTTGGGATCCCAATTTTGCCACGGAAAGAATATGATCATGCCATTTCAGTTTGTGATTGATATTAGTAACCAATAACTTAAGTGTAGGTGAGTTTAATAATGGTTGCCTGGAAAACGTTACATTGCCGATATATAGTGAGGTTTTGTGGACAAAACGCACGACTTCGTCTTCATAGAATTAACATTACAAGATTCCGTTTACCCCAGTCCAGGATCAATTCAAGATCTAAATCCAAGGATTCAACCATTTTTCCACGTTGGCAATCAGAAGATAAATTAGATGGCTGTTTTTTAAAGAATAGGAGTGGAAGATAGTACTGTCGTCGGCAAAGGGGGTCATTCTATTACAAACCGAACACCTTTCTGATGTGTCGATTTTTGATTTGGCAGAAACATTACAGGCAGATACAAACATTCTCAAATTCCCATTTCCCAAGAAAATTGGCTTTGATTATTTTAGCAATATATTTGTTGCGAGTTTACATAATCGCAATGAAATTCAAAACAAAATTGTATTCAACGTCAATTTTCCCTATACAATATTGCAAATCTAAAATCAAGATCACAAGAAAATGGGGCAAAGCAAAAAATTAAATAACAACATAAAATAAATTTCGAGAATTTGTGGAGCTTTTCGTAAAGAATGGATTAGAATATTTGAGAAATTTAGAAAAGTTGTATACATATACCTATCTTCCTTACAAAATGAGAGTTAATTTTATTTTAGACTTCGATATTGTGTAAAGTTAAATTAAAGTAGACTGCGATATTGTTAATGGTTTAAGTGGAACGTGATTATGTTAAAATGAAAATTAATTGTAAACGGAACGCATTATCTTAAATATTAAATTTATTATAAATATATTGGGAATAGAGCCTATTTAAAAACAAATTAATTATTTTAAATTAAAATGTATATTTTACGTTTCGGCAAACATCCTTTGCCATTTTCAAAAAAATTATTACAAAATTTTTTAAAAAATTAACAAACAACATCAACAACATTCGTTGAAGAAAAAATTATATTCATATAATTTTTTCTTCAACGAATGTTGTTGATGTTGTTTGTTAATTTTTTAAAAAATTTTGTAATAATTTTTTTGAAAATGGCAAAGGAGTTTGCCGAAACGTAAAATATACATTTTAATTTAAAATAATTAATTTGTTTTTAAATAGGCTCTATTCCCAATATATTTATAATAAAATTAATATAAAAGCCTACAATATACTATTATTTTAAATATTAAACTGTGTAAATATAGAAGTAAAATTAGTTTTAGTAACTGTTTATTTAATAGATAGTACATTATGATGCTAGGACGTAAGGCTAAAGATTTTGGACGTATGTGGAGTTTGCACCCGCATTAAGTCCAAAATAGCTTACGTCCGTGCATCATATACTATTTTTTATTCGCCGCAAGCAAAATATTTTTAAAAAAAATGTATATTCTAAATTAAAATATAATTGACAAAATATTTGTTATCTTTTCCAAATTATTGTGTAGCTGTGACAACAAATGATAACAACCATTTTAATTGGATAATGAAATTTGGAATTTAAGGGTTGCTTTGATAAAAATTTCTATTTTTCATAGAATTTAAACAAATACAAATGCTTTTTACTTTTTTGGACGTGACAACAAAATAAATAGTTGAAAAGTGATACTTTAAGGTCGCAAATCACAGTAATAAAGTAACACTTTAATATGTAGGCGAATAAAAAATATCTTGTGTATTATTTTAGGCGCTGTCTTTATACTGAAAATTTCTACAACCAACCGTTCGAGTTTTTGAAGCTATTGGAAGAATATTCTAGATAGTAATATTGTTTGCTGCATAGTTTTGCTGTTTTTGTGGAACAATAGCGGAGTTGAATACTTAATAAAACCTGGTGTGTTTGCTTACTAATCAGTAATCGAATCCAGAAAGTGAAGAGCTATATTTAAAAAAAGTTAAAATTTAATTGATTTTAAAATTTTTTGTTAATGGAAGTTGTTTGAAAAAATGAAGAAAAATTCGAATTTCAGTCGTACTAAAAATCTTTAAAATTAAATATCTCAAGAACAAAAATTAACGCCTCTGAGTTAATTTGATAAATTTTAGTGTAAGGATAGAACTATTTTCAGAAAAAAATTAATTAAATTCCAATTGATCTTCGACCCTAGCGCCATCTTTAAAAAAGTTTTTTTAATATTTTTATTTAAAAATTAATTATAAAAACAATTAATTAATTTTTTTTTCAAAGGACTAACTAATCATCTGTCAAACAAAAAAAAGTTTGATGAAATCGGTTTAGCCGTTCTTGAGCAATTTAATTTCAAAGTTACATCGGATTGGCAGAATTTTCATTTTTCATGCATGTTGGGGTGCCCCCTATGCTCAAACTAAGCACTTTAAAAAAAATTTAAAATAAGATGTATTTTTTATTTTGTCTATACTACTTACATGCCAAGTTTCAGGAAAATCAAAAATGGTCAAGTTTTCACAAATCTGTCTAGAACACATTTTTCATGCACTATCCAAAGTTTCCTTTATTAACTATAGAAAGCTATCTGTCTGTGGACAAGATATCTCAGAAACTACTTGACGTATTGTCCACAAATTTGATATACAGGCATCTTAGGACAATAGATTCTTTGGCGTTGATCAGACCCGCAGGTCAACTGTGACCCGAGATATCAAGATATCTCAGAAACTACAAAACCTATTTAACCCAAATTTTGGTGTCTCCGCCATATCAATTTTCAGACCCACAGGTCAGTTGTGACCCGAGACAGAGAATTCAAAAACTTGTACGCATGTGTGAGTTTCTATCTGTGGACAAAACATCTTAGAAACTGCTTGACCTATATTGAAGCCAAATTTAGTACAGCGGTTTCTTAGACCAATATATGCTATGGCATTGATTTTTAGATCCGCAGGTCAAATATGAGGAGATATTGAATTCAAAAGTATATGTCTGTCTGTATGAGGGAACGATATCTCAGACACTACTACACATATTGGCCCCAAATTCGGTACACAGGTATCTTAACCCAATATCTCTCTTTTTTTTTTCTTTTTTGGTGATATTTTGTTATATTTAGGGCCGATTGTATGAACGCGAATATAAGATATATCCTCGGATATAACGTCGTTTGTATTGAATGAATCTGAATCACGATAGAACAAAAAATGTATTACTTCGGTCTGAAAGACATAAGTATTACATTCTCGAGCCAAAAGTGAAATTCTTACCCCCACTTTTTTTGCCATTTCTCGATGTTTTAGGACCTACTGATTCTAAAAAAGCAAAAAAAATGTATGTCTGTCAGCGGGCCGTACGGCCGGCCGTCACAACCGACGAAATCTAGAAAACCGCTGGAGGGATTTCAAAAAATTTTTTTCTAAAAATAGGTGTACTCAATGGTAAGAGCCGAAAGGACGATGTGTTCGATAGTTGTCCCGGAAATGTGTCGAAAAAATCGTCAAGTGTGTCAAAACGGAAATTTGCATATTTTTGGATTAAAAAACGTTGATTTTAAGTGATTACGTGTATGAACATTGAATTTGGAGAAATCTTGATGGTCGGGATTGGAATGTGAGACCTAAATCTAGATTATTCGATTATAAGTTTGTCAAAAAAATGTTTTCAAGTGTGTCAAAAGAATGATTTTCATTTTTTTTTGCTCAATTTTTTGGAAAAAAATGAAATCATTAATTATTTGTTTGACATGAAATATTATCGAACTCATTATTGGACATGGAAATTTGTGATTTTTTTATGATTTTTGAAATGTTTTTGGAATTTTGAAAAAAGTTTGTATTTTTGATTTTATAAGAATTTTCGGAATATTTTTAGAGTTTGAAAAAGTTTAAATTTTTGATTTTATTATAATTTTTGGAATATTTTTGGAATTATGAAAAAAGTTTGTATTTTTGATTTTATTATAACTTTTGCGATATTTTTAGAATTTTGGAAGAAGTTTGTTGAATTTTGAATTTTTGATTTGGAAAAAGTTTCAATTTATGATTTTGCAATATTTTTTGACTTTTGAAAAAAATTTGTATATTTGATTTTGTTATAATTTTTGAAATAATTTTAGAATTTTAAAAAAGGTTGTACTTTTGATTTCGTTATAATTTTTGCAATATTTTTAGAATTTTGATAAATGTTTCAATTTTTGATTTTAAGAATTTTCGGAATATTTTTAGAATTTTGAAAAAGTTTCAATTTTTGATTTTATTATAATTTTTTGAATATTTTTGGCATTTTGAAAAAAGTTTATATTATTGATTTTGTTATAATTTTTGCAACATTTTCAGAATTTTGGAAAAAGTTTGAATTTTTGAATTTGTGAGTTAAGAAATTTTCTAATGTTTTTAGACTTTTGAAAAAAGTTTCAACTTTTGATTTTTTAGGAATTTTCGGAATATTTTTAGAATTTTGAAAAGTTAAAATGTTTGATTTTAATATAATTTTTGGAATTTTGAAAAAAGATTCAATCTTTGATTTTGTAATAGTTTTTGGAATATTTTTAGAATTTTGTAAAAAGTTTGTTTGAATTATGAATTTTTGCAATATTTTTAAAATTTTGAAAAAATTTAAATTTTTGATTTTATTATAATTTTAGGAATATTGAAAAAAACTTGTATATATGATTTTGTTATAATTTTTGCAATATTTTTAGAATTTTGAAAAAAGTTTCAATCTTTGGTTTCGCAAATATTTTTGGAACGTTTTTAGAAGTTTAAAAAAATTTGAATTTTTAATTTTATTTTAACTTTTAGAATATTTTTGGAATTTGGAAAGAAATATGAATTTTTGATTTAGTAATATTTTCTTGAAACGCTAGATGGAGAGGTTTTGAGTAGTTTGTTGGGTGTATCATCTTTTCATTAAGCTATGATCTGTTATAATTTTGCGGCAACGTATTAATTTCGTGTTTGTTTTGTAATAAATTTCTAAACAGAGCTAAAAAAAATACTTGTGCTTCAACAAAGAGTTTTATTTTTGATATACATCGCTGCCCAAAACTAAAAACAATGTCCTCATAAAAGTTTTTTGCCGAAAACTATATCAAAATCCTTAACCCAGACCGAAGTATTGATATTTTCTTTCAAAATTCCAAAGATATTGTAAAAATTAAATAAAATTAAAAATTCAAACTTTTTTCAAACAAAATTCTAAAAATATTACAAAAATTATTACAAAATCAAAGATTAAAATTTTTTTCAAAAATTCTAAAAATATTCCAAAATTCCAAAAATTATAACAAAATCAAAAATTGTATCTTTTTCATAATTCCAAAAATTTTCCAAAAATTAGAATGAAATCAAATATTTAAACTTTTTCTAAATTCTAATAATATTCCAAAAATTCTGAAAAATTCAAACTTTTTCCAAAATTCTAAAAATATTGCAAAATTATAACAATATCAAAAATTGAAACTTTTTCCAAAATTAATTATAAAAATAATAATAAAATTAAAAATTTTTCAAAATTCTAAAAAATATTCCAAAAATTCTTACAAACTTATAATGCAATAATCTAGATTTTGGTCTCACATGCCAATCCCGACTACCAAGATTTCTCCAAATTCGATGTTCCTACTCGTAATCACTTGAAATGAACGTTTTTTAAGCCAAAAATATGCAAATTTCCTTGTTTTGACACACTTGACGATTTTTTGACACACTTCCGGGACAGCTATCGAGCACATCGTCCTTTTGGCTTTTAACAATGGGTATACCTATTTTTAGAAACAAACATTTTTGAAATCCCTCCAACGGTTTTCTAGATTTCGTCGGTTGTGACGGCCGGCCATCAGACAGACATACATTTTTTTTTTGCTTTTTTAGAATCAGTAGGTCCTAAAACGCCGAGACATAAAAAAGTGGGGGTAAGAATTTCACTTTTGGCTCGAGAATGTAACAAATACTTAGTCTTTCAGAACGAAGTAAAATGAAATTAATTGTTTGTTTGACATGAAATGTTAGCGAACATGAAATTGAACATGGAAATTTGATTTTGTTATAATTTTTTAAATACTTTTAGAATTTTGAAAAAGTTTTAATTTTGGATTTTATTATAATTTTTGAAATATTTTTAGAATTTTGGAAAAAGTTTTAATTTTTGAGTTTGTGAATTAAGAAATTTCGCAATAAGTATAGAATTTTGAAAAAAAGTTACAATTTTTGATTTTATAAGAATTTTCGGAATATTTTTAGAATTTTGAAAAAGTTTAAATGTTTTGATTTTATTATAATTTTTGGAATTTTGAAAAAGTTTGTTCTCTGATTTTGTTATAATTTTTGGAATATTTTTAGAATTTTGAAAAAAGTTTGAATTTTTGAATTAGTTTGAATTTTTGAATTATGGATTTTTACAATATTTTATTAATATTTTTAATTTATTGTGTTATTTTCAGTGATTATTTAACTCAAATATTTTATAAAGGACAAGCAATATTTTCTTACGACACGAACAAATATTTAAGTTATGTAAATATTTTTAAAGTATGTATATTATGAAAAACTTGCTGTCAAACTTTTTTTATTATGAATAAATTTATTTTTCATTGATAAAATATCAAAAATTATATGTTTGGTTATAAATAAATACCAAAACGTGTTTTTTTTATTTCTTTTTATATAGTCGCAGAGAGGGAGAAACTATTATATTTTTGTGGTAAGGTTTTTCCTTATACATAGATTTAAAAAAAAACTCGTAATAATTGTACAATTTTGAATCAAATGAAAAATTTAGGCACGTCTATGGGAAGACATGAATGTTTCTTACTGAGACAAAGATAGAAAAACAAAGAAAAAAACAAAAAACGAATTGACTTAAGTGGAGTTACGCTAAATATTAGTTGTGGTGATCGGTTGATTAAAATCAATAAAAAGTCATGGATGGTGTTTTCCCTAAATTGTTATGCATATTATGTTTCTAGTTCTGCGTAACTTCCATGTACCTGAGATATGGTTTCATTTTTGTGCATTGAAATGTTCTCTCCATTAATAAAACCCGTGAGAAAGACGAGAGAAGAGGAAAAGGGCGGAAGAGTGGGAGTGAGATACTTGAAGAGGAAGATGTATTAATCAGGTTATTTATTAACCTGAGTAAATCACAAGTGCAATTTTATGAATATTATTGATAAATTTTATAGTGCAACACTTCTAAAGGGTAAAACAAGTATTCAAACAACATATAAAGTTCTGTCTTTTTAATTAGAAACATTGTAAGTTGTATTTTCGGATGTCTTCGGATATTGGAATTTATACAATCAACTGTTGGAGTTTCTTGTTTAGTAAAGAAAATATTTCCTCTACTGCTGCGTAGTTTGAGCCTATTCCCTCTCTCTCTCTCTCTCTCTCTCTCTCTCTCTCTCTCTCTCTCTCTCTCTCTCTCTCTCTCTCTCTCTCTCTCTCTCTCTCTCTCTCTCTCTCTCTCTCTCTCTCTCTCTCTCTCTCTCTCTCTCTCTCTCTCTCTCTCTCTCTCTCTCTCTCTCTCTCCCTCCCTCTCTCTCTCTCTCTCTCTCTCTCTCTCTCTCTCTCTCTCTCTCTCTCCCTCCCTCTCTCTCTCTCCCTCTCTCTCTCTCTCTCCCTTCCTCTCTTTTTTTTCTCTAATCATGTTTCAATTATCGTTCCATCGCTAGTTTACTCCGATTTTGGCATCTTCTAATCTTCTAGCACGAAGGTCCTTAGTGCAAAACCTGATATCGCATAGCCAAGGATTTCATAAGATTTGGATAATTTATTATTAATTATGTTCCGTTTTCCGAATAAACATTTTATTGAACAATTTAAATATAATGAACAATTTGATCATTGGTGTATAGTTCTTCGAGAATTAAATCAACACCTGGTATTTTGCCATTTTAAAGCTTAACGTCAAACACTGTTACAAGTAGGAAACAAAAGCTTTTCACTTGATAATTGGAGAGATTAATTGAATAAGCAGCTTTCATATGTTGTAAGCTCATTGTTCTCATTTTTTATGGTTATGCATCTGGAATGGAAATCTGATATCAGATTCAGAGCAATTGCATTTGTGAGCTCCGTCCCGTGTGTCTTATCAACCCTTATCAACAATTTTTATCAAACCTGTTATAATGCCACTATACCAAGTGTGTATTTATCTGCTTGGTTTGTAAGCTTTTGGAGATTTTCTGGTTTTTCATGGCGTACTATATTCTGTATTCCCATTTTAAAATCGTACGCCAAGTGGTTGCCGAGGTCGTTGTTGTAATGAAGTCAAAAAGATCTGAGACCAGACTAAAGAACTCATAGCAAATTGTTTTTACAGAAACTGCAGATTACATAGTCTGTTTTTTGTGAATTTCACACGTTCGATAGTGAATTAATATTTTGTAGGTTTTCAGAACAACAATTTTACAATGTCGCCGCCCTTAATATGGAGAAGAGACGATTGATGGATTGGTTTGAAGACCTCAATTACGTGACGTGATATGTAGTACCATCGAGTATAATCACACCTCACACCATACCTCATCATATTATAGCGTTACACATGTAGCTCGACGTGGACGCATTTTCATTACCCAAACACTGTCTGGTCGTAATTATTATAGTTATCAGTAAGAAAAATAAATCTATAATTAAAAATGTCACACCCATAATTTGTATCCCAATTAAAATTGAATATGTAGTATAAAAAAGAATAACAAGTGATACGATTTTAAAACTTATAACGAATCCCTAATAGCAGTTCTACTAATAAACTGCTTAGAAATAACGTATAAAAGTGTATAGATATATGTACGTGTATAATCGTTTGAAGAACAAATTCTTGATTCCCCGTCTTTTTTTAGATCATCAATTTCTAATCAATAATACTAACAGGCTATCTCAAAAGTATCATTTTATTAGGTTTACTTAAAATGGGATTATTTTTATATTCGTTGAGTTTTTTTATCATACAAACAAAATTAACAGTTAAATAAACAATTTACAACAAACAAGTCAAAGAAGATAGCACCTACGGATAAATTAATATTATAGAAATGCATACCTTTTTCAGAGAATACCAGAAGAGAAGACGATATTTTTTTTAGGTTTATAAAATCATGAAAATACCAGATGCTTTGAAGATTAAATTCCGTATGTGTGTGTTAAGTAAAAGACACAATCAAGACCAGAGGAAATGATGCCATATTTTTTCCAAGAGACAAACGCTGAAATCGTAAGAGAAGTATCATTATTTTATATTCTCTACTTACTAACTTTGAAGATTACCAAAATCATCATGATAATCATCATCATCATCATCTGTCTTCTTTATGGGTATAAACGAGTGAGTACAGATGTTCCCAAAAAAAATAAAGTTTCTATGTATTTCAAAATTTTTGGATGACTCGCTTTTACTGTTCCGTTCGTTTAATTTTTTTTGAAAATGCGAACAATCCGTCACCATATATTTTATAATACTCCACACTATATATATTACCTCCCTGATGTGCCGGTGTATGAGTACACTAAACGTGACAACAATGAGTAAATGGGATAGTTACCAGATTAAAATACAGTTTCAAAGAATATTATAAGTGGAAAAGAGACAAATAGTTTTGTGGAATAGTATTTGGTTGATGGTAATTGTAATGTCAGTTCATTTCTGTTTGGCGAAGATACTACATGGTATTATCGTGATATATAAAAAAAGTGTTGGTTTCCAATAATTAAAATAATTATTTATTTATTTCAATATTATAAGTAGATCTATATAGAAACTTGTTTGTACAAATTATAACAAATGTGATTACAAATAATAATATAGTGAAGTTCAATATGGAAAGTGAATTAACAATATCAAATAGACAAATATGTTGTCGTCTATGTTTGGCTCCTGATAATGAATGTGTCCCCATTTTTTCAAATTCAGCAGCTGATAAAGAACCATTATCATCAAAAATTCATGCCTGTGTAAATATAAAGGTTAGTTTTTTTTTTATTGATTTTAATGTGTGGAAAATACGAAAATAAAAAAAATATTTAAAAGTCATGAAGTGAGTGAGTTTACAAGAAAAATAAATAAATGCGATTTCTGTTACAATTTGTGCATTGTAAGTACATTTCTGAATTAATTGGAACAAATCCACCATTTTGGAATTTCACAAGTATTAAGATGGAGAGACTAGTACATAACCAACACTGCACACAAGGTTGATATGGAATGGAAACTATGAGAATATTGCTGTGTTTCTCAACAATTTGTTTTATTATATTTATAAAATGTGCTACTTGTGAGAATACAGTACGACGTTATGATTCAGTTAAAGAGTGTATGGTTGGTTAGTTTTTCTTCGTTGGTGTGTGGTTTTTTTTATTTTTCAGAATTAGATTCGTGGTTTGGAATGAGGGATTTAGCTTGAAAAAAGAAATATAAAATTTTACGTTCGGTTATTAAAAGCGAAAAAGTGGAGAAAGGAAAGAGAAACCTTTGGCTGGAGAGTAGATCGATTTGACTTTATTTGATAATTTTCAAAAAAGTAGTTATTAAATTGATGAATCACGATTTCTTCATGGAATGGATAGTCTTATACTTATGCATTATTTATGTTTTAATTTAATTTAGGTTCACGAAGCAGATAGATTATCATCGAAGATATGTCATTACTGTATTAGTTATTTAAATTCCTGGCAAAGTTTCAAGAATCGTTGTGTGGCAGCACAGAAAAAACAAAGAACATGGCTTTTTTTAATGTCGGAAAAAGAAAAGCTACAAAGACAACATGCTGCTACGCAAGCAGCAGCTGCGGCGGCTAGAAGGCAATTACAACAACAAATACATAAAAGTATATTAAATTTTTCTTCAAAAGAAAATAATCCGGTTCAATCAAATGAAACAAAAACAGAACAACCGCAACAAAAACAACAAGCACCAAAACCACCACCATCAACATCACTACCACAGCAACAACAAGAAGGTGGAGTTGATTTAACTTGTGTAAAAGAAGAACCACAGGAAATGATATCAGATGATGAAGTATGATTTTATGAAATTGATTAGATTGGATAACTTTGTATATGTATTTTTTATTATAATTTTAAATTAGGGTCAACATAATATGAATGTGGAATTAGATCCGTCACAATTTTTAGCAAATGAAGACGACGATGACTTTCCAACATATGATGAAGAAGATCGTGATCCGATTCCACCTCCTATTATGTCAATGGAAGAAGGTCCTCCGATATTAACATCTTTAGGATTGACGCACATAAATCATGTAAATTCTTACAATAATAGTATGGTATGCTTTTGTTTTGTTGATTTTTTACTTAATTTTATATTTTAATGGTTTTGAGGTTAAATTTTATATTTCCTTATTTATTTACATTTTTTTTTAACGTAAACAATTTTTTTTGTAATCGCGCCATCTCTTATGGATTTCCTGTTAGATATTGTTATATAATATCATATACTTGAACTAGTAGATTATAGATGGAACTAATTCAATTTGCTTGATATTGTTAATTTAAATAATGTACACCTTTTATCTGTTAATTATTTCCTTACCAGCCGATTTCGTATCAAATTTTATTGTACATTGCACTTTCGAAAAAGAGATCTACAATTATTCCCAAAAATAACAGAATTGGTTTTACGCATATACAATCAAACAGTTACGAATTAATATACGCTCATGATCGATAAGAAAAACTTGGAAACTTTCTCTTTTATTAATGGCAAAATTTTTGTCATTATTAGAATGCATTAAATGGAAACCTATTGTGACACTACTATTCAAGTGTTATTGTTGTTAACCCAGTTTAATATGTTGCCTGTTTTGGTTTTATGATGTCATATGATGAAATATTATGTGATAGTTCGAATAGCTTGAACCTTCAATTAGAGAATTACTACGTTCTTGATTATTTAAATGACTACAAACAAAAAGGCAAGTAAATATCGAGAAATTACTATTTCTGTTAGTATTAGCATATATCCACAGAAAGAATCTTTTGTTTTTCTTTTACGTTGAAAGCGGTTTTGAGTAGGCCACATTTGCGAACAATTTGAAACCCAACATCTGTATTTCTCTATATTTTTAATTTGTTTATATTTGAATGTGATGTAACTTTGTTTAATTTGACATTGTATTTCATTTGCGATTTACGAATGTTTAGTCATCCCACATTAGTTTTACGAAAAGATTTAAGTAAAACAGTTTTTGTTCGTAATCACATAAAAGACATTGTTTTGGGTGTTCAAAATATTTTGGAGGATGATGTTTTGTTTCAAAAGATTTCGGTACGCTAATGGATATGGATACCGACAGTTTTTTTAAACTTGTAAAAAACATTGAACGAGAAAATTGATTTTCAAACGCATGTAAATGGGTCGTGGTAGTTAAATCTTGGATTATTTGTATTTACAATTCACTATCTGCACTAGTGCTTGCTGCAAAGTTCAATACATACGTTAGTGACATACGTTACTTGAAATGTATGTTAACACGAAATATTGATTTTGAAATCCCAAAAGATGTGTTAAGTTATCTGTAATCTGACCTACCCATTCAACGTGATCCTATCTATTCGTAGCCATTGTAATCAAACACCTGATAACGCCAATGTAACGTCAAGACCTTCAACTGAACAACAGTTTCGTTTTTAAAGATTCGAATGTTTAATACCAGTTTTATCAAGCATATGACTATATTTTGATTACTAAAAAATATTGGGAAAAAAGAAATTATTATGTAATTATGTGCACAACATGATTTTGATGAATCATCCTATTTAGATTCAGTTCGAATCACCCAGGAAGAAGTCGTGCATTATAACAGTGTTGACTTTCGACGGATTAGGTGATTGCACTCAACAGCATGACGATCATTTTAATGCACGCCAGGAAAATTTAATTAAATATTTACATGTTTTACATAACACTTAACCTAAATTATTTTTATTCATAAAATGCTATTTACTTTTGTCTATACTTGCAAACATTAGTAATACTTTTGTCATTTCCGTTAAAAATCAGAATATCTTTGATGGGTCACAATTTGCACAGTAAAATTTTTTTTCACTGGCAACAATAACAGAATAGTTTTTGTGTTGCTTTCGCTATCAATTTCTGTAGGATTGTTATCAAAATTTGTTATTTTAGTAATTATTCGATGACATATGCGTTATTCTTGGTAAATTCATAAATGAAGTAAAAAATTAAGTTGAATGTTGCTGACCGACCGATTCATTAAACCTTTGTAGAAATCCCAAGTATTTTGAGATTCTTCCATCAACTCTGGTTCTTCTTTATTTAAAAATCTTTACTAAATAATTAATCACAAACCAATTTGTTTTCACACCACACATAGATATAAAATAATGCAAACAGATTGAAAATGTTAGGACAAAGGCATAAAATGATGATGGAAACCCAAAATAAAATTTGATATGAATTTGACCTCACATAATCATAATTTAAATATGTATATAAAAAAGTATTCGTTTAAAAAATTTTAAAAATAAATGTTAATATATGTTAAATTTTCTTTTATCTGCGTAGAACAATGACAGCGATTATTTGGATGATACTAATGCAAATGAACTTTACAACTCATTGAATGATCACAAATCTGGTCCAATTCCAGGTAGCTGTTCAATATGTGATATGAAGTTTTCAAATCGAGCAAATGCACGACGACATGAACGAAATATTCATGGTGTTATATTGAATCCGTTAACATTTGCTCCACCAACTACAACAACCAGTACACCAAATACAGTAAATAAACCAACATTTAGTCGTAAAGTTGTACACGTTCCTGAAGTATTTAATTATGATACGCCTGAAAAATATCGTCAATATTTAACAGAAAATAAAATTAAATTTATCAAAAAAAATATAACATTTTTAGAACAATATCAAGATATGATATGTGCATGCTGTGATAGACAATATCAAACTTATAAAGCTTTTATGTCGCACATGCGAAAAAAATATCAATTTTTACCACGTAATCTATGTTTTAAATGCTTAAAACAATTCGATACCAAAGGACAATTTATTGCACATTTAAAAAAACGAAATTGTATAAACTTATATAGAATCTATATGACTGATGCAGAAATTGCTAAGCCTACAATGACTGAAGATGAAAAAGCTCGTAATAAAACCAAAGAGATCCTAGCAAATAAAGTTTATGGATGTAAACTATGCGGATCAAACTTTAAACTAAAAATGGACTTCCGTTCACATGTTGTCGAAATGCATCCCGAAGATCAAAAAGGAAAAGAATTCCCTTTAACTACATGTGGGTATTGTAATTTGAAATTTGATGATCCTGTTGCAAAGAAACGGCATGCGACAAATCTGGAATGTATAATTTCTATTATTTGTGGATCATGTGGTGAGAAGTTTACTCAACATCCACATTACATTGATCATGTATATACAAATCATCTAACTAATGTAAATGCAAATGATTTTAATGAAGCCGATTCTTATGATGGCGATTTCGAACTAAACTCGTCACAATCATCGAATTTAAGAACACCACAGTGTTGTCCAGTTTGTTCAAAGCAATACAATAATTACTATAATGTTTTACGTCATATGGAAAGCAAACATCCGGACCAATTACCACAAACTTATTCCTGTGAACATTGTCATATCGGATTTCCACGACAGTCTGAACTACGTGAACATATCAAATCACACCATCGCGAACAAATGTTTAGACCTCCTGCTAAAGGTTCATTTACGTGTAATGAATGTGGATTGATGTCGGAAAATAAGGAGGCATGGATGGAACACATGATGTCACATTCGAAATTTGTTTGTCAGCAATGTGATTATAAAACTGAAGTTCGAACTGACTTTGACAATCATCTTACAACACATTTAAAATTTAAACTATATTCATGCACAATCTGTAAACATTCGTTTAACAACGAAAAGGGATTAGAAATTCATATGCAAGCAATTCATCAACAAGCACTAGAAACAAAACCGGATGGCGTTGAACAAAATGGTAATGTGGATGAAACATCAATGCCTGAAATAAAAAAAGAAAAAAGTTTGGAATTTGATCAAGCGATGATGGACGATGATAACGATATGGATGATACGATGGATGGAAGTGTTAATACTGAAATTAAACAAGAGGTGGAAGAACCAACTGAAGATACTACAAATACGAAACAAAGGGAATGTCCTATATGTAAAGCCGTTTTTAATGCAGGTGTATCATTTTCGAATCATATGAGAACACATATGGTATCATCTCCGGCTCAAAATTTCATTCGATCATTAAATTTAACAAATAGTGGATCGTCATCGCAATCAACTGCTCCTGGTAGTACGTCTGGTGGAGTAAATACGCAAGTAAAGACATCACGTATGAAATGTCGCTTATGTCATAAAAGAATCAATACAAAACTCGGATTAAAAAGACATATGCTTCTTGCACATCAAATTCGTGATTATGCCTGTGTCAAATGCTATATGTGTCCGGCTGAGTTTAGTAATCATAAAGGATTAAGAGTTCATTTATTACGATCACATCAAATTACTAAGGAGGAAGATGATAACAATCAACATGATTCAGGTGCCCAACAACAACCTAAACAAGAAAATGACAATTTCGAATGTAATGTTTGTCATATCGTTTACAAGAATAAAGATGATTTAAAACAACATTCGTTCGCTGTTCATGGATTTGAAGGGTAAGTCAACAACTAAATAGCCGTTAATTTCGTAATCTTATGTTAAAATTAACTTAATTTGATTAGTTACGATTAAGAGTGTCTTTATTTTGTAAATTCTTAAGAAAAATTCTTAATAAAATTAATATCAACGGTTGATATAAGATATATTTACATAGTTGTTTCGTGTATGTTTACATTCATTTTGTCCAATCTTTCTTTAGCTTGTATTTTGAAATAATATTTAATCTGTTACTTTGTTTTTAAATTTAAATTCTTGAAAATGTTTTCTTTCCCTTCATCTATTTATTCTTGAATGATTTTTCTTAACGGGATTATTGTACCGTTTTGTTGTTATTGCAATTCGGTTGTGCTTATTTGTATTCAGTACAAGAGACATCATCAAAGATTTAGTGGTTTAGATTTATTTACACTTAAATTTTTTCATCTATGTTCTTTGATTGCATTTATGTAATTTTAATTTGTTTGTGCCAAAATAATTTGATTTATTCCCAAATTGATGTTAATTTTAATTTTATTCAGTTTGACTAAAGACATGTGAATTTCTCTTATAAAATAATGTTTTAATATTAAAAGTTTTGGAACTCTATATGTAAGCTTTCCACCACTTCTAAAATGCATATAACTGAGGCTAAAGCGTCCACTGTAAACCAGTTGAGAGAAGCTTTTTAGATGTTAAACACATTCAATCGCGTTCCACTTTTTAAAAAGAAACATATGCGCTATATAGATAATTGACGGTAGTTTTTCTATCTGAATTATGCTCTGAATATTAACTTTTACAATAAGATATATTCACACTTCACACATAACCCAAATAATATCTTAATTGTTTTTAAAACAAAGGAAAAAACTTCAATCAAAATCATTTCCTTCTATCATAAATTTAATTTTAAATTTATCATTCTAATCGAATTTATTAGCTTCTGAGTATCTCTGAAATTGAGTCGGTTGGTAAAATAAAAAACGATAAACAAAAATGTAGTTAAATCCAATCCCAAATATGGTAAACATGAAACATGGAAATATGAAAACTTGCCACACCCATACTAAGTATTGGAATTCAAAATTAAAAATTCGACATTGTTATTTGTGTCTTGTTCTAGGCTGGTATATATTTGGTTGTTTAATTTTGTTATAATTTAATCTAAATGAGCAAAATATCAAAGTAAATCGGATCATTATATAATCATTTTATCGTTGGTGTACGTATATAGAAGCTAGCAAATCATGAAGATAAGCTATTTCGTAAAAGCATAAATGTAGAGAAGACTTTTAATATTTTCCTCAGCTATATAGATTACAATTGACCTATAATTAGTTGAGACGTTTGTATTGTGCCAAAAAATTTATTCATTTTATTTTCGTAGCAAAATTGAACAAGTCTGGTTAATTCTCTGATATAATAATTTTTCTTTACAAATATATATGAATTGTTTATTTAGTTTAACTATCAAACATTCTATAAGTATGTTAATGCCAGAATTATTTTGTATACGCTATGTATTCTAAAGAGATCGATTTACGATTAAAATTGAATTATGTTGCCAAGAATTATACTGTAAGGAATTGAATAGTAAAATTACCGAGTCTGTTTCTTTTTAGTATGTAGCTTATCAATTCAGATAAGATTAAGCTATTAGTAATAATTCTTCATAAAATGCCCTAAATTGGAATACTCATACAACAAGAAAAATTACAATGACGTCAATATTCGGACAATACAGTCTGTTTTAGATTTGATTTGATTAACCATATAGAAAACATTGCAGACAGCACCGCCGCTACAATTTATGTGCAGTTCAAAATTGAGAGGCCTTGTATTTGTAAAATAAAACCAATACGATTTCCTTTTAATAACAATTTAAGATTGAGCTGGAGCTTATGCCTCCGACATGACTTGGAATGTAAACCTCCATATATGATCAAAAAGTTCATATATATTCTTACGCTCTTGGAGAGAGCAGGGTGCGTGACAAAATATGAAGAAAGGAAAACGTGTATTAATTTACATCACAAATTTTAATTTTTAATTTAAATAAATAAACATTTGGGTTGCTGTTCAACGTTTTTGTCAAAATTATTACAATCAATTATTATTCATAGCTTTCAATGCACACGGAAGAATTTTTTTTAATATAACTGAATGTAGAATGAATCATCCACTTAGAAAGGAGCTTAGTGATTTAACTTTGCCTTAAGGCACTAACTTGAACGAAAACGTGAAACAATCGACTATGAATGGGAAAAACATAATTTTTAGTTTGCCAAAAACACTTTGTCTGAAATATAGTCACAGGTTTCGAATGACAACTTCATTACTTTTAAAAACAGCTAAATAGTTTCATTCAGAAAATTCAAAGTTTTTCAAAGAAGATGTATACTCAAGAGTCCAATAATAGTATGACATTCACGTGCGAACAAGCTAATATATGACACAAATTTTTAAATGTTTGTACTAAAATTGTTGTTCAAAACCAAAAAGTATCAAAGTATTCGAATATTACTATAGTCAGACATCGATTTCTTACACAACCAATTCCAATACGCCTTGGATTTAAAGCTCCTGGAAGGACAATAACGAAAATCTGTCAAATCTAACCACTTTTGTTGTGTTCCAAATTAAACTGGTGACTGATATTTTATCTCGATTGGTAAACAAATCCACAGGCTGACATAAAAGAATTATTATTCATTTGTCTATAACATTTTTGTTTTTCTCCCTTCCCTTGCATTTGGGATATAAGTTATGCCGTAAACAATAGAAAAATCACGTTAATTCCTTTAGATAATGTGAGATATAATACATATTTGAAATTTTAATATATGAAATATGAATTACAATCTAACGCAGAGAAACCTTTTAAGACCTAGGTCCATAATCGTGTTAGTGGCATATTCCTTTATTTTTATACTAAGTTAGATATGTTTAGTGTTAATTTAAATAAACTATAAATTAACGTCTCTGAATATCCGAAGATACCATGCCAATTGTAATGATGTGACGCACGTTAGCAATAAGAAATCTCGTTTCTTCGAGCTAGGAATAACGTGCCATTTTCGTGGAATGTGCCATAACCAAGATTGAGGGTCGACCGAATAGAGTTTATCAGCCAGCACCATTAAGATACCACCTTAGCTAGTAATCTCTCATTGCTATTGTCAGTGGTAGGTGATATCTTTCCTAAACTCGTATGTCAAAAACAGGGGCTGGATAGCGCGGAGATGTCAAAACTACCCTCCATGCGCATAGAATTGGATGGAGCCAAACTTTCTCGAAGGTTCCCATTTTTCAGTCAAACGCAATGACTGTTTTTCAAAACTTTATATACAAATTGTGTTGTCAATGGTTCCGTCCTGCCTGATTTTCGTTTTATAATAACAATCAACAAAGATCAAAAACATGCTCTACCCCGACAACCTTACCATCAACAGTACGTTGCAAGGGTCGGACGAGTCATATTGTTTGTTTCTAATATGTTTTTGAGCTTGTTGATACTATTTAGTTTTTACAATGTTTTCATTTTTGACATAATAAACCGATCTAATTCAAGTTTTAACGAAAGATACAACTAAAAATAAAAATAAGAAAAATGAAACAAACAAAATCTCCCTCAAACATGTATATATATCTTTATATCAAGTAATTGTCGTTCTCTGTTTTTTAAGCAAGAAACCGTTCATCTATTCTAACAGGTACTAATACCCATCGTTCGTGTACCAGCATTTTCAATGTTAGGCTATTAAGTTTAATCTCTAAAGTTGTTTAATTTCTAAAGTTTAATCTTTAATTTTATTATTTGAATCTAAAGTTGTTCAAAAAGTTGTTCTGAAAAAAGTTGTTTTGTTATGCTTAACAATATTAAGGGAAAATAATGACTTCTTATGATTTCTACAGCTTCCAGATTGCAATATATGATGGAATAGTGCTGGGCTATCGATTTTTTTTTTTTAATAAAATGTGATGTGTAGTAGGCATTACAATATGTGTCACAACAACACATAAAAACCTTTTAAGACCAAGGTCCCACAACAACATGCGTTCTAAGGATGTTAATGGACGCAAATCTGTTTTTTTTTGTTTTTTTAATATTTTTTGTTAAAGAATGGACAACTAAACTATAAATCCTATCACATATAAAATATGACATAGTCCAATATTTCGTGATAGGATAGGGAAAATAAAAATAAAATAAGAGATAAAAAGCAAATTTGTTTTACAAATTTGCAGGAACAAAACTAAAATTGGTTTGCCAATAGTCCAGCTAATGGCATAATCCTTGATTATGGGACGCAGTATATTTTTCAATGATTAAAGCTCAGATATATAGTTATATGAAAGCTCGTTTCTTCGAGCAAGCTACAGCGTTCCAGCATCAAGGAATATTCATTAGCTAAGATTGAAAGTGCTACCGTTGACTGAATACAGATATAGAAGATATCACCTTGGCTAGTGATATCTCACTGCTATTGCCAGTGGTATGTGATATCTCACGTTAACTCATGTGCCAATAACAGGGACTGGAGTGCGCGGGGTTGTCACACCCGTGGATCAAAAAATAGAAAAAAATTAACAAATTAATAAAAACTGATCCCTCCATGCGTACATCGAAACATCGAAAAGTTTTGTTTTTTTACCGGCACTAGTAACGAATCCTAGCAAGTCGTTATCTCATACATTATAGAAAGGAAAAAATACGTTTAAGTAGTAATTTGTACATGAAAATGTAAGCCTACCCATTTTCACTGGTGGTGATTTTAGGTGTTAATAACACTGAATTACCACATTTAGTAAGTTGAAGCTTTGGCCCTAAAGTGTAAATATTTTAAATCCCTAAATAAATATATGTGGCAATATTTTTGAAATTAATTAAAAATCTATCAAAAAAAATATATATCTCAAAATGATTTGAAATTTTTTCTAGAACGACAAACGTCTTTTGTATGCAATTTAATGCGTATAAAAATTTTGTTTTTAAATTAGTTATTAGTTCATTAGCATTTTTCCCGGTTATATTAGTTCATTAGCATTTTTCCCGGAGAATACGATTAAAATATTTTTTATGGTAGTTTTCTCCCTTAAGCCTTTAAGGGTTTAAAATTCCCTTAAGGGTTTAAAATTAGCCAGGTTTTAAATTTTCAAATCAATTTTTTGAAATGTATGACACATTTTTTTTAATTTAGATAATTTTTTGTATGTGTGACACATTTTTTTTTAATTTGCTACAGGGCACTGAAGGCCAAAAACCGCAATTTTTACGTTATGTTTTGGTCCGTAAACGGAAATAGAAATTCAAAGAATATATTATACGATAATCGTGGTCGCTGAATCTAACTCCGGTGTCAAATTAATACAATTCAAAATGGCGTTTCTAATATGGCGGCCAAGATTTTTAAATTGACGAGTTTTGCAAATCGAAAAATATATTCGGAATCTACGTAAAATTTTAAGTCAAAATTGTCTTAAGAAAAATCTTCCTACATGGTACTATTTCTGAGCAAAGAAATCATATAGTTTTAGAACTAAGTAAAAACTGTGGTTTTTGACCTTCAGTGTCCTCTAGCGCTCACATCGATACTACTTCCATAGTGTGACAAAGATTATTTGAAAGTGGATATTTTAAACTAACTTAAAAAAAACGCGTCATACATTTCGAAAAATTGATTTTAAATTTTAAAACTCCAAAATAAAAGAGAAAAATACCCTCAAATTTTTTAAAAATATTTTTACCGTATTACCGATAAAAATGCTAACGAACTAATATTTAAAAAAAAATTAATACGCATTAAATTGGTTACAAAATCAAGACGTTTGTTGTCCAAGAAACATTTCAAATTTGTGACAGTCACTGATGGGCAAGGTGGTTGGCCAAAAAATCTAAAAAAAATTCCAAAATTGTATTCCGATAAAGTTCTATGAATCCCCAAAGTTTGGAGAGAAAAAAATTTGTTTGTTCCCGTTCACGTGGAACGCTCCATAGATATATCGATATATTCATTTATCGATATATCGACGTATCGGTTTATCGATATATCGATATTTTATCATTACGATATCGTTATTCGAATATTTTTCCTCGGTACTAATCTGGAAATGGGTTTTTCGGATCTTTTAAACGAAAACAACTTTTTGTGATGAAAAATTTCTTAAAACTTTCGTTTTCCTTGTGTTGGTTGGACTCACACAACATCCTATTGCATGAGCTTTTGGTGAAGCACGAGGTTTTCAAACCAGATTTGTATATCGAATTGTTGACGAAAAGAAACTTACTACTCTCCTGGGACATTGTGAACTAATTACATAGACTGACGCTTAACGTAATTAAAAGGTGGTCGATAGCTACCTCGTTTTCACTATCTGACTTTTGACTAAGGATAATTAGTTGTACCTGTTGCAGCAGTAACTTTTGAGTGGTATGGAATAACTAGAAGCTATGAACGAAAGATTCAGCTAAAGTCTGTTCTAAGTCCAACGGACTACGCTAAATTGTACAATGATACTTACAAGTCGATGGCTACATTTAACATTGTCTGTACTTTAAGTTAAGAAAATAGTAAAACCAGAACCAATCTACTTATTCCTCTATACAAAAATCTTTGTCAAGTCGACCTGTGTTGCTCAATATAACGTATTGCGCCAAAAAGTGACAAATGATAAAACGATTCCAGAATAAATCTTTTACTTTTGGTTTTTACTTCCCTTGAATTGCACCTTTTGATAAACAAAAACCTATATGATTCCAAGTCCTTCTAGTATTGCTTTAAGCGATGGAAAAAATAGCAATACCGATAACAAGATCTGCACGGTCCAACCCATGTTCCAAACAAAATGAACTACGCTAAAAGTCTCAAATTAGCTGAATTCATATTTTTGGCTGATCCGTTCCAGATTGCTTATTATAAAGGACAAACTTGCGAATTCGGATAATGTTTACCACCCCAAGAACGGCGCCGAATTCAACAAATTCTTGACGTTTCTCGATTTCAGAAAATATAAAAAAACACAAAAAAATTTAAAACAACTTCCAGATGAAAACAAATTTGCGATTGAAAATGGGAGGAACAAACATCCCAATTCAGAATAATTTTAGCATGACAATTTCATAAATTTAAGATCAATCCGGCTCCGTTTTACATATAATAGATTGCGTAAAATTTTGAATTTCTTCTAACGGTTTCGGTTCAAAGCCAATTGATTTGTGTTTGTGGTCTAGACTGCCGAGATCAGAGACTTGGTATTAGATGGAGCAGTTAGCCAAAACCTAATATATTTATCAAACTTCAACAAACAGCAAAAAATTTAACACACCCCAATAACTTCAAACTTCACTCTTTTTAGATTTAAAATAACTAAAAAAATTGCGTTTCGCAATTAGAAAAGAGTTTTAGAAAAATACAAACAGATTCCATATTCCATGTTTCTAATTATTGGATAAATGGATAAACTAATGGATAACTAATACTCGTGAATAATTAATAAAATTCATATGAATCTGATATTGATATTTGGAAGTTGAGTTTGCAGTTAAATACCACGATTTATCGGTATTCAGTTTGCCCGAATTGAATCCCCTAATTGCTTCTCGAGTTATGTTTTCTCTCCTCAGAAGTTTCTACCACTATGTGTATTCATTTCGAAATTTTTATTGTAGATACCAGGTGATTTATAACTTTTAAGTTTATACATCATTGGACTGAATTCTTTTGCTGTTGGTTCCTTTACAATTATCTTCGGTGAATGATCTGCTGTTGCTTTACACTTGAGTTGTTGTTGACCACTTATGGGCCTTAAAGAATTCGGTCCACATATCTAGAATATTGCTGCCGCCTACTTGTAGTACAGCATCTTCGTTTAGAATACCATCAGATAGTATTGATGTATTTACGGTTTCACATTTGAATGAGTTGTCGCGTTTTAATATTACCTTACCGACGTTTAACCTTGCTTCTGGCAGAGATGCTAGGGCGCATCGACTTTCTCAGAAATAGTTCTTGATTTGTTCATTGTTAAAGGTGTATGGTTTTATTATCTCCCCCGTTTCAGCATTCCTTAGCGTTGATGTGTTTAAATGTATCCTATGAATCTTTTGGGTTAGAAAGTAAGTGAACACGTCCGATGTACGCCCCAAAGTTCTCACATCCAGAACGACTGAAAAGAAATACAGGAATCAGCACGTGATTTATTGGACATCGAACATCTTGTGGAACAAATTAAAGTAAAGTAACCCATATTATGAACTTATCATCTATATGGACCATCTGCAGGTAAGGAACTAGACGAATTTGGTGATATTGGTAGATATCTGGGTCGCAACGCAACCATGAACTGTCGAATCAACTATCGAATTCAAACAGACGATATACCGATAATCCAATGACAAATTATACGCATGGAGGGATCAGTTTTTATTGATTTGTTAATTTTTTTTAATTTTTGATCCACTTGTGTGACAACCCCGCGTAATCCAGTCCCTGCTATTGGCAATCCCTGCTACCGGCAATAGTATAGTGAGATATCACTAGCCAAGGTGGTATCTAAGGGGTGCTGCCGGATGAACTGTATTCGGTCAACGGTAGCGCCCTCAATCTTAGCTATGGAATGATCCTTGTTGGTGGCACGCTGTTGCTTGCTTGAAGAAACGAACCTTCATATATAACTATAACTGGACTTTAATCATTGAGGAAGATAGTGCGTCACATAATCAGGGATTATACCACTAGCTGGATGGCAACCCCATTGTAGTTTTGTTCCTGCAAATTTTTCAAACAAATTTGCTTTTTATCTCTTATTTTATTTTTATTTTCATGTCATCTGAAATATTGGCCTATGTCATATTTTATAGGTGAATTCTAGATGTTATTTGAATGTATATTTACTTTATACAAAAGACAATGTTTTTGTACATTCAACTGGTTAATAATTTTTAATTCACTAGATTTGAATATTGAAAATTTTGAATTATAAAAAAAAAAAATTATTTTATATGTGATAGGATTTATTGTTTATTTATCCATTATTTAACAAAAAAATATAAAATAAAACAAAAAAAAAGATTTGCGTCCATTAACTTCCTTAGAACGCATGTTGTTGTGGGACCTTGGTCTTAAAAGGTTTTTATGTGTTGTTGTGACACATATTGTAATGCCTACAACACATTTTATTAAAAAATAAATTATCGGTTTACTAATTTGGTATCACGAATATTACAAATTACAATTGTATGTATATTTTTATGCGAACAAGAACTGAATCAAACCGCAACTGTATTGTTTAGTATAGAAAAACTTTTTATTTTAGCGCAAAATGAAATTTAAATGTGTAACCCCATGCTTATACTACAATACCACTGAATTAGTTTAATAGATTAGTTTTATATAATATAAAATGTACTATCGTTATAGCCTATAGCCCATATGTATAAGAATGTGAACAGTCATTGGACAAAAACATTTACCAAACAATCAACTCGTTCATAAATCGCTCAAAACAAATTAACCTTACACATATAAAAAGAAATGAAATAATAATGAGATCAATGAATTGTAAAACCTCTATTTTGTGCAAACTGCAAATATAACAGTAACGTCAAAAGTTATAATTAGCAACATTTGTTTTCAGTATAAATGTTTTAGGAATAATTTTAGAAGACATATTTCTTCTTTACCATATCCTAAATGAATTGGCAAACAATTTTTATTTAAATAACGGATAAACAAGTAATCAAATGAACCATGAATACTTGTGACTAAGTCAATGGTATTTATTTAAAATTGGTGAAAATTTACTTGTTTATTAAAATATAAAATTTAAACTTAACATTCAACTTGAATCAAAAATAGATAGCAAGGTGTGACTAATTCGTTGTTGTCATGTAACTTATGCATAAGCTAGAATCACTGCGTGGATACAAGCGAAGCCAATCTTCTTTTCTTTAAAACCATGTCAACTAAAATCATCAATTAATTCAGTAAATTATTTGTGATATAACATCACCCCGATGGAAAATCTCCCATCAAGAATAATATAAGAACTGAATCTAAAAAATTATGGTGCAAATTATGAAACTTTTTGCAATCCATACAATTTTAGAGCGATCTAGTTTCGAACCAATGAGAAAATTTTAAACTTTAAAAAAGTTTATCATTCTTATCAGGGCTAGCCACTAAGATTGCATGCACGCTATAAAATTGTATGGATTGCAAAAAGTTTCATAATTTGTACCATAATTTTTTGGATTCAGTTCTTATAAAAACATCAACTTTGAGTAAACATTGGTATGACAATCTGGAAAACCTAAGCCAAAAGAGACCACGCACTTTCGAAACTCAGTCATAGTAAACTGTTGTTAGATCTACTCAACCCAACTCCTGCCCAGATAAAAGATGGCTCTCGACCTATTTTCGAGGTGGTCAAGCATTGGTTGAATTGGAAAACGAAAAAAATACGTACCGAAACATTTAGCAAGGAGTACTGTAAGACTCGCCACAATGTGCTGATATCCCTTGCTGGTACTAATTGACGGCAAGATAAGGAAACCATTATTTATTTGACCAACCGTAAAAGTATACATTTTGGTTATATAAAATTAAAAATATATTAAACTTACATTTTAAAAGAAATAAAAATAGATATCTGAGCATATTAAAAACCTAAAGGTTTGTGAAACTTTATATAGTAGAGAAAGCAATTTGGCTCAGCTATGCTCAACAACCTCTCCTTAAATGAGTCACGAGAAATATCAAAATCGAAAATGGCATAATATTCATTAACCAATCTTAAAGAAGATAAGAATGGTTCGTTAAAACCGTAATTTGTATGACGTAAGGTTAGTTTAAATAAAATATTTCTGGGACGAATATTTCTACACGGTACAGCAATATCACATAATTCAAGCAATTAGGAGCAGTCAATGCGATTGGTCATTATATCGAAAATAAACATTACCTTTGCTGAATTCCGCCTTGTATCCAATGACCACATATCCAGAAGCAAAAACCTGCTACTATAACTTTCGATAGTAAATTTTGAAAGGTCACGCGAAGATGGAAGATTACGTAACGCAAATAAAAGAAATTGCTTATGAATACTTTCAATACGAGCAACACTATTGTTATAGAAAGGAGACCATACGACCGACGCATATTCTAAAATTGATCGAACATACATATAGTAAGGAGTTTTGATAGTTAATGGATCATGAAAACTACGAGCATGCCGGCGTATAAAGTAAGCATCTGATACCCTTTCCCCACAATATAATCGATATGTTTTGAAAATGATAAATTGCTATCAAATATAACTCCTAAATCAGATATAAGCATAAGGAGCACTTACATTGGATCTTGACTTGTGGAATGAAATTACTTTACGTTTTTCCAAATTAAGGCTGAGTTCATTTGAAGTGGACCATTCCTTAAATCGGTCCAAATCGTCCTGAAGGCGATCGCAACCCGCTATTCTCTTAATTTTGGACAATATTTTAATGTCATACGCATACATCAGACACTGCGCAAATTCGAACCAGTCGACTACGTCGTTGATGAGGATTAGGACCTAAATGGCTAACTTCTGGAACACCCGAATGTACATCAAACACTTCTGAAGAAAAATTTTTAATTTTTACACACATCTTACGGTTGGAAAGATATGAATAAAGCCAATTGATCAACACGCAATCGCAATTAAATTTCAATAATTTTTTTATTCAAACCGCAAGCTTTAACTTATCAAACGCCTTTGAAAAATACAATTTCATTGGTCGCCCTATTTTCAATTATACGGCATAAGTGTGGTCTGCACGAAAATGGGGATGGCATCACATCAAAAACGCATGGGATCTTGATGAAACTTTGGTATGTGATTCAGGTTTACTTGAAAATAGTAGATCTGGATTCATTTCCAAATTGGACAAACTTGGGATAAGTGTGGACTCCACCCACCCACCTAACTTTTTTAAAAATACTAAGCAGTCTCACCGAAACGAGTTTCCCCACCTTCAAAGATTGCTTAAAGCTTCTAAGTGGTTCCGATAAAGGTCATTTGGAGAAATTTTCCTACCTTAAACGAAGATATGATTTGTAAGACTTCGGAAATAACTTCGGTATGGTATTTTGCAAGCAGTTATTTTTTTTTTAAATAAAATGTGTTGTGTAATAGGGTTTAAAATATGTGTCACAACAACACATAAACACCTTTTAAGACCCAGGTCTAGACCTGCGTCCCACAACAACTGGCGTTCTAAGGTGTAGATTAACGCTTTTTTTTAAACATCTGTGGGTTGAAGCCACCTGAGACTAAGTGTTCCGGCAAACTATTCCATTTGTACGCAGTTATGCAAGATGAATAGAATTTCTGATTTTCACAAGTTCTTTCTAATAGATCGTTTTAGGCAGTCTTTAGATAAGGCTTCTAAGCTTCTAGCTATTAAAAAATGTGACAAAAATATTTTTTATAATTCTACACTATTTTTAAAATAATTATTGTTATTACTATGTTATTGTTATTACTATGTTATTTATTATATGATGTTTTAATTTAAGTTTTTTCTTACGGTAGCATCAAAATTCGATCTCGGGTCCTTTGATCGTTGGTCCTGCACCGCGCTATCCAGCCGGTTAATGTATATGTTAACTAAATATGTTTGATAGTAGATACAATAACAATGGCTTCTAAAAGACCCATAACATTCAGATTTTTAATTTAAATGTAGAAAAGATAGTATAATTCAGGGGACTTAATTTTTATATAAAAGTGTATGTTCCATGTAACTTCAATAGGTTTTTTAATGGTGAAATCATAATCTAAGATTTGCGTTCCTAAAAAATTTTGTATAATTTTTATAGACGTTCTGTAAAAAATATTGACAAATCTTTTTTCTATTTGTTTTATTGATTCAATGGTTTTAGGCATAGCAACAATAAGGGGTTATATTTTTTAATCATTAACTATATTTTTTTTAAAATAAAAAGTGTTGTAATTGGATTTCCGATAGGTGTCATAACAACATGCGTACTAAAGTGCTGACTGATGAACGCAGTTATTTCTTAATAATGTTATTGTGCAATAGCGATAATTATTGAGCACGATCAGAGAAAATAGCTTCGTTATAAATATAAAACAATAACAATACAAGCAATGATGCACAATCCATTTGCTGTAAATTATTTTATTAAAGTGACTAAATTGTGAAACTCTGTACTCCCTCAGTTCTTCCTGACGGGTTTGACCCTCAGAAATGTAAAGAAAATCCGTATATCATTATTTATAAAACTTAGCCAAATAACCTTTAAATTTTCTCCATTCCACTTTATAGTTGATTCTAGTTGACTTGATTTGTTTGGCCTAAATAATTCATTAAAAAAACAAAACTCGCCGGTTGCATATTAAATTTCGAATAAGCTCCTATAGTTGGCGCCAGTTTAACATATTTCATTTTCGCTATAGTTTCCGCCAGTTTAACATATTTCATTTTCGCAAAACAGTCTCGGTAAAACTTCTAAAATCTTGATATTGAAGCAATTTTTAGACTCTGACAGCTGTGATTCTAAAGAATTTTAAACCAACCAAAACTATTTTAATCCTAATGACAGATCTAACTTCTATAACCTTTTTCGGAAGCTTTATCTAGAGTTGTGTAGATAAGTTTCGGTAAAGCTTCTTGTGTTAAATATAAAGTTATTTTCATTCCAGAAGCTTTCATTCCAGTGGTGGGGAGAGCTTCTCTATGGAGGTTCTATCGAAACTTTATAGAAGTAAAATCTAACTAGCTTCGACTTAGAAGCTTTAGAGAAGCTTTATTGAAGCTTGACCTGGTATAACTCTTGGGCAGAGCACCTGTTTCTTTGAAACTTCAATAACATCAGTTTCTGATAATTGATGTTGATTAAGCTTGGTATATAAATTACATTACAGACATTACGTCTGTTGGGATGCTATATATCCAGAACATTTTGTTTCCAAAGCTGTGATGAAGTTAGTCTATGCATCAACGTCGCAATATGTTTTATATGAATGATTGGTACATATCGTGCTTCTTCAATTTAGTAAACAATTAGATAACCATCAGTTAATGTATTATAATTTTTTGCTATACCGAACTTGACCAAACTGGAAGTCAAGTTTCTTTGTCGAGTTTTACGATTCGATCCCGTTACACCATCGTTAGATAATCAACACCGAGTTCATAAATATAATAACAAAATTACACCGAGTGATTAGATTATTGGAACCGGTAACAACTTTGATATCAAAAATATAAACTCCTGTAACTAAATCGAAAAGATCTCTACAGACAAAATTTCATGATTTTTTTTTTGATTTTTCAGACTGGCTGTAGATGAAGAAGAATCAAATTTAACTGCTGAAGATTCATTGAATGATGTTAAACCGTTAATACCAACTCCTGAATATTGGTATCAATGTCGATATTGTAATGAAACTTTCAATGCAAGCAAACGACTAACCATTCATATGAATACACATGAAGAACATGATCAAACTGATTATTCATGCAAAGATTGTGGCAATGTTTATGGAACAAGAAAAGTAAGTTATTTAAAAGCTTATCAAAAGATTTTTTTTTACTAATTATTTCCTTTTTAATTATAGTCGTTATGGGTGCATCGTTATAAAAAACATCCACGACCACCAAATCCAATTGTTTGCGAAATATGCAAAAAAATGTTCTACGACAAAACAGAATTATTCTATCATTTAAAAACACATTCACAGCAAGGTTTAAATTATATCCAACAACAAAATCTTCAACCGCCAACTACAAAATTTGCAGCAGGTAATTCAAACCAGTCAAGTGAAGCCGGAGCAAATCAACAATCAACATCAACAGGCGGAAAATATGCTTGTCATGTTTGCGGACAAAAATTCCATGAAAAAGGACCATTAAGTAAACACATACGTGTTCATGAAATGGAAAACAATATGTTTGGTAATAATCCATTGTTATCCATGTTTGATGAAAGCGCAGGAGGGAATGGAAACGGAATTCCAGGACTTGAAAGTATGGACAACAAACCACCATACCAAGAACAAATTAATATGGTAAATGGAGAATATGCTTGTGATTTATGTCCAAAAACATTTCCAATTTTAAACGCCCTACATGTGCATAGAGGATGGCATTTTCGCACACCTAGTGGACGTCAGGTAACTGAACCTGGTCAAACATGGCAACCGGATAGTATCCCACCATCGAAATTAAGAAGAATGAGAAATCCATATGGTTCACCTCCTATATGTCCATACTGTAGCTCAACGTTTGCAAGTACAAATAATTTACGTCGTCACATTGTTGAGGTGCATAAGCGAAATGAAGCACGTTTAATGAGAGAAAAAGAAACCGATAGTTCTAGTTTTTATATAGAAAAGGTTAAAGAATGTAGAACTTGTAACATGACTTTTAAAACAACAACCGAATGGATTGATCATAAGATTGTTCATGCCCGAAATCAAAAACCATCATCAACATTTGAATGGGGTTGCGAGATATGCGGTAAAATGTTCACACGCAAAGAACGTTTGTTGCAGCATATGATTACGCATTTGAATAGTCGTGAGTTTGATGAAGATGGAAATGTAATACCAGGTATGGCAACAAATGAAAATTCTATGGAACAATCACAGTTAGGAAGTGAATTTAATTTTGAAAGTAATTCACAAAGTTCGCAAAGCTCTATGACTTCTTTATCTAACGATCAAAATGGCAATGATAATGACATTGATAATGATAACGACATTGATAATGATAATGACAATGATAATGATGATAATGACGATGATAATTTTGATCAAGATGACGATGCTATGTCTGACGAACAATCAAATCTTCCCGAAACAACTTTATCCTGCGAGTTATGCCAAAAATTGTTCACATCCACTGAAGAGTTAAGAGTTCATATATCGAACCATATTTTAAATGGAAATTTACAATCAGATCCGGGTGATTCTTTATCAGCTTCACCACATCATCAACAACTGCAGCAACAACAACTTCAACAAATGCCACAACAGCAACAAATGCAAACACATCAACAAATGGTGCCACAATTGCAACCGATTCCAAATCTTCATTCACAAATGGCATCACATCATCAGTTAATGCCAACTCAAATTCAACAAATGTCCCAACATCAATTAATGCCACAACATCAATTAATGCCACAACATCAACAAATGCAACAACATCATTTAATGCAACAACATCATCTTCCACAGCATCAGCTTCCGCTGCAACATGAACAACAAAACACTAATAATTTTATGCAAATATCAAATATGTTCTAGAATACAGTTACATTTTCATTAATTGCTGTAGATAACTTTATTGTAATAATTCCTTAGAAATGAATTTTTTTCTTTAATGACATGAATTCCGATTCCTTAGTTGTTTTTTTTTTATTTATATAAATTATGATTTTTATTATTTTTAGTCAAATAATTGAGTAAGATAATAATGCGATACATATTATTTTAATTTTATGAATTTTCCAAATTAGTTGTAACATTTGTTTATGAAATTAGTTTAAACAAATAGACGATTAAAAGAAAATTTAACAAAAGCAAGTAAGATGATGGAAGATAATTTTTTATTTAAATAAATATTAATTTTTAAACATTGTTCCTACAATTTGATTTAATGTAAAAGTTTAGATTACATTATCTGACGCTTTCGAAATCAAACTAATTGATCAAGTAAAGTTATAAAATTTTTCAATAGATTTTCTTCAAATCATAAAATTTTGTGTTTTAATAATTTTTTGTATGTATTAAAAAATGTAAACTCTTGTTAAACATTTCACACTATAGAAAATGTAGTAACATTTAAGTTTCCAATGGGAAAATAGTGATTACTTTCCGATTGGACCTGCAGTGAAAAGCAGAAATAGCCCATTTTCCAATTTTTAAAAAATCAAAGTATCCTATAACATATGTTTGTAAGATGAGATTTCCTTTAATAATAAATATTTTAAGTTTATAGATTAATATATCTGCCTGAGAATACATGAACTAGACGATAGTACAAAAAGAGTCAAGGTTTAAGGGATAATACAAAATTTATTATCGCAGCTTTTCGTTTCGATGACCATTACACTATGACTAAAAAGGTGTTAAACGCCTAAACCAGCATGTTAATATATTTTCTCTAATAGATATGACAATCTGCTCTCTTTATACAAAAATACATTGCTACTACATTTGTTCAACGCCAAACATTAATTCTAAATAAACGTTAAACCTTTATTCAAAATAGTTGTTAAAACACAAAATCAAATAATCATAAAATTATTAAAACATGTAATTTGTATTATTTAAATAAAAATCCTAAATAAATCTAATCAATTTTCAACTAATAACAACAAATTATTTTTAATAATTATTTTAGTAGAATCAAATCCTAAACTGAACTAATCTTATTATATATCACATAATAAAATCATTATTTAAAACAAAAAATCAAATCATCAAACAACTAGACTGTTGTTAATTTAATTTTAAAAATTATATACAAATTAAAATTAAAACAAAAAAGTTAATAACAAACCACATCTACAAAAAGACTAATAATTATTAATATATTTAAATTAATAAAAATAACAAAAATTTGTAACAAAAAAATATTACAAAATTGCTATACTGATATATTTGTAGTGATTGAAATAATAAGGAACAAAATAATTAATAATAATTTCGTATAATCCTCTAAATTTAGAACAATTTTTTATGTAAATATTTGAATTATCAAAAACAAAATTAATTTAAAAAACAAAAACAAATAAATTTAAATTCTAAAAACAGAAAAAAAAATTATATATTATATATTTAGTAATAGACAACAAATTACAAAAATAAAAAAATGAAAAAAGGTAAATGCATTTTAAATAAATTTATTTTCAAATTAAATTATGACGATAATGTTTGTCAATTTTATAGATTATGTGTTACCTTTTTTTTGATAGGCGAAAACAACAACGTTATATAGTGAATGGACGCTCTTTTATTTATATTTAACTAAGCAATTATTTTCATTATACAAAAATAATAGTATTATTATTAAATTATATATTGAATTATTGATAATTTTTTTTAATGTTTGCTTATTTTAATTTATAGTTAGATCACATTTGATTTTTTTAGTTGCAATTTAAATAACGTATTTTTGAATAATTTATCCAAAAATAAAAATATTTTAAAGATTGGCATAAAAAATAATTTATTGTTTCAGTAAATGATTTAAAGAGATTTTAAATTATGTGAACATCTAAATACCTGATTAAAACTACTAAATTAAATCAATGGATTCAAATATGTTAGTTGTACATTTAATGCTATTTTTACGGCATTTAAATCATTTCATATGCTTTATGACTTTCTGGGTAATCCAGTAGTTAGTTTTGTTGACCATTGATTGTTCTACGTTTTATTTGGAATTCGGTTGAAAATTCGCTGAAAATAAAAGGAAAATGTAACTTTTAAATGACGTCCAGGTATCTTAAGAGTGCGCTCCTAAGACACTGCTGTTTTTTCCGCTTGGAGAGATCAGTTTTTGTTGATTTGGTAAATTTTTTATCTACGGGTATAACCACAACGATTACTTGACACGAATTAACGTGAGATATCACATACCACTGGCAATAGCAGTGCGGCATCACTACCTAGCCAAGGTGATATCTTGGGGATGTCTGGCGTATGAAATCTATTCTGGCAACGATAGCAGCCTCAGTCTAAACTATGTAATTTGCCTTGATTATGGCACGTTATTGCTTGCTCGATGAAACGAACTTTCATAATATATGTGTGTTTTAGTTTTGTTTCTGAAAAATTTTAAAACACTTTTGCTCTTTACTTCTTATTTTATTTTCTATTATTTCAAGATTCTATCTATTCTATCAAGAAATATTGTGCTTTTTCATATTTTAAAGCTGATAGGTAAAAAAAAATTCAGTACCGTAACCTGTAATTTAATTTTAATGTTTTGAGGTGATGAGGAGATTAATAAATAAATAATGGATCTTTTAAAGAAATTTAGAGGTTCTTCGCGAAGAATTTTTACAAGACATTTTAAAGAGCTTGAAGAGATCTTGGAAAATGAAGTTGAAACTGCATTGGTAGCACCGAGATTCAAAATATTTTGTGAGATTTATGAGAAGATTAAAGTCGCTGATGAAGAAATTTTTGGTCTGATGTGTGGAGATTATACCGATCAAGAATTGGATGATGAGCAGGATGGGGCAAATAATTATAAAGCTAATTTTTTTGCATTAGAACATCTATACCAGTGATCGCAAATACGTGGCACGCGTGCCAGACTTGGCACGTTTGAAAAATTGTCTGGCACGACAAACATTCTGAAATTGTGTCCAAAATTGTCCTTAAATTCGCGTTTTAGACATCATAATAAAGAAAAGATATTTTGTAATAAGTTAAATATTACTGTTAGTTCAGTAAAAGACGGTAAAATTAGTAGGAAACCTCCGAATTTTTTGAATCAGCATCGATTTGCCTGAAATGCCTGAATCGATTTGCCTGAAAATTTTAAATTAAGCTCAACTCACCCTCCATTTCAAAATCTACCCTACGCGCTTTTTTTAAGGGGCAAAAACTACCCCTTAAGCCGGACATTCATATACAAAAGAAACAGGATTTCATACAAATTTGACAGAAAAAAATTCTGTTTCTGTAAAATTTGTATGGAATTCTGTTTCTGTTGTATGTGGTTTCAAGTCTTTATTGTCAAAACTTATTAAGCTACAAATGAAATATTAACAGATCGAAATAAAGATCACGACCACATATCTCAACCCTTAAAAACCACCCACTAGTATGATTCCATTCAAAAAAAGTTATTACGGGCGACAAATTTATTTTCTTTTTTTAATTTAACTACATTAAATTTAAATGTGTTTTCATTAATGTGCTAAATACATGGAATTCTCATGAAACTAATACCTGTCAATCTCCTCCTTTTCTTGATCTAAAATCGGAGCACTATTATGACAGATTTTGCAGGAGCATCCACTACAAGTTGCGTTGTAAAAAAGTCCAACTTTTCGACAGATACATAATGCACCACATTCTTTTTTGCAATTACAGAAAATCATTTTTAAAAGGTTTTCCGCATGAATTTTTTGCATTCTGATGGGCTGTAAAGATAATTCTTATGTATTCTTATGAGGTAAACTTTTGTGAACGACGGTCTATTTCTACCACCTTCATACTTTGTTCATAATAACTATCAAATAATACAACAGTAATATTATTACCGAAATTTGTTCTCAAATAATAGATATGTATTCCCGGAAAAAACTGCTGTAAATGTGCCATTTAATTTTATACGAAAGAATATTTCATAAAAGGTTTATGAAGGCAAAGCATTTACGGATTTAATTAATCAACTCTTTTGAGTTGTGGTGAAACACTTTTCAAAAATGTTAAAAGCAAAGATAAAATTCTCACCCGTAGCCAAAGTATGCAGTTAAGTGCATATACCGTAAGAGATTATTAAATTTTTATAAAAATACGTGAAAATATTTCAAAACAGTTAAAATCTGATCTTCATGCGGTTGAAGTGTTTGCATTGGCAGTTGATGAGAGTTCAGATATTAACTCCGATGGCATTTTCTTTGCGTTGTGCAACAGTTGGGAAAAAACGACATATTTCTAAAACTAGAAACTTTGAAGGAACGAATTTTTATTTACACATTTTACGTTCGTGAAATTGGCTCTCTCGACGCTAACGCGTCTCGTGAACAAAAGAGTCACTCACGAAAAAGCAACGTTTTTATCTCTTGTAGTAAAATGTACTATTTCATAATTGGATTGGCACGCGAAAATAGAGATTATTAGAAAAAATATTGTTTCGGCACGCCAATAAAATTCAGTTGCGAACGCTGATCTATACAATGAAAACGTGGTTGCAGCAGGAGTAAGAGATAATGAGGAACGTTGTTCGGAGACTGCTGTGAGCTGTAGAGGCAATCCTCCTAATGGGTCTGATCTGATAATTGGCAAAGGAAAAAACCATCGCCTTCCTAAAATTGAACTGAAAAAATTTAATGGTGAATTGACGGAGTGGTTAAGTTTCTGGTCCCAATTTCAGAAAATACATGATGATCAAATTCGTGTGGTTGATAAATTTCAATATTTGATTCAATCTATTGTTCCAGGGATGTCGTGGAAAGTTTTCCACAAACTGAGGAAAATTATCAAAAGGCTATTGATGCACTAGTAGAAATATTTGGCAATAATGAGTTATTAGTTGAAGGCTATGTGCGCGAGCTGCTACCCGGGTAAGAATTAGCTAATGGGCCAAGCCCACGCCATAGCTTTTGGGGTTTGGGCCAGACTTAGCATTTTCAAACGGCCCAAGCTTGGCCCAAGCTTGGAATGATGTCCTGGGGCCAAGATTGGCAAACCAGACTTGGGCCAAGTCTGGCAAATCAGACTTGGGCCTAGTCTGGCAAACCAGACTTGGGCCTAGTCGTGCAAATCAGACAAAATCTGGCATAACAAAACACCCATACAAAACTTTTTTGAAATATTTCATGAAATATTAATTAAATATTTCATAACATATTTCAAAAATATAAATTTCATGAAACTTACATTCACTATAACAATGCATCACCAGCTGGCAAATAACGTGTAATGTAATAAACTGAATCTTGGTTCAGTTTAGGCATTTACAACTGGCCCAGACTAAAGCCGGAGTTAACTAGCCAAGGCTTGGCTCGCCAATACTGGCCCGAGGTTGGCCCATTGTTTAACATTGGCAGTTTCTACCCGGGTAAGGATGATAATGAATAATGCAAATAAAAGAAATAATATTAAAATATTGGAAATATACGATAAGTTAGAAACACATCTTCGAGCATTAGAATCAATGGGTATTAAATTGAAAGAAAATTCTTCATAGTTGTATCCTTTAGTGGAGTCTAGTTTACCCTATGAAATAAATATTACGTGCATGGCAAAGAAGTCATTTGTCCTGCAATTCTGAAGAGAGACAAGATGGTAAGACCGATCTTGTTAATTTAATGTTGTTTTTAAATCATGAAGTAAGAGCCGAGGAGAGGATGGTTTTAGCGAAAACTAGTTTTACTACTGAAGGGGTTATGAATAGAAACAATAAACGTATGTATGAGAAATGTAGTAAAAAATTATATCCTACTGCTGCGGGTTTATTAAATGTTGATGGCGTAGTTTGCATTTTTTGTCAAAAGCAACATGAGAACCGAGATTGTGTCAAAGCAGAGATTATGAGTTACGAAGAAAGGATATCTAAAGCACAGAGTAGTAAAAGCTGTTTCAAATGCTTAAAAAGGGGACATCAATCGAAGAAGTGTAAATCATTTATTAAGTGCATGATAATGATATGTGGAGATAAACATCTTACGATTGTGTGTTCAAAACTGACATTTGGATGTCGAAATGGTGCTGAGCAATCAAAAAGTACGGGAAATGAGATTGATCCAAATGCTGATAAAAATATAAATGCTGCAAGTAGTTTATGCACGCACAGTGGCATAGCTAGAGGGGGGGGTCCTCCCCGGGTGTTATCCGTTTTGGGGTGACACCCGAACGTAAAAAACTTAAACAAACCATCACAATGTTTTTAACGATAAATCACTTAGAAACCATTTAAACCAGGTTATCCATATAATTTTAATTTATAAATTGTGATAACTTATAAATGTGTTATTGGTTCAAAAAGAATCTATTCTACTTTTTAAAATTTTTGAGTTATTACGTTAAATAAAATTTTAATAATATTAATCGAATCAACATGTTGAGCATTGAATACCATCACCACAATTACTCAATAGCTTTAAATATTCCTATAGATACCATATTGTCTTTTTTTACGGTAAATTATTTAGTATGCAAGAATGATTATCTATACCTGGTATGAAAACACATATGCTGAATAATGTATAGGAAAAGTGGTTTACGTCGATAATATGGCACCCTTTGTCGATAGGGTGGCACCCTTGAGTTGAATGAGTTGAATGAATAAATCTCTATGTCTCTATTCCAAAATTATTTCTAAAATATCAGCTTAACTTTACTATCTAATACATATATGTTTTACATTTCAAACAAATTAATTGCATACACCTAAGGAAACTAATAAACAATCAAATCACCGTGTTTGTAAATGATCTTCAAAATAATTATTTTTCCTTTATCTTGAAACTCAAGGAATAAATTGGAATAGATCGTTTTTCAATGGACACAAAAATAATTACTGTGGAATAAAATGGCAATTGTGCAAATACTGCAGTTTTGCAATTTTTTATAGGTAGATACATACTCATACTGTTTGTTTTCAGTTTTATATATTTATATATATTTGGATTAAATGAAAGTTTATCATTTAAAATTACATTTTGTTGGGTTTTAAATCCCTTGTAAATTTCAAACTCATCAAGTGATTCTTTTAGAGATCCTTGGCTACATAAATGTAAAGCCTTCAAATTTTTTTTAAAAGCGGTGTAGCTATTGTTATTAACTATGTAAATGGTTTGCAAAAATAGACTTTAAATTATGGTTATTTTTCTTCTTAGAAAGGTATTCCTTAAATTAGTCTTTAAAACATTTTCCGGTTTTCCCGATGTAAAATTTTTCACAAAAATCACATTTAATTTTGTAAATTTTTGAGCATGATTCTAATTGGATATTTAATTTTGGTTTCAATTCTTATATAAAATATCTTTTAGGATTTTATACTTATATTTTTTTAAATAGTTCCTTTTCCTTATAATATTAGGCATATGATTTGTATTCCATTTTATCAAATATTATTTAATATAAGTGGTTACTTGGAAATTTAAATAAATTAAATTTCTTGGTGGTGTATTTAGTCGTTATCACAGTGTACTTGTTATGAACTAGACATATATGTATCCTACAAATATATTTAGAATTAATGCTTTGCTGATACCTACACTATAATTTAAAATATTTTTTTAGATTTCGTTTAGCGAATATCCCAAAAAATAAATATGCCACGAGGAGTTCAAACTTCTTAAAGAAAAAGTGGGTTCCAGCAGAGAAAGACCAAATCTATAAATATGTTAAAAAACCCGATGATATCCAAGATTCATCAAAAGAAACTGATTCTCACGTTGATGCAACGAATGTTTCAGAGAATATTGGCTCATCTTCGGAAAGTAACAGTGACAATACAGAATTAATAATGATAACCTATGATGAAGACGAAAAAGTCATGGAATAATGAAAATGACAGTGATAATGCTGCTAATGCACTGAAAAAAACATGTCCTATTTCCAATCGAAATGCAATTGTCTCAACCTCACCGTGCGGTCACATATGGCGAATCAAACTACGAAATTGCTTCAACAACTCTACAATCATAAATCGATGAGGTTGAGACAATCACACGAAATATTTATGTGAAAATAAAATATAGTTCAATTAATCTCAAATACTTAAACTTTAAAATGAAAAATTCATGATATAAGGCCAAAGAAAATTTTTTTCAGGGAAATATTTATTATCTTTATTCAACTACTGTTATATTGGATATAACACTTTATATTTTAAATAAACCTCATTCTGTTGTTAGGAAAATGTTATCGTGTAGTTGTCCCAATCACAGTGAAATTGTTTGCAAATAATTTTTCTTTGCATGAATAATCAACTGGCAACTTCGAGATGAGGTTGTCATGAACTTCAATTTTTTTTTCAGTGTGCTTCTAATATCGAAGACAGTATTTGCATGGGTGAATCACTTCAGGACTCTAGGAATATACTCGTTTCTGATAATGTTCGCATTGAAATCATAAAAAAAGGAAGTGAACATTTTCAAAATAGAGAAGGGTCGTTTGCTACTGTATGAAACACGGGTTGAACATAAAAGGTGATGTTCGCCATCTTTCTAAAGAATGGTATTATAAAGTGATGCCTTATGGTGAAAAAATTCTGCGGTCATGGATGGTTTATTGTCCTTTAATTAATAACCTGTACTGCTTCTGCTGTCGTATATTAGCTGTCACCAATAGTAATAATACAAAATCTACGACTGGATTTCAGAAGTGGTGGAAACTAAATCCCAAAGTAACCGACCACGAAACTTCAAATGAACATCTGGAGAATTTAGAAAAGTGGAAAACTTTGGAAATGAGGTTAAAATTTCATAAAACGGAAGGAGACTCAGCATTGCAATCAATAGATAATGAAAAACAGAAGTGGAAACATCTTTTATCCAGATTATAGGATATAACTTTGTTTTTATCTAAACAAAACCATAGACAAATAATAATAATATTAATCTTGATAATTATTAATAATAATAATAATATTAATAATATTATTATTTGTCTATGACAAAACCTAGCATTTCGTGAACATGATGAAGGAAAAAGTTCTTCAAATAAAGGCAATCTATTGTCAAAGTATGATGTAGTGTTAAAAAACACATTTTGAATTTGGAGCATTGTCACCAAAAGTATCATATTTGTCACCAGATATACAAAATGAGTTCATAAATGTTTTAGCGAACCACGTAAAGTTTAAGCTTGTCAACGAAATTAAATCGGTTAAATATTTTGGAATTATGTTTGATAGCACACCCTGACATTTCACATATTGATCAAATGTCAGAATTGATTCGTTATGTGAAAATTGATGGTAGAAAAGTGGAAATCAAGGAAGCATTCCTTGGATTTTTTCCTTTACATGGAAAAAGCCGCTGATGAAATTCTTACACTGAAAAAAAAATTGAAGTAATGACAACCTCATCTAGAAGTTGGCAGTTTATTATTCATGCAAAGAAAAGATATTTACAAACAATTTCACCGTGATTGGGACAACTACTTAGTACTCAGTAACATTTTCCTGAAAACAAAATGAGGTTTATTTGAAATATAATGTGTTATATCCAATATAACAGTAGTTGAATAAAGTTAGTAACTATTTCCATGAAAACATATTTCTTTGACCTTATATCGTGAATTTTACATTTTAAAATTTAAGTATTTGAGATTAATTGAACTCTATTTTATTTTCACATAAATATTTCATGTGATTGTCTCAACTACATCGGCTTATAATAGTACAGTTGTTGAATAAATCTCGTAGTTCGATTCGCCATATCCGCCCGCACGGTGAGGTTGAGACAAATGCATTTCGATTGGAAATAGGACATGTTTTTTCAGTGTAAAAATTTTGAAAATGACGGTATAGATGTTATGAATTGTCGTTCCAAAGGTTATGATAATGCAGCAGTTATGAGTAGTATACATGGAGAAATGCAAGCTGTTATTAAAGCAAAAAATAACAAAGCAATTTTTGTGGGCTGCATAGATCATTCAATTAATTTATGTGGCCAACACTCATTTGCACAAAATGTAGCTTGTGTAACGTTTTTCGGAACAGTGGAAGCCATTTTTACATGTTTTTCTGCTTCGACTAGCCGCTGGTAAGTACTTGTTAAACACAACAAAGCGAAAGACTCTTAACAGCACATTGGAGTGCTCATTATGCTGCAGTAAAAATATTGGCCGAAAATTTTGATGGGATTGTGGCTGCAATTGAGAAGTTAAGTGATCAACAAGAAAATGTAGACACTAGAGGCGCTGCACAGAACCTTATCAATGCAGCATGTGATTTTACGTTTCTTTGCTATCTTTTGTTTTGGAATGATATTCTAAGAGAAATAATAATCTGTGATCAGATTGGATTGCAAAGCAAAGGCTTGAATATTGATCAATTATAGTTACAAAAATAGTTAAATTGTAGCAAAGCAAGGTGTATTAAAACTTCCAGCTGTTCTATAGAAATAACTTATGATGCAAGAGTTGTTTTAAATTTTATAGAAATGCATTGAAATTAGGTTTAATGCAACATTTACTTTACAATTCAATAATAACCTGTAACGCATAGCTCCTATTGCAAGACTTGCTTTAAATATTGCAGTTACTTTTTCAACTGTGTATAGTTTTCGATAGGATGTATGAAAATGCAAATAATGAGCAACGTAGTGTGATTGATATTGTATTGCGTGAAGCTCAATTCCATGATACTGGAAGTAATGTTTTTTTCTTGACAGCTCATGCAGGTTGTGGCAAAACTTTTGTTCAAACGGCAATCATTCATAAATTTAATTCATTAAATCTTTCGTGTATTGTAACTGCCTTCAGTGGTATTGCATCAACTCTTTTGATTGGGGGCGAACTTTGCATAATGTTTTCAAATTACCAATTCCATTATTAGAGAATTCAATGCCAAATATAACTCCAAACAGTGTACATGGCACATATATTAATAATGCATCAATCATTATTATAGATGAAATTTCAATGTGTTCTATTCATGCTTTAAAATTAATTGATCGTTTGTTAAGAGATTTGACTCCAAACGAAGAAAATAAAAATAAACTGTTTGCAGGTAAAACTCTTTTACTGAGCGGTGACTTTCGACAAATTCTTCCAGTTATACCGCATGGCTCACGTTCTATTTTAATTGAAAATTGTATTACATCTTGGCAAGAATTTATTAACTTTAAAATTTTGAAATTAAATCAAAACATGAGAGCTCTTCCTCATGAAATTGAATTTGTAGAATTTCTTAGAAGACTCGGTAATGGTGATATGCAAAGTTTTCCACAGTTTGGTTCAGATATCATTGAAATTCCTCATAATTTGATTGGCAATCCAGACAATATTATTGAAGACATTTTTGAAAATATTTCTGATACAATTTTATCTGATGACATTTTGAGTTCCGTCATTTTAGCTCCCAAAAATAATGATTGCAATGAAATCAATTCTAAAATCTTGAGTATTATGCCAGGAGAGGAGAAAGCATATTTTAGTTTTGATAAAGTTGTTTGTGATGACATTCGTGAGCAGAACAATTTTCCAATAGAATTTTTAAATAAATTGAGTGTAGGAGGTTTGCCACCTCATAAATTAAATTTGAAAGTGAATTGCATTGTTCTCCTCATACGTAATTTAAATACAGGTCAAGCACTAGTAAATGGAACACGAATGCGTGTAAAAGTTATGCACCGAAATTCAATAGATTGTGAAGTTTTGACTGGTGTCATGCGAGGTGTACGCATTCTAATTCTACGCATTCATTTGACTTATTCTAGAACTCTTCTTCCATTTAAATTTCAAAGAACTCAATTCCCTATTATTCCTGCTTTTGCTATGACTATTAATAAATCTCAAGGTCAGACATTCAACAGAGTTGCCATTTTACTTAAGTCTTAAAGAACCTGTATTCACACATGGTCAATTGTATGTTGTTGCAAGTAGAGTGCGTGCGTTTGAATGTTTGAAATTTTATATTTATGATACATCTGACCAAGTTCATTTGTTCAACGATGATAGAGTTTTCACAAAAAATATCGTCTTCCCAGAAGTCATTGTTACCTGATTTCTTCTCACTTTTCTCGAAAATCTTTTCCTCTTTTATGAGTATGAGTGTCTGTGCGTTTGCTTTTGCCTCAATATGCGTGTTTTTTAATTTCATATTGAGGCTGAAGTTGCCATTCAGTTTTATCATTTTCATCGTTAAACATATTTGAATATTTGTTTTTGATAATAATTGCTGTTTCGTACAAAACTGTTCGAAGTCGGTGCCACATTGACGAAAAACCGACTAATATGTTTCGGGCTTGGCACCGATTTCCAACAGTTTTGTACTACAAATAACTTTTAAAATATAATAACTATTATAACAACTATAACAACTATAATAATTATAATAAAAAGTAACTATTTTAATATAGCAACTTTGTTTAATAGCGTAATTTTTTTGTCTATAGTAAGGTATAATTAAATTAAATTAATCAAAATGTAACGTATTTTTGTCTCTAAAAGCAACAAGTGAGTTATTTTTCACTTTTTTGTGCCTCTTTTGTTTTTTCTGAAGTCGGTTCTATTATTTTTTTAAAGTTTTAATGTTTTTTTTTATATAATTTCAAATTTCTCCCATCAAGTTTTAATTGAGTTTGTAACTAGACTTTTTCTATCAGTCTTTCTTTGAATTTCACAACATTTGTTGATGTTGGGTACGCAATAAATAGGTGTGCTACCCACGAATGTATATTTAATGGTATTGAATCACATTGTATTCATGTAACAAGTATAGTACCGCTAATTGAAATATTTTGTAATATCAAACATATTAAATAGATCATTCTGTATCTGGATCAAAATCAGAGATGGTCATTTTGCTTCCTACAAAGCTTTTGTTTAAATAATAACATGATGTTACTACAATATGTAGTTATATATATTGAAGTGGCGCATAAGTATATGCCCTTTGCATATTTATTTTTAATTATAATCCTTTGTTTGATTTTTAATAAGAAAAAGACTTAAATAGTCATTTTGGGAACGCGTTCTTAAACCATATTTCATAGTTCAAATATGTTTAAAATGCTTAAAACTATAAAATAAAAAATGTCATATTGTTGTATTAGCTTTGAATATCATTAAATTAAGAATATATCTATGAGCAATTTCACACAAGTTCAGCAAATTTTTGGGAAATTTTGACTTGACCCCTTTTAATTTTGATTATTTTTTGTTTATAGATAGTCTTTCATAAATAAAAAAGTCGGACAAGTGCGACTAAAATTCGCTCGCCAAGGGTGCCATGAATGTAAAAGAACACAATATAAAAAATAAATGACATAAAGTTATGTTGTAAAGTCTTTATATCGCCAGACTATGGACGCATAACAGAATAAATGTTTAATCGTAAACGTCAATAGTAAATGTCAATCACATCTACATTGATCAAAAATGTTACTTGAGGTTAAATCTTATCCATAGCTGTTTATGTTAGCTAAAGGAAGATTTAACCAGTATTTTAATGGTCTAAATTGGGAATATTTGTTCTATAAATCAGCGTCGAAATATAGGATGGTATATATGCACTTAAAATAGCACTTTTTTTATCAATAACTAAAAAACTGTGCATCGCAGAATTCTAAAAAATGTTGCAATGTTTCTTAAATTAAGTGTTCTTTCAAATGACACCCCATTCGTTTGGTTCCAAAAAAGTTTTTTTTTACTCTCCCCACAACCATCCCCTAAACACAGAGAAATATAATTATTTGAGAGTTCGCTATATTTTTCGTTCAAAATATAGCAAACTTCCTGTCTCTATGAATTTTTAAATTTTTCTGTCTATCAGTGTCGTTCTCCCCCCCAAACGTAGGGGGGGAGAACGGTCTGGAATTTACATATTTTTTAGAATAACTCAAAAACTGTGTACCGCAAAATTCTAAAAACAATTGCAATGTTTCTGAAATTTGAAGCTCAAAAAAGTTTTTTTCACCCTTCCCCACCCCAATCCCTTAAAAGCACAAAATTATAATTATTTGAGAGCTCGCTATATTTTTCGCTCAGAGTTTATCAAACTTCCTGTCTCTGTGAATTTTTTCAAATTTTTCTGTTAATTAGGCTCGAAATGCAAGGGAGGGACCAACTTTTTGTGTCACTTTATTGATAATAATTCAAAAACTATGCATTGCAAAATTCTAAAAAAATGGCAATGTTTCTAAAATCAAATGCTCTTTCAAATGACACCCCACATGAACTGGTTTTAAATGATGTTTTTACCCCTTAACATTCCCACCCCTTTAATAAATATAGTTATGAGTATCTGCCACTTTTCTTTATTTTTCATTAAAAACCTACTCAATTTTCTATCATTCCAAAAATATTTCAAGATTTTCGATAAGTAGGGTCGGAGTTAATCGGGGCAATAAAACATCCAGAAAACGTCATTTTTCAAAATTATACAAAAAATGGTGAGGTGTAAAATTCCAAAATATATTTTTAAATAATGCTGAAATGAAGCCCTTTCATATGATACCCTACTCGTCTCGATAAAAAAAATGTATGTTTTCAAAGGCTTTACATCGTACCTCTTTAAAACAAACGAACACAACTTTATTTATTTTTTACCCACCATCTTGTGTGGATAAGTTAGTTTTATAAGCACCTCAAATTTTAAGTTCATCGGATTAATGGTTCACGAGATAATCGAAATAATGTAAAAAACACGTTGTACTCTCACCAATAGTGTTCCGTAAAAAAAACGGAACCCTAAAAATACAAGTTCCCTTAGAAATTTTTTTTTCGACCAGGGGTCTTCACGGGGTGCCCCTCAATTTTTTGTTATTTTGTGATGTAAGTGCATTTTGACGAGCGATTGTAGAAAAACTACTCAATCGATTTTCATAAATGATATATCGTTGAATAGGTATTAGACCAAAGTTTTTAAAAATGTACACTGTTAATTTTTTGAAATAATTTTTAATGGTGTAACATAAGAAAAAAACCGTGTGATTGTTAAAAACGGTGTAAAACCAGCGTACGCATGGAGGGATCAGTTTTTATTGTTTTGAAATTTTTTTTATTTTTGATCTACGGGTGTGACAACCCCACGTACTCCAGTCCCTGCTATTGACATACGAGTTAACGTGAGATATCACATACCACTGGAAATAGCAGTGAGATATCACTAGCCAAGGTGACATCTTAGGGGTGGTGGCGGATGAACTGTATTCAGTCAACGGTAGCACCCTCAATCTTAGCTGTGAAATAATCCTTGATGATGAGACGCTATTGCTTCCTTGAAGAAACCAGCCTTCATATAACTATGTGTGGGATTTGATCTTCAAAAAAGACGGAACCGTCACGGAATCGTCGGATCGTCACGGAATCGAGGAATTTGAAACCGGCTGGATTAATGGCAACTACAGTTTTGTTTTGTTTCAGCAAATTTTTGCAAAAATTTGCTATTTACTTTTTAATTTACTTTAATTTTCTCTATTCTATCATAAAATATTGGCCTATGTCATATTTTGTCAGTGATAGGATTTTTTGTTTAGTTATCCATTCTTTAAATAAAAATATAAAAAAACAAAAAAGAAAGATTTACGTCCATCAACATCTTTGAACGTATGTTGTAGTGGGACCTTGGTCTTAAAAGGTTTTTATGTGTTATTTGACACATATTGTAATTCCTACTACACAGCACATTTTATTAAAAAAAAAAAAAAATTGAAGAAAAGATGGCGCTACGCCTTTTTTATTTTTTTTTTTTAAACTAAATTGAAGCTTATTTTATATCTAACTACTTGTGAAAGTTTAGTTCTAGTGATATTTTTTGTTTTAAAGATAAAATTCGTTGGGCATATGACTGTCGGGAATCAGTTTTTTTTGTTCTGAAGGAAAATTATAAAAATGGCGTTATAAACTAAGAGATTTTTTTTTTTTTATGTTAAATATCAAATATTTCATTATTAAATGAACTTTTTAAAATATTATAAAAATCATATATGTACAATAAAGAAAATATGAGCAATTCCAGCATAAATCCACAAAAGCGCTTATTGCTATGTACATTAAATGAAGCTTATGTGGAGTTTAAAAATAAGTTTCCTGATGTGAAAATAGGATTTACTAAATTCACGTCCCTTCGACCACAAGAATGTATAAAATTATCCCAAGGAGTTCATAATGTGTGCGTGTGTACCATACATCAAAATATAAAACTAATGATTCAACACTCTAAGATGTCTTGGATTACTGATGCTGCTTTCCAGAATTATAAAACATTAATTGACTTTGTTTCAAGTGGTAAATTAACAAATGAAGCCCTTTCATATGATATCCTACTCGTCTCGATAAAAAAATGTATGTTTTCAAAGGCTTTACGTCGTACCTCTTTAAAACAAACGAACACAACTTTATTTATTTTTTAACCCACAATCTTGTGTGGATAAGTTAGTTTTATAAGCACCTCAAATTTTAAGTTCATCGGATTAATGGTTCACGAGATAATCGAAATAATGTAAAAAACACGGTGTACTCTCACCAATAGTGTTCCGTATAAAAAACGGAACCCTAAAAATACAAGTTCCCTTAGAAATTTTTTTTTCGACCAGGGGTCTTCACGGGGTGCCCCTCAATTTTTTGTTATTTTGTGATGTAAGTGCATTTTGACGAGCGATTGTAGAAAAATGTGGTAAATTAACAGAAGATTGTCACACTTTGAAGTGCAATGAATGTTTAGAAAAATTTAAACAACTGGAAGAAAAATTACTAAATGATTTTGATGTTAAAGGAATCCTTCAAGTCAAATATCAACAATGGAAAACCACTGATCGATGCAATTTGGATACTTTAATAGAAACTGTAGAAGAATTTATGAAAAAATTTGTTTACCGTTTACAAATTTTGATACCACACAACTTTATAGCAAAACAGCAATCTACATTCATTGAGGAAAAAAAAAATTGGAAGCAGAAGAGTGCTTCCTTCAAGGTAATTTTTCTGAAAACTACGGCTTCATGCAGTTCAAGGCTATTATTATAATAATTCACAAGCTACTATTCATCCATTTGTCATTTATTTTAAAAGTGCCGCAAGTGAATATATACAGCACCGAAGTTTTATACTCATTTCGGATATAAACGATCACAACAGTACTATACATCTTTTCATTACAAAACTTATTGAATTCATCAAAACGCATATAAGTTCTAATATTACGAAAATAATTTATAACACTGACGGTGCACCTTCTTAATACAAAAATAAACATAACCTAATTAACTTATGCCACCATAAAAAAGACTTTGAGGTTGATGCAGAATGGCATTTTCATGCTACCAGCCATGGAAAGGGACCTTGTGTTGGAATTGGTGGTACACTGAAGCGTGCTGCACACCGTTATAGTATGGCGGGCAAAGATATTATTGATATACCAAAAAAACTTTTCGAATGGGCTTTAAAATGGGAATCTATCATGAACTTTGGATACGCCGATAAAAATGAATATCAATTAACAAACAAAAAATTACAAAATCGATATAAAAATGCGATTACTATAAGTGAAACTCAAAAATTTCATTCTTTTGTACCATTAAATACTAAGACAATAAATGCAAAAATGTTTTCCAACTCAAAAGAAACTTTTGAATGTAAAATATGTAAATAATTTTTAATAACTATATTTATTTTCGTTGACCTACATATATAATTTGTATGATATTTTAAAAAGTTTATTCAATAATAAAATATTTGTAATTTAATGTTAAAATACAATCTTTTACTTTATGATTCCATAATAACATAATACGAACATAATACTTCTCCAGTCAAAAGTTCCTAAATAGATTTAGTTATTTATAGGGCTTTTTTGTTTGCAGTCGAGACTGTCAAATTATTTTTTACAAGAGTGACAAGGGATTACTAAAAGTGGTAAATAAATATTTCATTTTTTTATGCCATCTAATACAAAGAAAATAATTGCAGAAGTGTTTTCGTATTCAAAAGAAACTTCTGTTTGTAAAATAAGTAAATCATTTTTAACAATTGTATTTATTTTATTTATTGTACTACATATATAATTTTTATAATATTTTAAAAAGTTCATTTAATAATAAAATATTTAATATAAAAAAAAATCTCTTAGTTTATAACGCCATTTTTATAATTTTCCTTCAGAACAAAAACAACTGATTCCTGACAGTCATATGCACAACGAATTTTATCTCTGAAACAAAAAATATCGCTAGTACTAAACTTTCACATGTAGTTAGATATAAAATAAGCTTCAATTTAGTTTAAAAAAAAAATAAAAAAGGCGTGGCGCCATCTTTTCTTCAATTACACCGCTTTTTTCTTATGTTACCCCGTTAAAAATTATTTCAAAAAATTAACAGTGTACATTTTTAAAAACTTTGTTCTAATACCTATTCAACGATATATCATTTATGAAAATCGATTGAGTAGTTTTTCTACAATTGCTCGTCAAAATGCACTTACATCACAAAATAACAAAAAATTGAGGGGCACCCTGTGAAGACCGCTGGTCGAAAAAAAAATTTCTAAGAGAACTTGTATTTTTTATTTATGAAAGACTATCTATAAACAAAAAATAATCAAAATTAAAAGGGGTCAAGTCAAAACGTTGTTGAATCTTCGTGAAATTGCTCCTATAAATTAAAATAACATCGTTTTAATTTTTCATATTTTGGCTACTCAAATGTTGTCCGACATTTATCGAATCATTTCGTGAACGCAGTTAAAATCGGTGGGCATAACTAAAAAAGCATATCATAGATGACGTTAGGGAGCAATAGTGTGAAGTTCATAAATCAGAGTAAACAACGGTGGTTGACGTATTTTCAAAATTACAACGTCGATGTCGAAATCTTTTAAAACTCTTTGTAAATGTTCAGTTTTTGACTTGCTTATGCCTTCAATGTTCAATTTCAAAATACGGACTGAGGGTCCAATATTTTTTGTCTTATGGTGCTGAAAAGTACCATTGTTATTGTGATTTTGGTTCATGTTAATTTTTTTCTGTATCACAGCCAAGAGTTCGAAATGAAATATTTGGCTACCAAATTTAAATAGACTTTTAGCGTAAACCAGGGTGTAGCGCGAGGAGCTTGTCTATTGTCACACCCCTAGCGATTAGTGAAAGCGGATCTTATTATTAAATCATAATTACAATAATAATTGTATTATAAGTATATGTTGTGTTTCAATTCATAGTATCAAATCCACTCGTAGCTCGTACACAACAGTTAATAATAAATATTTTTGTTTATTGTTTTTTGTTTTTTTCATGGCTAAATTTTATTGACTCGATATGCATTAACAAGCTCTTTGATCTGATGTATATTTGGGACTTTAACTGTTTGAGGAACTTTGCTTTTTCATTACAATAGTATTTATTGTTTAGTAATCCATTTTTTTTTAAATATCAAAAAATAAAAAATTTGCGTCCAATGTCCATCAACAAATAGACTGAATGCATTTTGTTGTGAGACTTAAATCTCGTTTTTATGTGTTATTGTGACACATATTGTAATTCCTACTACACAGAACATTTTATTAATAAAAAAAGGTATGTTTGACTCAGTATGGAGGTTTGATGACGGCCGACGTTTAACAACACAACAGCTTGGTTGGGAATTTAACGACGATGCTTAATAATTTTCTAAAAGTTGCTTGCAGTTGCCTATACAAAACAAACCAAAGGGAAAGCAGAAACCTCCGGGTGGAGCCTGGAGCTGGATTCGCTGCGAACTAAATCAATATGGGAAAAAGCTCAAGTGAGCGACAGGACTCTGATCTTTATAAAAACGATTTCTGACGCTAAGAATTACGAATGGCAGAGTTAAGTCTGAAGACTTTGTTTTGAAAACATTACCAGGCTGGTTCAATAGGACGATAGCTGGAATACTTATTTGGATACTATCCAACTGTTAATAAACACACACTTGCACCATGATCAGCCTAACCCCCATTTACTGTGAGGAGTGTCAGGTCTTCATCAGTTTCAATAGCCGAAGAATCTAGTTCTCAAAGGTTTCCTGGGTAGTTGAACAATCTGCTCCGAGGACCGAAGGAGAATCACTCAATGGCGGCCCAATCTCATTAGATTCATCAGTTTACAACATATTCTTGTTAAAACGCTAAAAGGACTGATCGACATTCATTTTCGTCAAAGCATTGCGTTTTCTTGCATATCGAGCATTGCGTTTTCTTGGATATCAACAACGAATTATCTAAAGATATCATAGAAGAACTAAACTAGAAGTGGAGAAGTCTTTAATAGTGTTGACTGAACGCGTTGTCCTCTGCAGGAACATCAACACTGCACTGGAGATCACATACATCAACAAAATAACTGTAGTGGTACTCCTCAAGAGAGAGTCTTGTCTCCGTTATTATATGGAACTTAACCGTTTACAGCTTAGTTACAGAGCTAGAGATTGCTGGTTTCAAAGTAACGACCTACGCCGATGATGTCGCAATTGGCTTATTGGTTAGATTCCAGACGACGTTAAAGAAGCGAATGCAAACTGCCCTTGCAAAAATATAAACATAGCCCAAAAAAATTAACTCAAGGCTTCATGGTAATTTAAATTTAAACAACAAACTTTGTCAATAGTTTTCAACAATAAGTTGAGAAATTAAATAGACATTAATTGTGTTTATTTCTTTAAAATTGAATCAAAAGATCTTCAAGTACAATTTATAATTAAAGCAATTTATAAGTAAAGCATTTTGTAAGTAAATAAAACATTTTTGTTTCAATTTAGTTTAATAAGCTGAGTTGACGAAATTCTTTAGCTTTAGCAGTATTTGTAAAGAATTTATTTATTATTTGATGTTGGACAGGACATGGTCTAACAAACGATTTCATTTGTATGAGGCATGTCGTGGTAATAATTATTATTTTTTTATTTTTATTCTACCATTATTTTACACATTGCCTTTTTACATATTCATTAATATTAATTACTCAGTTTAGTACATAACAACTTATATGGTAGAATTTTTTTGCCAGCGAATTTTTGACAGATAGGACGCAGCAAGAGATAAAAGATGAGACAAAAAGTAAAACAGAGATGTATTATTTATTTCGGGATAAATTTGTTTTCAAAACAATTATATTAGTTAAATTTCTACTTCTAGTTCGTACCATTTGTTTGTTGTGATATTTGTTTCCATAGGCGTCGTTATTTTTATTATAATTATTTTTAATTATCAAAATTTTGTTACATTGCCTACAAAATCATTAATATTTTTACTAGTTTTTGGTTTTCTATTATAATTGGTTGAATTTCAATAGTAATTTATTAATTTTATGCGTTTTTTTGTCCATTTCAATGGGACTCCAATAGTTTTTGTCCAATTTTAAAATGAATTCAGATCTTCCATTTTCAAGTGAACCTGAATCATTTGCCAAAGTTTGATCAAGATCCTATGCAGGAATGTCACGAACTCATCCACCCACCCACAGACATACACCAAAATTTTTATTGGCTATTTAGATATAGATGCTAGGTTCAAAACAAAAGAAACAACCAAATTTAGGGTATGTAACATTTTTTTTTCTCGATTGATTGCATTACTTCACACAATTTAAAATTGTGGTGAAGTAAAAAATATAATTAATTGTTTCAAACTTAAAAAAAGTCGAACAAACGTGCGAATATAACTCGCTCGTCGATTTATTATTCTACGAGAATAGTTCTTCTTCCAAACACAATTTTAGAAATAAGCCAAAAACGGTGCTTTCGAAAATTATAAAAAAAAGTTTTGCAGTACAAAAAAAAATCACCTTTCATATGACACCCCACTTGACATGATCAAAAATAATTTTTTTTCGAAATTTCTACTCTCAACCCCCTACAATGACCATTTGAAATTATAACAAACAACCAAAAAAAATTTTTGTTTTTATTTTGCAAAAGTCTTACACCCGTGATTTTTTTAGGTAGATTTCATATAAAAATCTACCTATTGCAATGGGCTTCATCTCGGAATTTCGGAAAAATTTTTGTGCCAAACGACTATATATGATAAGCGGAGACGAAAAAACAAAAAAAAAAAAATTCAATATATATATATATATATATATATATATATATATATATATATATATATATATATATATATATATATATATATATATATATATATATATATATATATATATATATATATATATATATATATATATATATATATATGTATATATATATATATATATATATATATATATATATATACACGATATGAGATATAACGAAAACGACCGGCACTCTCACGGTCGCATTTGTTGAGGTAGATCAAAAAAATTTTCTGTACATGTGTGTTCTATTAATATCTCGGACGAGTTCGTGAATCAGTAAAATCCAACACGTGGTTAAGGAACTAGAGCATTTTTCCTAAAAAAAATTGATTTTTTAAAACCGTTATAACGGCCGTTTGGATACTAATATTTTAAAAAAATTAACAAATTTAAAATTTTTGGAATCTTTTTTATCAATTTGTTTTAAAAATAGACCTTTGCAGTTAGAGGTTCCTGAGTGAGTGGCTCCAACAAAAAAGTATGCAAAAAAAAATTTTTTTTTAAACAACCGGCACTCTCATGGTCGCATTTATAAGGCCAGATCAAAAAACCCTTTCTTAAAACGTGCGTTTTATTAATATCTTGACAAGTTCGTAAATCTGTCAAATTCGACGCAGGGTTAAGAAACTAGAGGCTTTATACTAGAAAAAAACTATGTTTTTAGATCCGTTATAACGGCCGTTTAGATTCTAATATTTTTAAGAACTTCATAAAGTTAGAATCTTTAAAACCTTTTTAATCACTTTCTTTCAAAAGAAAAGACCTCTGCAGTTGGAGGTTTCTGAGTGAGCGGCTTCAACAAAAAAGCTTGTAAAACACAAAATACGTTTGAATCAACCGGCACTCTCACGGTCGCATTTGTAGAGCCAGATCAAAAAACCTTACGTAAACATGTGTGTTTTATTAATATCTTGGACAAGTTCGTAAATCAGAAAAATCTGACACATGGTTAAGGAGCTAGAGGCTTTATACTAGAAAAAAATTCGTTTTTTTAATCCGTTATAACGGCCGTTTGAATACTAATATTTTTTAAAACTTCATAAATTAAAAATCTGTGGAAACATTTTAATCCGTTTCTTATAAATATAAACCTCTGCAGTTAGAGGTTTTTGACTTGTTGGCTTCAACAAAAAAGTTTGCAACAATCCATAACTACAATTTCCAAAAACCTTATAATAGTCAATGAAAAAAAAATAAAAAGGTTTGAATAGAAGAAATTAATTTTTTTTCTTAGAAATAAACTATTTTGATATTTTGCAGTAATTGGACGACATATGATATAGCGTAGGTTTATGTCATAGATTGTCACACACATATTCTGTGGTATTTGATTTGATATTTGTTTGTTGCAAAATTGGATAGATATAGTTTTATTTATATGTAGCTAATTTTCTTTTTAAAATTTTTCCGATGTCTGTTTGAAATTAGTTTGTGTTGTTTAAACTAATCTGATACATCAGATTCTACTGGCACACAAAACTGTCTGATCTCGAAATCTACCTATTTCTAGCGGATATACGTGCCGCTTGGACTTTTTTTTCTTTTGTAATGTTCGTAGAATAGTAAGGGGGAAAAATAATATCAAATTTTCAAAAATAATTCGAAAACTGTGCTTTCGAAAATTACAAAAAAAATTGTTTTGCACTACAAAAAAATCGCCTTTCACCTTTCACACCCCACTTGAATGGTCAAAAATATTTTTTTTTAAATTTCTACTCTCAACCCCTTTCAACTTTTTAAAAGATACGCCGACCGCTAAAGTTTTTGTATTTAATCTTTAGTTCTTTACAACATTTTATATAACCGTGAATTTTCCAATTTTTTCTTGTTTTCAATGTTTTCTTGTTTCGAATGTTTAAAGTTAAGGGGAGGGAGGACAGGACTCAACTCACGTTTTTGGTAATAACTCAAAAACTAAGTAGTCGGTAATTAATTGATTTTTTTTAAATATTTCAATCTTTTTCGATTTTTCTAAATCAAACTCGATTTCTTAAAAAAAAAGTCAGACAATTGCGAATAAAATTCGCTCGCCAAGGGTTTCGTGAATGTAAAAGAACACAATATCAAAAATAATTGACAAAAAGTTGTGTTGTAATGTCAATTTATATTGCCAGACCATGACGCATAACAAAATAAATGCCCGACTAGCAATTTGTTCAGGTATACCCTATTATGATCCAAGCCGGATCAGGGTGTAATAAGGTAAATCCTAATAGGGCATTTGCATTCTGCACCTATCAGAAATTTCGACGACCGGATTTCGACGACCTATCTCATCCCTAGTAGTAAATGCTGGACCAGGACCGATTTGGACCATATCTGATTTTCCAATTAAGGTATACCCTATTTGTCCTGATCTGAGCCCTATTTCATTTTAATAAATTTCATTTGGTTAAAATTCACTAGAGTATTATCCAATTTAGATGTACATAGTTTGTGAAATTTCACATTTCCTTTAATTATCGCTTCTCTGCGTATGAGTACATATAGGTAAGTATAAAGTTAGAATATTCTTGATAGCAAACTCCTGTGGAGAAGCCACATGAAAGCAGTGGTAAACAAAGCCGTAAGAGCTCTAATGCTATGCAAAAACCTTGCGGGTAAAGCATGAGGGTGCAGCCCAGGAATCCTAAGGTGGATGAATACCATGATAGTTAGACCAGCCATCACTTACGGAGCGGTGGCATGGAGCAAAAGAGCCCAGCATATTGCTGGGAAAAATGAATTGGAAAAGGTGCAGAGACTGGCCTGTATCTGCATAACGGAGGCAATGAGGACTTGTCCTACCGCGTCAATGGAGATGCTGTTAGGACTGGTTTCGCTCTACTTGCAGATTAAGAGCGTAGCTAGGGAAACCATACTGAGATTTAGCGTGGAGGGTGTGGGTAAGGAAAAGATCATAAAATCCAAATATCGGGATAGTCTTTCAAGGGATAATCCCTTGCTTAAGTTTCCTAAAGATGGAAAGATTAAGCAGTACAACTTCGATAAGAAATATACATCGCAGTTGTGCAAAAAAGCGGAGTGGAGCAGTGAATACACTACGTACCATCTGGGTAACGATGTTATCAAATGGTACACGGATGGGTCTAAAACCGGGGTAGGGGTGGGCGCCGGAGTATTTAGACCCAAAACCAAATACTTTGTGCCCATGGGCACCTACCCCAGCGTCTTCCAGGCTGAGATATGTGCAATCGAAAGATGCGCCAACTTTTGCTTAAGAAGGAAATATAGGAATAAGAGAATTGCCATCTTATCAGACAGCCAAGCAGCAATCAATGCGTTGCGCTCATACACCATCACATCCAAAATTGTTGGACTATGTGAGCAAGCTAAATAAGCTTGGGAATAGTAACAAAGTAACAGTTTACTGGATACCTGGTCATGCGGGTATTGCAGGTAATGAAGAAAGGTAATTTGAGAGACAAATTAGCAAGACGAGGTGCTTTAACATCGTTTGTTAGCCCGGAGTCCTTTTGTGGACTGGGGACTGAAGCCATCCACGAAAGGATGAGTGAAGCAATTATGACAGATTGGTCCAAAACCTGGGATAATACCGAGGGTCTAAGGCAGTGGCGGATTACCATAGAGGCGGAAGAGGCGGCCGCTTCGGGCCCCACATGCACAGGGGCCCCCTCGCTACAAATAGTATTGATATTTTATAGGTATTCAAATATCAGATGACTGCGTTCATTCAACCAAAGTTTTTAAACCTAAAGATTTTTTTAATATTATCCCACATGTAAAAGTGTTAGGTTGTCAATTTGTATTACTTTTTTTCATGTATGTATTTATTTTAATAATTCTAATTTGATAGTTTTATAATTTTTTAATGTACAAATTCGTTTTCCAATTTGTTTAGTAAAAAAACATTTTGTTTTGAAAAGTTCCACTGTTACGAATGAATATTAATACTAAAACTTTATTTGCAATTATATCAATCGCAAAATTATTGATAGAAACAAAATCCAGATAAGTATTTTTTGGATATTTGAAGTATATTTGAGTTTTATGTTTTCATCAATGATTTTGGATTTCTTTTAAGACCTACAATTTATTGTAAGCATTAAACTGAAAACCTCAATTTTAAGCATATAATTGTACATATTTTAGATTAATTTCATATATAACTAAATGAATGAAAACTTTTTAACGTGTAGAATTGAAATCTATTATTGTATGCTTAAAATCCATGTATTTTTTATACAATACATGCTAAATTCATCATTTAGATTAACGTTTGAAAAGGGGTTTCATTTGATATGATTGATATAGTATAGGTGTTTTAGCTTTAGTTGTATATTTCGTTTTATCAACGTTGATTGGAAAAAAGATTGTCTAAAAAATTTGTTTGAAAAATTTGAAAAAAAGATTGTTTGTAACTGGACGTATTGATACTCAAATAGCTCGTGAAATTGAAGTACAACAAAAATGCTGGCGGGAAGTTTTAAAAAGAGTTGCAGCTACAGTAAAGCTATTAGCTACTTTGAGTTTAGCATTTCGTGGTCATCGAGAAGATATTGATTCGAACAGAAAAGGAAATTTTATGGCATGCATTGAGTACCTATTTCAATTTGATGATTTTCTTAAAAATCATTTGGAGAGGTACAGCCATCCAGGAAAAGGTAATGTAAGTTATTTATTACATACCACATGCGATGAATTTATAAATTTAATGGGAACTGAAGTAAAAGAACACCTAATTCAAGAAATTCAGGACTCTTTATATTATTCAATTATTGTCGATTCTACGCCAGACGTGAACCACACTGACCAACTAAGTTTTATATTAAGGTACATTGATAGTGGAAAGTGGGCGATGCGAGAGAACGATTTTTGGATTTTTACAAATTGAAAATCACAATTCAGAATATCTAGCACAACTTATTTTGAAAACTTTAAACAATTTGTCTTTGGATATTAAAAATTGTCGCGGTCAAACATATATAGCCGGAAAATATAATGGTTTACAAGCCAGAATTAAAACTCTAAGTGAGACCGCCATTTTTATTCCTTGTACAAGTCATACGCTTAATTTATTTGGAAATTATGCTGAAGATGCCTATTCTACTGCGGTGTATTATTTTAACTTTATCCAAAATATATATGTATTCTTTTCTTCATCTACTCACAGATGGAAGTTGCTTATTGATAATTTTTCCGATTCTAATTCCAAACATATTAAAAAATTAAGTGACACAAGTGACAAGATGGTCTGCAAGAGGCTGATGCAGTATCCGCCTTGCGGTTTAATTACAAAAATATTAAAAGCGTTCTTATCTAAATTAGCGAAAATGAAGACGAAAAACCGATTACTAAAGTTGAGGTTAAAAAATTAGCTAGCTCTTTCGATGAATATGAATTGCCTTAGTAACCGTTCTATGGGATATATTATTGCAAAGAATCAATAGTACTAGAAAATCATTTCAAAATATTCAAACAAACTTATTACAAGGAGTAAAACTGTTTAATTCTTTGTCACAATTTATAAGGGATGTCGGAATGATTTTGAGAGCATAGAAAAGCAAGCAAACTTATTAACAGACAATATTAACTACAAAGAAGGACGAAAAAGAAAACGCAAAATTATGTATGATGAATCATCTGCAAATGATACACAGTTAGTAGGACGAGAATTGTTTATTATATGATCTGTGTCTCATATCTCACAATATGATCTGTGATAGACTTGCCACTGAAATGTCTACCAGAACGTCCATATATGAAACTGTTTTAAATAATTTTAAATTATTTTTTGATCAAAATATATCCAGTGATGAAGTTGACAAGTGTATTTTAGAATTGTCAAATACATATGCGAGAGATATAGAAATACAATATTTTAGAGAAGAAGTACATCATTTTTTAAAATATATAAAAGAAGAGAACATCACTTGTCCATTTAAGATGTACAAGGTAATAATCATTGATGGCCTGCAATCTTCATTTCCCAATGTGGAAACTATTTTAAAAATATTTCTTACATTGCCGATATGCAACGCAAGTGGGGAACAATCTTTCTCCGTTCTGAAGCGGATAAAAAATTATTTAAGAAATAGTCTTAATCAAACTCATTTGCAAAATTTTCGGTAAAATCTTAGGCCCCAAAATTTTGTTCCGCCTCAGGCCCCTTAAAGGCATAATCCGCCACTGTGTACGACACACGGGATTTGAAAATAAGTCTCTGATGAATGTGATTTCGAATCCTGGCACGAAACACAAAAAATTTTTCTAAAGGAATTTTAGAAAAAATGAAAAGTTATTTCGAATTGCAAAATTCAAGTGATTTCTAATATGTACTTAAGCTTAATTGTTCACAAAAAACCCTTCCAAATAAAAATTATTCCTTTTTATTCATAAAAATTCCATTTACGGCATTTAAATTTTTCGATAATGTAGTCTTTCAGCCATTTCGTTCAAATTTATTATTTATATCATTTCGATATTAATAAGAAAATTAATTATTTATATGACAGATAGTTTGTTTTCCATCATTATTTTTGCATAGTTTCATTTTCTGTAAATAAACTAAAGAAAAACAAAAGCTGGTACTTCATTATTTTCTTAATACATATTATTATTTCCAGCCATTTGTGATCGATCGTATAAAAATTTTTAGTAGGTACATTTCACGATGGTTTTTTGTAGAATTATAGTTAAGCAGCAGGTGCACACAGAATAGATTAGAAGAGGTTGGATTATGATGGATAGTACTTAGTAATTGTATCAAAACCGGATGAAAAGGCAAAAAGTGTATTGGCGTGCGGGGGAAGGGGGGGGGGGGGGCGCAGCCCGCGGGATACTCCCTAGTAGTATATAAAATGTAGTCTTTGTGACATAAATGGAAAGAAATATGAAGACAAATTGATATGACTAAAGTAAATGAACAAAGGTACCTAAACAACTGCATAAAAGAAACTGAATTATGAGCGGAAATCAAGGTGAAATGGGAAAATGTGGGAAAAGCATCTCCTTTTAATTTCCTGATCTAGAGAACAATCCGAATTAAAGTAAGTCGAACAAATCAACAGAACTTTTCGTAAATAGAGACTTGTAACAGACTAGCAAAAATCATTGGTTTCCGCTGGGTTACATTTTCAATTTTGTGCTAAATATTAATTATAATATGTACGTTAGAATATATATGTCTGGTAATTTATTGAACTTGGGGTATTTTAGGTATACAATTATACTAAAAGGTATAAAGATCTACATGAAATATAGTACAAAAGGTCAGGAAAGGTAAACCAAATCACATATATAAAATGTATTATGTACAACTAACAACAGATTAACTAATAAACATATCTTAACCCAAAACCACACCTAAAACATTTCTTGTTTCACAAACCTAAGTACATAAGAAAATTTAATGTTCGATAAAATTTTTGCTTGATAAGTAGTAAAGAAGGGTAGAAGAAGGAAAATTAAGATATTATGTATATACATAGAAAACTATTTGAACAGAAACATCAAACAAACATTATTTAACTTCGATTAAAATTCCAATTCTCGTTCTCTTTCCCTTCAACATGCCTATGCTTATGTACGCATTTGACTTGGAGATATATTTCACCAACATCAAAATTTAAGTTCAAATTTTTCATAATCATCGCACCTTGTTTCCACCCATTCCGCTATATAGCCTACCCAATCTCAGTACATACACCTGATTATTGTTTTTATACATATTTGTAGGAGGTATGGTTACAGGATTTTGCATTATCATAATGTGATGTCAAAATAATTAGGGAATTAAAATTATATTTTAAATTTAAAGTTATTGATCGATTTTAGAATAGTTTTTGAAAATTGAAATAGAATCGACAAACAGAAATAAATTAACGTAATTGAAATGGAATCGGTGTTTAATGTTTTAATTTAATGTTGATATTTAATGTTGATTATCGGACTGTACAATTTTTACTGTGATACATCTACCATTTGCTATTGGTTCTGAAAACGATAAGATTTATTTACATTTTTTACCTAAGGTGAAGGTACACACGCCGTGTACTCCTCTACGTCACTCCCTGCTATCGGCATACGACTTAACGCGAGATATCACATACCACTGTCAATAGCAGTGAGATATTAATAGCCAATGAAATACCTTAGGGGTCCTGGGAGATGAACTGTAATTAGTTAAAATTGGACCTACTAGTGATATCACTAACAGAAATCAATCAATCGGAGCTTCAGCCATGTGTGTCCTAGAAGCAATTTCGCCCAGTTTAGTACAAATAATCAGATATGCACGGAAATGAGACTGTGTAAACGGAATTAAATAAGCGAAAACAAGAGCATTCTGACGACCCCTCCGACCGAAGAAAGCGAGATCACCATAAACACTAATATAACTACGAGTATTATATTTAAAAAAGATTAAATAAGGGTTTCACTCACCTCATGATCGCATCAGATCCAACTGCTCATGCCAAAAATATGAAAATAATCCAAAAAATAGTAATGCAGGTTGCATATAAAAAAATTGTTGCGACTAGTGCGGGCAACTGTTGTACAAGAATAATCCAACAAATATTAATACAAGTGATATAATAACTATTTTGCGCCTCTGATCCGGGCGATTGTTGCATAAGAATCAAGCTTTTAGGAGTTTCCTCTTAAGTTTTTAATGTTTTGTTTGGACTGGAGTGTAGACAAAAAATCAGAATATTAAAATCGCCTTCACGAATAACATAAAAAACTCAACCATAAATGACAATCAATATAATAATAATAATGGACTCAGTGTATCAGTTACTTCAACTCGTATCCTGCCGACGTTTAACATCCGCCTCTCACGGAAAACGATAAAGTGATATGTACAGAAGCATTAAACCATTAGATGAGCTGCATACCAATTAAATATTGATGGTTTCAATATCAGTCGATAAAGTTTGTATATTAGACTTTTAAATGACATGTTTCAACAGTTCCAGTTAGATTAATCAAAACGATCAACATATAAAACACGTCGATGATCAATTTTGCACTGCAACCATTAGATATATGAAATAAATGTCTTCGTTATTTGGTCTAGATGAAGTTTGTACGTTAAGTCAAGACGACAAAGCGCGAGTTCTAATTGGATTGACAGCTGCCAGTAAACAGAGTCCACTACTGATTCATGTAGAGTACCGTGTTCATTTATCTACCCTACCCGGCAACTTAAACTAATTTTTATTTTTACAGTTGATTGTGGTCCGGACGAATCCAAGATACGCAAAATTTATATCCGCGGTTACTGTTCACAATTTCTGTAAAAATAATCTTAACGCTCTGTTCATCGCTTCAAATGCACCCGGATGAAGTTCTTTTAATAGAGCTGAATGTAGAATGGGTCCACTTAGCAGAGAAATTAGTGGTTTAATATTCCCTCATGATAAGTATGGCACTCATTTGAATGAAAAACGTGAAAAAATCAACCATGAGTTGGGAAAAAATGACAACTTTGCTGCTGTTGCGGAATACATTGATCCCAAAAATTCAGAGTTTTTCAGGAAGAAAACAACTGTGGTATAATTTTCAGGTGCGAACAAGGCACAAGCCAATTTATGACACAAAGTGGCAAGTAAAATAGCTAAAAAAATGAGCAAACTGCTAAACTTTAGTCTTAGTGTTTACATTAATTAAATAATTTAAATGGTTTAAAAACTTTAAGGAAAGTAAATCAAGATGCGTATAAAGGTAAATTTTGTTTCTTCAGAATTTTAATTTGTAATTTATAGTATTATAACATAATAACTAATTGTGTGCATCATAGTTATGGAAATATTTGATAAAATCAATAAAATAAAATGCGAAAAGTTAACAAACATGTTCGTTATTTTAACAGTCTGGTTGTGTTTTTGTTCGTAATAATCAATAAACATGTCTGTAAAATTTACAAACTGGCCGTTAAAATTGTTGGTAAAATAAATTCATCTGACTTCGGTTTCATAGTGCTATCACCTCCGGGTCTACGTGCTGCCTCCTTGCACGTGTTTTAATGATCCAGGTGTGGAGCGGTTCATGCAAAATAATTAGCAAATGGGCTGGATCAATGTTTCATTTAGATCCGTGTCGATGATCAGCTTTGGTAGGGCCCCATTCAAATAGCTCTGGCGTGAACGGATCCTCCAGGTACATTTTGGCTTGATATGTTAACAGGGCTCTGACTTGGTCGATCTCATTTTCTCTTGAAACTGGTGGGAACAGAAATGATAGCTCTTAGAACCAACCAATGCACTAATAAATATTTTTTTACGTTTTCTTTCAAATTTTGTTTTTTTTATAAATTTTATTTTCACTTGTTTCTGTTTTCTTTTGTTCATCCTATCATGAATGAAATATTGGTCTATGTCATGTTTCGTTATATGAAACAAATTATTGTTTAGATTTTACCTATTTTATTTTTAAAAAAATGTCAAAAAAACATTGTTTTTTGACAAAACATTAAAAGTACAAATTCAAAATATTTATGGATTGAACGCCAACCGTGACGCCGTGCAACATCATCTCGAGCATGATAGACCACAAACTCTTTTTCTTACAGAAAAGTTTCTAAAAACTATCCCTATGACGTAAGTATCCCTATGAATCAGCTTTTAAACTTCATCAAGGTGTATAGTAGAAATTTTCCAAACTATATATTTATTTATCTAAACTAAAACGGATATTGCTCTAGTGAATTTTAACCAAATGACATAGTTCGGCCAATTCCCGTAATTGAAAAATTTAATTTTATTTTCATCTAAAATTATATATGTGGGGAAGAAATTATTTTGTGAAGGTAATGAAAAAATATACAAAAAACAAACGGGCTCTTTAAATAATTTATTTTAGTGATTCAAAAAAATTATTATATTTATTTAAAATTTTTTGTTTGTCATTTCTCATGTCGTTTTACTGAGATTTAATTTTTTTTTTATATCATATTAAGAAAATTGTAGAAAATTAATATTATTTTTCATATGTAAGCAAAATATTTAAATCTTTTGAATTCTGATTTTTTTCATTTAAATTGTATCATTAAACAAATAGCGAAATAATGGACGCCTCATTTACAAATGCAGTCACACACATACATTTTCATTTTACAATCTTCCGCAATCTTCATTTGTCGCAATGACGTTACCAAAAATCCCAACAAACACTGTGGCGGCACAATATTAGCACAATGTGGTCACGCGGGTCATGACATGTTCTGACTTGGACGTTCAAGTGCATCCGCATATGGCTTTATAGTGCCATCATAGCGTAACGGCAAGGTGTGGCGTCAAAATGTACGCATTATACTTTTTATTTTGTGGACACTGGTGCCACATGGCCATGCGAAATGAATAACGTGCTATTACCAAAAGTGGTGTATATGTAAATTCTGCAGATTATGAATGAAAAAAGTCCAAGCGGCACGTATATCCGCTAGAAATAGGTAGATTTCGGGACCAGACAGCTTTGTGTATAAATAGAATTGGATATGTCAGATTAGTTCAAATAAAAAATTTTACTAGACTAGAGAATAATCCAAAAAATTCATCAAACAACCAAACTAAATACATAAACGGAAACTACTTTGTTAATGCAATTTCGAATAGTTTTGTTTAATTTGGTTAAAACTCCTTAATAACAAATTAAATCCTTTGCTGGATTAACTTTCTAACGACATCACAGTAATTTATAATCAACAACAACATCAAACAACTTTACACCTCAAATATAATACAAATATCTATCAATTGTAAATATGTAATCGATATACATATATTTATTTCAACTAAACCACTTCCAAATATTCCAAAGAAACTATTCCCTAATTCAAAACAATAATAAATCTTCAAAACAACAACAACAAACATTCAAAACCAATTTTTTAACTTTTTGCGAAAAAAAAAAATAAAAACAAAAAAAATTATATGAAATCTACATAAAACAAAAGAAAATTTACAATTAATTCAATGAATTATTTGTGATATTACATCACTCCGATGGAAATAATCCCATCATGAATAATAAGACTGAATCTAACAAAAGATGGTGTGCAATTTATGAAAATTTTTTGCTATCCACAAAATTGTCGATCGATCTAGTTTCGAACCGATAAGAACTTTTTATTCCACTTTAAAAAAGTATATCATTCTCATCAGGGCTAGCCGACTAGATACACTACCAAAAAAATTTTTCGCTATATAAACCTAAAATAGGTCACTACTCTAGCGAAGTATAAGAAACCAAAAAACTTTCATAAACATATGTTAATTAGATTCAGGTTTAGTCAATTTGTTTCTCTAGTTGATCACTATTGTTGTTATACTCTAACCAAGTTAGAATTGGATAACAAACTTGTATCGGTATTCATGATGGGATTATTTCCATCGGAGTGATGTAATATCACAAATAATTCATTGAATTAATTGTAGATAATGTGTCGATAGACACAAGTGAAGATGGTCATCTTCTTCTTACCGATACAAGTTTGTTATCCAATTCTAACTTGGTTAGAGTATAACAAGAATAGTGATCAACTAGAGAAACAAATTGACTAAACCTGAATCTAATTAACATATGTTTATGAAAGTTTTTTGGTTTCTTATACTTCGCTAGAGTAGTGACCTATTTTAGGTTTATATAGCGAAAAATTTTTTGGTAGTGTATCTAGTCGGCTAGCCCTGATGAGAATGATATACTTTTTTAAAGTGGAATAAAAAGTTCTTATCGGTTCGAAACTAGATCGATCGACAATTTTGTGGATAGCAAAAAATTTTCATAAATTGCACACCATATTTTGTTAGATTCAGTCTTATTATTCATGATGGGATTATTTCCATCGGAGTGATGTAATATCACAAATAATTCATTGAATTAATTGTAGATAATGTGTTGATAGACACAAGTGAAGATGGTCATCTTCTTCTTACCGATACAAGTTTGTTATCCAATTCTAACTTGGTTAGAGTATAACAACAATAGTGATCAACTAGAGAAACAAATTGACTAAACCTGAATCTAATTAACATATGTTTATGAAAGTTTTTTGATTTCTTATACTTCGCTAGAGTAGTGACCTATTTTAGGTTTATATAGCGAAAAATGTTTTTGGTAGTGTATCTAGTCGGCTAGCCCTGATGAGAATGATATACTTTTTTAAAGTGGAATAAAAAGTTCTTATCGGTTCGAAACTAGATCGATCGACAATTTTGTGGATAGCAAAAAATTTTCATAAATTGCACACCATATTTTGTTAGATTCAGTCTTAAAAGAAAATTTATTTAATTGGGATATTTTTGGGATTTGTTTGTAATTATATAGCGTTTTAGTGGCTTGCATTGAGTTAGTATAATGTTAATTGCATTGGAACTTCTAGGGTTAGAAAGCTGAAAATTTCTGATGTTATAGTTGAAAAGTTGAATTAAAAGCTAGTATTAGTTTAATCAAAATAGACTCGAAAATGATGAAAGCAAGGCCGCTTGCGTTTGTTTTCGTTTTAATAGCCCCAGGTTCTCAGCCTCTGAACTTAAACAATTTATTTTTTAAGTTTTGGATAGATATAAGTTGTTATCTACGTGTACAAAAGTTTTCATTTTTGAGCTTGGTCATTTTCATCTAGATCAAGGACAACAAAGTTTAGTAAATTTTTAAAACAGCTGATTTTTCAGGAACCCAAAATACCAAGGTTGTCATCTGACAAAAAATGATAAAAAAAGGTTAAAATATTTAATATTTATCAATTTTTTTTTAATTTTATGTTTCAAACGGAAGTTATAACGCCTTAGACTGTTCGACTTTTAAGACTCTAGCCGCTTAAACAGTACCCCGATATGGCCAGTTCGCGAACTTGTATAAGAAATTGTTTGCCGCAACATACACAGAAAATATTTTTGGTGTAGGTCGAAAATTGCGACCGTGAGAGTGCCGGATAATTCCGTTATACCTCATATCGTTATATATATATATATATATATATATATATATATATATATATATATATATATATATATATATATATATATATATATATATATATATATATATATATATATATATATATATATATATATATATATATATATATATAAATTTTTTTTTCATTTTGATTTTCCGTCTCCGCTTATCATATATAGCCGTTTGGCACCAAATTTTTTTCCGAAATTCCGAGATGAAGCACGCTGCAATTTGAATCGAGCTTTCTGTCACCACGAGAGAAAACAAAAGGAAAAATTATCTCAAAAGGGCGCCGTTTTAATATTTTTAGTTTAAACCACTGCATTCAAAACTACTGAGTTTTGAACGTATAGTGTGCGCTACAATCTTGTAAATTTTCTCCCACGGCAGGCAGCATCATGAGAACACTGTGACGGGAAGGTGTACCAGCATGCGTGAGAAAATACATGACGCTAGTGACGGTACGGGTGGCAGCACAACGAGCGCACAGTGACGGCATAAAGTGTTAGCACGCCATGCCAATTCTATGGCGCACGTGGTGTTTGTTGGGAAGTCTGCGTACTCCAGTCCCTGTTGTATGTGAGTTAGCAATTCGCATGCAATATCACATACCCACTTCCAATTTCAGTGAGATAACAAGGTGATATCTAAGAAGTGCTGTCGCACTCGCATTCACTGTATTCACTCAACGGTATACAGTAAAAATATATTTGTAAAATCAACAGAGATAAAAAGAAAAGATAAAGTAATAATAAATAAGTAATGTCGTAACCTCATTTCAAGGCTAGCAGTTTAGCCGTAGTTAAAAGGTTGAGGTTTATTTAAAATAAATATAAAGTGTTACATACAATTTACCAGAAGTTAAATAAAGTTAATAGCTATTTCCATGAGAGAAATTGGTTTTGGTCGTATATCATGAATTTTTCACTTCACAACAGAAGTATAATTGAAACTGTTGGAACTATATTTAATTTTCACATAAATACAACGTGCGGTCGCCTCAGCTACACCATTTGTACTGTACAGCTGTTGAATCAATTTTGGCTTTGGTTGAGCCATATTCACTCTCGGGACTAGGTTAAGACAACCTCGAATTTTGATTGGAAATAGAACATGTTTTTTTACATTACACAACACTTTATGAAGAATTATTAAGAAGAAAATCAGAACATAATCTTTGATCGATCACAAATTTATACTTTTATTAAGAAGAAAATCAGAACATAATCTTTGATCGATCACAAATTTATACTTTTATTTTAATTTTCTGTTGATTCAAAATTATCTGAACATTTTCTAATTTGGGTGAAAGCCGTTATAACAACGGTACATGAGTCGGATCAATTGTATTATTTTGATCTGAGCATTTTTTCCACTAAAAAAAATTTGATTGAATTTGTGAGTATTAAACATTTATAAAATTAATTGATATTCGTTAAATGTGGAATATAATTCGTGTAACCGCAATGGATTCGAAAACGTCAAAGTATTTCTAAAATTGAACGCAACCCATCCAAAAAGTTATTTTGATCAAATCCAAAATTGTCAAGATACGGTTATTTTTTTCACCATTCTTTGGTGAAGTATGAGATGAATTAATAAAATTACTCCACCTCCAAAAGTAATTGGCATCAATATTTATATTGTAAAGTTTACGTCAAGCCGTTCGGTATTAAACATGGTTTAAACTGGTTTTGGATTTTTGCTCCTTCGGTGATGCGATTTCGAAAATTTTGTCATGAATATACTTAGGTCCCTTAAGCCGAAATAATTCATTATGTTTTAATGCACTTAGCAAACACGTTTTCCAAATATTAATTAAAAAAATTGCAGTTTCATTTGTTTTTATTATTGTTTAGTGGTTCATAATGTATAAAAATTAAACAATATGTATATGCTTCTGTAAAACATAGTAGATTTTTCAGCAAGTGGTGAAAATGGCTCTTTTTGCGTGACTGGACGGTTTGTCCACGAGACGCGATAACTTCGAGTGGAATAAGTTCAGGAACGCAAAAAGGTTTTTACCACGCGTAGAAAACGATTTTTTTTTCTACGCTTGTAAATATAAATGATAATATTTACAAATTCACCTACTAAAAACTTACAAGACGACATAGCTAACTTTGACAGTGGAAACCAAAATAGCAATATTGTATTTATATATAATTTTTAACAGTGTAAAATAATGTTATTATTGTATGCCAGTGTTCGCCTACAGATAGAAGACAATATGAATAGTTCGAAAATATAAATTTAATTTTACACATTGAGATATTTTAAACGACAAAAAAATTACATATCTGTGTTTTTTGCATTCTCGGATATATCTGTTCCGTGTTTTTTTTCATTCTCGGATGTATCTCGATCATATATTTTCTCTGAAAACTTTTACAGATATTACAGATATTTTTTTACCGACTGGAAGTCATCGTTTAAAGTATTAATTTAAAAAATTGTAGGTAAAGTTTCGATTAAAAACAAATATAAATAAATTTTTTAATAAAATTTAAATTTATTTAATAAATTTTTTTTTATTTTTTTGGCGGAAAAAACTCAGAGAATATATTTTATATCTGACAATTAATTATCGGAGGAAAAAATTATGCGATATATCTGATACAAATTTTATTTGATCGCTCCGATTTCTCCGATATAGAAAAAAACACTCGTTGAAGTTTTTGTAAATTATAAAAGTTTATTCTGCTTTATTTGTTAGAAATATTGAAAGCACAATTAATATAATGATTAGTAGTAGTGGTTGGTTTCATCGATGATTTAGATGGGAGATTTATGTGGGAAACTGATGTATTGTTTAAAGGATTGAATTAGTGATTGCAAATTTGGGGCGATATTCTGAAACCGGGTTTTCGATTTTACCTATAAAAAAAAACGGTTTCCGGTTTCAACCCGGGTTTTTTTAAACAAAATATATTAATTTGTACAAAATGCTTACCAGAGTTTAAAAAACCATAATTTAAACAAAATCTATTCAAGTTTATTTTACGTTTACTTCAAATGCAAATAATAAATAATTCAGTCAAAAATAAAATAATAAAACACAAATATATTTATAAGAAACAAAATAATAATATAATTATTTATTTTTCTGTTTTAAAAAGTGTGATCGCATTAAACACAACATATCTATTGTGTTATCAGCTGGACGTGATTTTTGTGCATATAATTCCTGACGCCGAAAATGTTCTTTCCACGCTTGTCGGTGGAATCGACAAAAGAAAATTGTACACTTTCTCGAGTTCTTCCGGGTCTCTGATCCCATTAGATTCGAACAGGGTCAACTAACGACGAGTCTTTGTTTTTAGACTAATATCATTTTCGTCTTTTGTCTGTTGAGCACTTAATTGATTGTCGATAGCTTTAACATAACACTTGGTATTTATTATGTAGATAATGCAGTAAGCTAGATAAATCAGTTCGTCTTTCTTTAATGCGGCATATTAGATCCATTTTCATATCAATTGCCAGCTGGCCACTATGTTTGTCCAAATGTGACAGCATAAAGATGAAGATCGCGTTAGCAGTCAGAAGACATCTTGCCGGCAAAGTGACTAGACTCCCAATTTCATTGGTAACAGAACAGCAATATTTAATAAATACAGTTAATTAATACAGTTAAGATAGTTAATTAGTTAATTAGCTAAAATATAATTAATTAGTTAAAATTGTTAATAAATACAGTTAAGTTAGTTAATAAATACAGCAATACGTAATAAATGAAAAAGAAATGATAATTTTAATCATTGAATGACGAATTGATGAACACTGAGAGGAAAATACTTCTTTATTTTTTAAACTATTTCACCTGTATGTGAGTAATATATATCCATTTATTTTTAAAACAATATACTCGTTCGTATTCGTATGTAATAAAATATTAATAAAAAAGTGTCTAAAATCAAGCCCAACACTAATATAACCGACCAAGTGGCACAATTGTTAAGGCTTTGGCGCCTAGATCGGAAGGTTCTAAAACAAGTAATCTTTTATATCTAGTGGTATCTGCGCATAAAAAAATAACTCTCACTTTTTAAAATGTCGTCGGTTTTTAATATAATCCATGAAGTCACATATACATAAAGAAACAATGATGTAGGTATCCCGACATTCTACCAAATTCGACAGACCGACCGATAAACACACAATATATTTATAATTTCTCATATGATTTATATTATTGTTTTGTTTTCATCATTTTTTGTTAATAATAAAACCGGTTTTTAAGGGCAATAAAACCCGGTTTTTCGGTGATGTAAAATAACAAAAAAAGCCGGTTTTTCGAATACCGAAAACCCGGGTTGCAATCACTAGATTGAATATTTGAGATTGGATTTGATTTACTGTTTCCGTTTCGGTTGCTGTGTTTATTTCTGTCAATATCGCAGTATTTTCAAGGGATTTCTGCGAAACAACAACAGAAACAGCAAATCAAATTCAATCTCAAAAATTCAATCCTTTCAATAATACATCAGTTTTCCACATGAATCTGCCATCTACATCATCGATGAAACCAATCACCACTACATATCAATCATCATATTTCTAACAAATAGAACAGAATAAACTTTTATAATTTACAAAAACTTTAATAATGTGTAAAATTATGTTGTTATGGGGTAAATTACAGTAACATATTATATATTATGTTTAACATATGTATACGCGTTAATGCTTCGTAAATATGTACATGAAAATTGCCTGATTGTAGTAATATGTGAAATTTTATAGATAATTTTTAAATATTTGGTTTTTACCACCACTTGTAGGCGATCACCGAAACTTATTTAGTTTCACTCACTAGTTAGAAGAAAATTTTCAGTCACTAGTTGGAAAAAGTTTCACTTTCACATAGATTTTACTATATATTAAAATGACATTTTCGTATCTTGAAGTAGAAAAATTTATTTATTTATATTGCATAAAATGAATTTAGTAAAACGTATTTCTTTAAATGAGTTATACTGTTATATTTTACGAATACTGAATATATTTTTAACGTATCCAGATTCAAATACATTTAAAATTGAACATTATGCATTTTGGTTCCTTTTGCGTTTAGACCAGTAACTTTAAATAATCCACCTGCCGGGAAATTGTCCATCACCCCATTCAAACGTGTAGAACCTGATGTTACATAAAGAATATCTAAATTTGGCCCACCAAATGCACACGATGTCACCAGCGCACACGGTATGTCTATTTCTAATTCTATTTTTCCAATACTATAAATAAGCAAAAACAAATGAGATACAACAACAACAACTTTTAGTGGCTTACTTACTTTGGATTAATTTTATATACTTTAGATTTGCCGAAAAAAGCAACATACAGATTTCCATCACTATCAATCGTTATACCATCAGGCACTTGATGTAGTTTCAATGTCCCATCATCAAAATTAAAAGCCTTCCGCTCATTTGCTGGTAATAGAAGTATTTTATTTGTTAATCAAACTTTTCGCCCTAAAAACTATTTACTTACAAATATTTCCTGTTTTTGGATCATAATCGTATTCCTTGACATCGAATGCACACGAATCAACATAATAAAATTTATTTGTATTTTCATTCCACGCAAGACCGTTTGCAATCCGTACATCGCCCCGTAGTTGTTGAAATCCTTTTTCTTTTGAAAACTGAAAAACATATCCTTTGGTAATTTCAAATGACTTTGATAGATCCTTAAGCATAGTTCCTCCAACAAGGCGACCACACGGATCAGCCTTGGTATCATTCATTCGAAGTTCAAGATCAGGATCACCAGGAATTCGACCGACTTCACTTATTATTTCGGCTTTTGATGACACACCATCCCAAAAAATAATATATATTTGAAGTTCGCCTCCCACAGCAAATTGATCCTTTTTTCCTTCGATGGGAAATTAGAAATGATAATTCATTCACTCCATCTAATTCAAATAAAAAAATTATATATTTTAGAACAAAGAGAGTGAACCTTAGTGGAATTATTTTGCCACACCTACTGTTGCAACAAAGGTTTTGTTTTTTACTGTAATCATATCGATAGAGCTTTGCTCCTAAAATATCAATATAAAACAAACTTTGAGATTCAGCATCCCAATGAGGTTCTTCACCAAGAACACTAATTTCACTTCCAACTTGTTCTACTTTATATTCTGCCATGTTCATTCAAAGACTAATTTCAATTTAAAAGTTAAATTGGTTTGATAGAAGAACTATTTTGCTATAACTTGTTCATATACATAGTCTAATTGATGTTGATTAGATCAATCAGTAAAGCAATACTATTATAAATTTACATTTGTATATAACTAGATCAAATTATAAATGATAAAAGAAAACTTATAACAATAGATAATAGCACATTTTGCTACAAGAGATGAAAACGCTGCTTTTTCGTGAGTGAAAATTTGTTCACGAGACGTGTTAGCGCCGAGTGGGGCAAAATCACGAACGTAATATGTTTTTATCTCGCGTAGGAAATACAATTTTTTCTATGATAGTAAATATATAAACGATATTTATTAGGAATTATTAAATTAGAAATCGACAAAATGGCATTCAAAATTAATATTTTAGTTTTTCGTGGTTGCTTTGTTTTAAAAACTTTGTAAAATTATATGAAAATAACATAGCAACTACAATTTGTTATTCTTTTTACACTAGACCATTTTCACTGGGGATTAAGCCTGCTTGAAAATAGACTTTTCATCTGCTATTATATAAAAAATTAATTTTTTACAGTCTATTATTACTATAGGGCATATGCTCATGAAATTTTGAAGTTCAGCCTTGCCCAAGGTCAAATCAATATTTGTTATTAATTCGAAAAAGAGCTGTTTCTTGCAATAAACTAAGCCAGAATTCAGTAGTAAAAACCCGAAATTCTAGGTGTGAGGTGTAATTTCAACGCATTTAACACATTAGGATATGCCAAATAGACGGCAGGAAAGATTGACACACAGCTTGGACAAGCATGAAATCCCTGTGACAAACGCCTCAATCCCAATCATATCTGCAAGACAAAACACAGTCGGAAAACGACAAATGAAGCACAAATGTGGCAACTTACATTTTTGTCAAAAATGAGTTATGCATCTAAGATGATATAATAACAGTCGATGGATATTTTTATCATATAATTGAACCATTTAATTACTCAAAAATTGCTCTTTTAAACATACCGTATCTTCTATATAAAAGTATCAAATCTACTATTTAATTATAATTATTCAATAATTAATTGAATTTTTTTTACTATAAATATAGTTTTGATTAGTTTGAAAATTAAAAATTGTTAATATCTCGAAATGTCAAAAATACAAGCTACCACTTCTGTGCTTAGCACGGCAGCGCAGCGAATAGTTTGACGACCATTGCCGGCCGAAATCAATCAAATAATAAAAAATATTTGACAAAAAACTTTTATTCAAGATGCATAAGCCATGATTATTATTTAATATTATGTCACGATTATTTAATTATGGAATGCGGTCACAGGAAAGGAGGAAGGGAGTGAGAGAGGGAAAAAGGAAGAGATAGAGAAAGAGAAAGATAGAGAGAGAAAAAGAAAGATAGAAAGAGAGAGTAAGAGAGAGAGTAAGAGAGAGAGAGAGGGAGAGAGAGAGAGAGAGGAGAGAGAGAGAGAGAGAGAGAGAGAGAGAGAGAGGGAGGAGAGGGAGAGAGAGAGAGAGAGGAGAAGAGAGAGAGAGAGAGAGAGGAGAGAGAGATGAGAGAGAGAGAGAGAGAGGATGAGAGGAGAGTGAGAGAGGAGAGAGAGACGAGGAGACGAGAGAGAGAGAGAGAGAGAGAGAGAGAGAGAGAAGAGAGAGAGAGAGAGAGAGAGAGAGAGAGAGAAAAACGGTCCTTTCTATGTTCTTTCCATTCGTCACATTTTCCCATAAAATTTGATGGAAATAACATTTGCATTGAATTGCATTGCAAATTCATTACACAAAACGAAGGTAAATGAACTAATTGACGACACATGAATTATTATTGGGTTTACACCAGAATCAAATAGGTACATTAGGGTGTCTTTTTTTTTGTTTTTTTTCGGTCCCATTGGCTAATGTTTTAGCATTGGACCTAAAAAAATTTCTCCCAAAATTTCAGCTTTCTAGATCAAACCTGTGAACGGCGCAACCCGAGTTTGTTTCTCATGTAATTAACATGGGGAAAAAAGACGTTTTTACTCAAACATGAATAGCTGATAAAATTTTTTTTTTTAATTTCTGATAGCGGCATGTCATAGAGAATTCAATTTCTTACAAAAAGGGTCCTAGGTTCTATCTAAATCCTTGATAAAAATATTTTCAAAGATATGCTCGTTTATGTCAACTAAATGGAAAACAAATTCGGGTTGCGCCGTTCACAGGTTTGATCTGGGAAGCTGAAATGTTGGGAGAATTTTTCTTAGGTCCAATGCTAAAACATTAGCCAATGGACAAAAAAACGAAAAAAACACCCTTAGGTACATACTATACTTATTAGGTCGACTATGGTTGATGTAAACAGTTATCAAAAAGTACATACCCAAATATTTGGTAGGATGATTTGCTACGTAGCAAATTAGGTTCGTAGCAAATAGGTGTTATTTTTACGGTGTTTGGTATGACATTTAAAATAAAAATAAATCAACTTATTTTATAAATATATGTTTGACGTGATTTTTTGCTGAAATAAAAAGTAAAAGAATTTTAGCTTGAATATAATAAATGTTTACAGTTTTTTATAAAAAATTCTTTTTTTCTAACCAAAAAACTAACAATAAAAAAGACGCGCCAAAAATTAATATGTCATACCTAATTAATAAGAGTTTACATCAAATTTATCAGTTATCAAGTATCAAATTTAAAAAGTATGATGGTGAATAATGGGCTAGCAAATTAGATACTGGTGTAAACTTAGTCTATAACGTGAAACTAATTAATTTGTTGATAATTTAATTATTTAACTATTGCGAGCACGGGCGTCAATTGGGTAGGGCTGGGGGGGGCATTGGCCCCTCCCCAAG